>CM031239.1:619655193-620255193 GCA_018340775.1 Taxus wallichiana var. yunnanensis
TAGTCAAATTCTCCAAATTTCTTCCCTAGACATGTGGCAGATCCGATTCACCGGGGCCCGCAGGAAAAAAATTTCCTTTTGAGAACCTTGCCAAACACTTGGTAAAAAAATACAAGTTTTCCTCCGACCTCCACCACTCCTTGGACACGTGGTAGCATCTTATTGGTGTGGGCTTTTTAGGGAAAATTTCCCACAAAACTTCGCCAAGCCATAACTTGAAAAATACAAGGAGTTAGGAGGAATAATTTACCTTTCTCGGAAAGATGAGAAAGAGCTCTATCCAATGGAGCCATTTCAAGAAAATTTTGAGTGCCCGAAAAGCAAAATATTATGTCTCGAGGCAGAAGAGAGGGAAGAATGAGAGGAGTTAGCCACAAAAATGAGTAGGGGCACATTTTGGATAACAATTTTGGTGACTCAGAGGGGTCATCTGGCTGGCTGGATGAAGTTACCAGTTGCCTGAAGCAATCCATTGGGCATGGAGTCATCTAATTCTCTCGTCTGGTGCCCCAACCGACTAAAACACCGCAAGGGGGAAGATGGAATATCACCTGATGGAGCAAGGTCTGCAAACACATTCCTAGGGATAGCAAGCTTGTGCCAAAGCACTTAGGGAAAGAAAACTAACTTACAACAAAACAATGTGCACAAGAAATTGGAGGAATGAAAACCTAAGCTAATATTTACAAGGTGGAGAATTTCCCTTTAGTAAAGCAATGATTTAGATGGATACCATTTACTGGAATCGTAGTTCTTCGCCATCCAATGAAGACAATTGGAAGGCATTTCTATCCTTACACTTTGTGACCATGTATGGGCCACTCCAAATGGCATCAAATTTTGAATGCCTTCCCGCATTACTCTTTCTCGCATCCCATTTTAACACTAGATCTCCAACTTAGAAGGATCTATTCTTGGCCTTTCTATCAAAGGTATTCTTTATCAAAGCTTGATCCTTCTCCATTGCTTAGGATGCCTAATTTCTGACCTCTTAGAGCTCCATCAACTCTACATATCTAACCTCCATAGGTTCAAACTCCAACAACTCCAATTGTTTCATGAGTTCCAATGTTGGCAACTCAAGTGACACGGGCAAAATTGTCTCTCTTCCATAAACAAGCTTGAATGGAGAGTTGCTGTAGATCTCTTGGGAGTTATCCTATCAGCCCATAAGGCTGATTTCAACTTAGTATGCCAAGACCTCCGATTTTCATCAAGAGTCCTCCTAATGATCCTCAAAGCAAGTTCTTGTTTGTAGATTCAGCTCGCCATTACCCCGAGGGTAATAGTTTGATGAAGTACTTAGGTGGATCCCATTTTTGACATCCCATTCAGTCACCTTGGACCCAATGAATGCCAATGCATTATCTCGATATTATTGTAGCAGTATGCCGAATCTGGTTGCTATTCCCTCATAGAAGTCTAGGATGCTAGATTCATTTGCTTCCTTGAGTGCTACTGCTTCAGTCCATTTGGTGAAGTAATATGTGGCTGTTAGAATCCACTTGTGTCCTTGGCTTAAATTGGGATTAATGACTCCAATGAAGTCTAAACCCCATTGCATGAATGGCTGGTCAACTGAAATTGATGCAATGGAAGGGCAGCCAACCTCTCTTTACTCGTGAAGAATGCACAATTCTTGCACCTATTGATCCACGCATAACAATCACTAAAAATATTGGGCCAAATAATAGCCAGCCCTCATGATCTTTAGAGCTGCCACTCTTGGTGCAAAATGACCACTAGCTGGTCCACCATGGAATTCTTCCAACACCCTATGAATATGATTTGTACCAATGCATCTCAAAGCAACACTCCATTCACATCTTTCTTGAACAAAACACCATCAACAAGGGCATATGGAACAACCTACAATCTGAAGTTTCTTCTTTTGGTTTTGTTCATCTCTGGAGGGCATAGAACTCGTGCTTAGGAAGTGCATTATACCTTGGGTCCAGCAAGGAGTGGGGATACCATCATTCTCCTCTTGAATGCTTCCTTGCAACGCCAAAACAACCTCTTTTTCATTGCATGCTTCCTTTTGTTTGCTCAAAATCAGCTGCTCACACAATCCTTTCCCTCTCACCAACTTGGTGACTTTGATCTCAATGTCATACTCCATGACACGAGTAATCCAACCTGCCCTCTTTTCATTCAAGTCTTTGTTGAGGAGGAAGTCTTTAACTCCCATGTGAGAAACCAGCAACTGGACCTTGTTGTTTGAGACTAAATGCTTGAATTTCTTTAAGCTTTTGATTACTGCAAGAACATTCTTCTCAATGAAAGAATATCTCACCTCATAGTCCTCCAGATTTGGCTGAAGAAAGCAATTGGCTGCTCATCATTGTCTTTGTTCTGCTGTACCAAAATTGCAGAAATAGTATCATCACTCCCAAATGCATAGAGGATGAAATCCTTAGAGAAATCCGAGTTGATGAGAGTTGGGGCTTGAGAGATGGCTTCTTCGATTGCCTCAAAATTCTCCTTGCTTTCTGATGTCCATTTGTAAGCCATTCTTTTCCTTAACATCTTGGTGATAGGCTTGACCAGGGCTGCAAAATTTTGGACAAACCTCCGAAAAAATTTATTCTCCCAAGAAACTCTGAAGGGCCTTCTTGTGGCTTGGCAATGGCAGTGCTCTTATGGCTTCAACTCTTTCTGGATCAATTGCTAATCCTTCTTTAGAGAAAATATGGCCAAGGAGATTTCCTTCATGGGCTAGAAAAACAAACTTTTTAGGATTCAAGGATACTCCAAATCTTCTGCACCTTGTGAATACTTGTCTCAAATGAAAGAGGTGGTCTGCTACATTTTTTGAAAAAATAGTGATATCATCAAGATATATCAGCACTATGTTATTAATAAAACCCTTGAACGACATGTCCATTGCTCTTTGTAAGGTAGATCCAAAGATTGGATAGCCCAAATGGAATTTTCCTATATGCATAAGTTCCCATTTGGTTGTAAAGGTTGTCTTGAACTGATCTTCTTCCTTCACCATAATCTGATTGTACCACGAATAGCCATCAAGTAATGAAAACCTTTTGGAGCCAACATAAACTTGTAAAATCTGCTCCATGGAAGGAAGTGGATAATGATCCTTGAGAGATGATCTATTCAAATACCTCGAAGTCAACACACAATCTGATTTCCCCACTCTTCTTTCTAACTGGAACCAAGTTGGCCACCCAACTAGAATGCTTGATTGGGAATATGATTCTTTATTCTATCAACTTATCCAATTCTTTCCTCATGAGAGGCTCCATGTGTGGATTGACTGACCTTTGTTTTTGCCTGATGGGTTTAGTACTTGGATCCAACTCAATGGTGTGTTGAGCTAACTTGGGATTAAAACCTTTCAGATCTTCATAGCTCCAAGCAAACACATCAGGGAATTCTTGACAAAGATGTATGAACTTGTACCTTTCTTATTCAGTTGTCATCTTACCAACTTGGAGTGATTTGCCTTCTTCCACCGAGATGGACACTAAATCTTCTCCCTTGACTTGGATGTTTGCTTTTTCCTTCCTAAACTAATCATTAGGATTAAAAATGGACTCCAAAAGTAATAATTCCCTTTGGTAGTTTGTTGGTCCTCAATGTACCACTTGGTCACCATACTTTGCTGCTCCAACTTTTCCCGATTTTTAGCTGAAAACTCAGCCTCTTCTTGCAAGAAATGAATGATTTATCGGTCATTTTCAAACACCCGCCAACTTACATTGTTGTCCGCAATCAAGACCTTACAATCACATGGATGTTTGGATGTATTTTGTCTCCTTGAATTCTTTTAACAACATTAAAGGCTGCCCCAACTGCTGCAAGTTTGTTAGCAGCTTGGTTCTCTTTTCTAGGGATGGATTTTATGCCAAAACCCTCAAAATCTTCAATAAGGTCCCACACCCTGTTCTTGTAGCACTTGAGCATATTATTCTTGGGAGTATGCTGCCCCTTAACTTGGTTGACAATTAACTCACTGTCACCAAAGACTTACAAGTTCTTTATTCCTCTCTTGATTGACTAATGCAGTCCTTGCACCAAAGCTTCATAATCGGCAAAGTGTTATTAGAGCATGCAAACTAAAATCTAAAATCTGAATAATATTTAACTCCTTGAGGTGAAACGATCATACCTCCCCCTCCCGCACCTTGTCTACCCCTTGATCCATCAAAAACAACCGCCATACCTCATTGTCACCCTTGTGGTCCGGCTTGGTGATGCTAGGAATAGGCTGATTTTCTTCATGCATGCAATAGACTCCTAGCTCAGATTCTTCTACTTCTTGATAAGGATCAAAAGCATGCACCTTGTTTACCCATTCATCAAGAGTTAGATTTGAGATGCTTCAAACCTTGGTGTCAGCGTCATCGGTACTTGGATGATCTTCTTGATCAAACGCTGAACAATTTGTATTGATCTGACTTGGAGTGTAAGGCTCAATATGAAAGTTTGCAATAGGTTCAGATCTGATTATGGCCGTGGTTCCATATCTCATTCTAAACAACATGTGTGACTAATCAGCAGACAAGTAGCCTCCAATCTTGGCTATGAAATCCCTTGATAAACATAGAGCAAAGAGTGGTGGAAGATCTATTACTGAGACATCTTGCAAAACAACGACATTGGGGCATACATGCAAAGTAAGACTCAAGTTTTTAATCACTCCAAATTTTTTTACTGTTGTCCCATCCAATTGCACCACCCCTTTGGATATGGTTTCATACCAATTTCCAACTGATCAGCTATTTACTTGGGCATTACTGAACTACTTGCTCCGGAATCAATCATGCAATTGTGTACTAGTTGATTTCTAATGATCAATGAAACATAGAATGGAGGGGGCTTCAACATTTTACCTTGCTATCCTCCATGATTCCCCTTAGGCTGGGTAGCATTTTTGAGCACTTTCTCTTGCATTTAGACTTGTTGATTTGAAGGCGACCTAGTCCTTCATGTCACTTGTAGCAAATCTCTTTGGCCTGGGATAGATAATGATTCCCACATTGATATGTTTACATTTGTCTTCTTCATCTGATCAATGATATTGAATGGAGATGAAGTATCCCTTTGTTGTCCCTTGGCCTGCACATTCATTCCTTGTGTATGGGCAGCAACAACTGGCATTTGAGTTGGCTTAGGAACTATTTTAGGCAGTCCTTGTGTGCTTGGAGCTGGATTTTTTTTTCCAATAATTTGTGGGGTGATAGAAGATTATGGATTACTTGGAGCCAATGGTTGTTCTTCACCCAAATTTCTTCTCTTTGACCTTGTGTTGGCTGCAACACTTTGGGAAACCGTTTGATTCATGCCACAAAAATCTTCTGCCTGCCAGTTTACAAGTGTGGTATCATTTGGAGCTGATTGCTGCTGGAATGTTTCTTGTTGTTGGTTATTTCCTTGGCTACCTCCACCCTCCACACCAGTTGAAGTCACCATTAATGCTTGATTCAAGGCACCGTTGAAGCACATGGACTGGTTGTGAGGTTCATTGCATGGGAAACACCAATCATACTCTTGAGCTATGTTGTTTTGTACTCACACTAGTGCTTCAGAGGTAGATGCAACATTAGGATTATAGGGATGAAATGGTCTATTTGCAGGAGGCCTTGCTTGATTTTGATTTGCGCAGTTGGATTGGGTGGTCTTTGAGGTTTGTATGGTCAGTCTGCATTAGGGTGAGCTCGGGGGCTGGAAGGGAGGTCTAAAACCTTGGGCTTGCTTTGTCTCTTGAGTGTAACCAACTCATTACCTAAGTTTTACAATTGCTTCATTAATTCTTAAGTTCATTTGAGGAATTAGAAGATGAAGTAGAAGCTTCACTTAAATTATGATTTATAGAAGTGGGAATAGGAGATAAACTAGGCACTTGGCTAGTACTTGGGCTCTCTAAACTTGGAAACAATGGCATTGGAGGCCTAGGAGATAGCTTTCCGCTTGAATCAAGCAATTTTCAGCTCGATGGCAATGCTATAAGCAACAGGATAGTTGTGCCTCCCATGGACTAAATTAACATAGAAATATCAGAATTTAAAGCTTTGAGGTAATAAAGAAAAGCACCTTCTACCGCTGGCCCGATCAAGCTCGGAATTCTCTCCCAAGTCCTTTGAAACCTGAAGTTGAAGTCACCACCGCTCATTTGGAGCTCTCTTGATGGTTGTCACTATTCCAAAAGAGACAAGTTGTCTCCCTTTTCCCCAAACTGCTCATGGAGGGCTATACATAGCTGATTCCAATTTTGGATAGATCCTAAGGCAAGACTTCTGAACCATTGCACAGATTTCCCTTTGAATGAAGATGCCAACAATTTGACAACAACTTGCATCTCATTGATCTCATGGATTGCACAAAGATTGGCAATGTCCTTAATATGATCACCGGGGTAGTCGATTCTCTCCAGTAAAGTATGGGATGTTCTTCAATGCTACAACTGGGATTGGATTCTGTGCATTGAGAGAAAGTGGGCTGCTGCTAGTGAAATTGACATAGGGGTTGTTTTGTGCCATTCGATTTACCTTAGGACCCTTGTTGATTGAATGAAAGGCCTACTGTGGAGGAATTGAGAGATTTTTGTTTGGTGGAGATGGAGACCTCTCGAATTCTCCTCCCTCTTTTCCTTCTTCTTAGAGATAACTATAGATATTCAAACAACACATCTTATTCTCTAACTCTTGACCTTGTAGTGATTCTTCTCATGAGTTTTTAGGTCTGCATGCACCGCTAAAATCAGCTGATTCTTCCTTCTTGAGTCGCCAGATGTGTAATTTAGGGATCTTCTAAGCAAGAAACTTGCAACAAATGCACATCGGTTTTGTTACAACGAAGATGAAGACTTCTTGGGTCCCACAAGGCGTACTAAAACTATTGTTGCAAATCAGCAAAGACCTGGATGTTGATCAGGCTTCTAGTTTGATACTTTAGACATCTAGTGTGATTGTACAACATTGAATCCTCTCCCCAAGTATGGGACTTGAAAATGGGAAAGGAATCTCTAGTTTAGAGGTGGTTCCTCAACTCCTCCGATCAGTTATATCACTTGCATAGTTGCGAGGTTTAAATTCCTAATTCTACTCTAAATTTGAAAGGGACAGAGATAGAGAATGCAAAAAGCTAAAACTAATGCTAATAGGTGATGCACCAAAGGAGTGGTGAGAATTTTTACTTCGCAGATTGACAAAAATCATGAAAATGTAACAAAACATCATGCAAAAATTGATCACATGTAATGAAGGATCGAATGAATTAAATAAAGACAAAGTAGAGGATTAAATCCCATTCACAAAGCCTATATTGTCATTTTCAATATTAGAATACATGCATTACAACACCCGAGAGGCAAAAATAGGTTGCATAGATTGAAAAGGTCCGATATTCCAAAAATCACTTCCCAAGTGATAGAGGGAGCCTCGTAATACACAAAAAATGTTCAACCTTTGAAAAAAGAGCCAAATCGCTTTACAAAGGTGAGGGACGAGCCCAGAGAGAGAAACATGGGAAAACATGGAAAGGGTTCAACCATTGACCAAAATGCAATCAAAACAGCATGGGCATCCTTACAGACCCATCCCCTAACATTTTTAGCCATGCTGGGAGAGAATGCGAGCCATTCTTCATTAAAAACGGTGGTTGAAACGTCATTTCTGTCCATCACGACATGCCGAGGAATTTTTTGATTTTCTCTCTCTAAACTCCATCAAAATGAAAAATTGACCTCATAATTTTGTAGAAAATTTTACCTTATTTCCATTGATATAAAGAACGTGAAAACCTGAGCTCTAGATCGAAATTTATGGCCATTTGAAAATTTAGGGCAAAACAGGGCCAAATCGGGTTGGTGGGCAAACTTTTTGAATTTTTACCTTTTGGTCATTTGGAAAATTTTCCAAAATTTCCCCACACTCCACCTTTCTAGGTGCCATGTGGCACGTTTTTATTGGGCACGGGCCCATCCTGCTCCATTTTCCTTTATTTTCACCTTTGGAAAATTTCCCAAAAATCCCTACCGGGCCGGTGAGTTGAGGACACGTGGCATGCACTGATTGGGCATGGGCCTATCCTTCCTAAATTTTTCCGCGGGCCATTTGAAATTTTTTGACCTAGACACGTGGAATCACCCCATTGGATGCGGGTTTGCCCCTTAGTATTTTACTCATGGGCTTTTCCCTTTGAATTTTACTTTGTTTTCTCTTTGGGAAAATTTCCCAAATTCTCCCCACCCTCCGCATGTCCGAGACACGTGGCAGCATATCATTGGTTAAGGGCCCTCTGCAAGCATTTTCAATTTTGTGTAAACACTTTGGGAAAAATTCCCAATTTCCCCCATGCTCCGCAGCTCCGAACCCTGGGGACACATGGCAAAACATGATTGGTTGGCGGGCGCATGGGCCGAAACTCCTCCTTTGAAATTTGGCGAAGCACTTTTGCCAAAAATCCAACTTCTCCTCCACCTTCCAAAACTCCCACACCATAGGACACGTGGCATGTTTTTATTGGCCGTGGGCCTTTCTTCCAAAATTTTCCATGCGCCAACACTTAGTCAAATTCTCTAAATTTCTTCCCTGGACACGTGGCACGATCCGATTCACCGGTGGGCCGCGGGAAAAAAATTCCTTTTGAGAACCTTGCCAAACACTTGGTAAAAAAAAATCCAAGTTTTCCTCCAACCTCTGCCACTTCCTTGGACACGTGGTAGCATCTTATTGGTTGCGAGCTTTTTAGGGGAAAATTTCCCACAAAAACTCCATCGAGCCATAACTTGAAAAATACAAGGAGTTAGGAGGAAAACTTTACCTTTTTGGAAAGCTGAGAAAGAGCTCTATCCAATGGTGCCATTTCCATAAAATTTAGAGTGTCTGAAAAGAAAAATATTATGTCTCGAGGCACAAGAGAGGGAAGAATGATAGAGTTAGCCACAAAAATGAGCAGGGGCACATTTTGGGTAACAGCTTAGTGGGAGTGAAGGTAGGTGGGGAAGGGCATGAGTACGATTGAAAAGGGTGATGGTCATTACGGTAATAGGTATTAGGCCAAGGTCAAATCGGTAATGGGTAATTACAATCAAATGCACACACACGTTGTTTCGCACGGAATGTTTCGGCTCAGTGGAATAGATTTACTTCTATCCTTTCATTCCTTTGAGAAACAAATAAGGGTTAGGGCTAGGAGGAATACCCGTTGAATGTTGAGATGGTGTGCGCGCATCAGAGAGAAAGATCGATCGATCGCAAAGAACTCCTTTTTGTCTTGGAAGGACTACTCGCAAGTAAGAATACAAGACCACCGATTTTAATTAGACAATAAATGAGGGATCTACCTTGGGCCCGTGAAATATAAAACTTCCTTTCGAAGTGGTCAGTTCCTTTTAATACGAATTAACACAAATGATAACAAAGAAAGCTATTGCAAAATCACGATTTAGGTACCTCTGCTAAAGCAATAGAGGCTAAACTATCAATAATAAAGAGTCACGTTGTTTGTTCTAAGTTCGGGTCGCTGATACATTCAAAGTTGAGTTACAGGATAAACCATACTTTGGACTCGAGGTTGTTAGGTGACAAATAGGTGAGAGGAAGGTTTTGGGGTATAAGTCACAAAGTGACCGATGTCGGTCACCGGATAACCGACCATGCGGTTAGAGAACTAATTTCGGTAGGGGATAACCGACACCCTAGAGGGTCGATGAATCTAGGTGCTTCGGATAGAGGTTGGTTGCAGGGTGATTGTGGGGTTATTAAGACCGGTGGATGGCCGAGGGGAATGAGAGGGCAGGGAAGACTCGTGAGTGTGATAAAATGGTCTTCCTCGGCAGAAAGGATGTATGGATGAAGGTTAAGTGCGGGTGGTCTTTGGTAGGTAGTAGATCTAAGAATGAGCTTGTAATTACTATCAATCCGCAGGCTCAAGAAATGGTGCTTAGAAACATACAAGACACTCGCTTACTCGTTCCTGATGAAGATGCAGGTTCCACGACTGTGATGACGAAGACAGGGCTCAAGTAGGATGATCTGACAATCCAAGATGTGCTATCTCCTCTTTTGACGCCTCGGATGAGTGTCACCGGCTCAAGTTATTCAACCAGTTTTGGGCTTGATGTCCTTCTCTGCAAACTCTTCTTGTTTCTTCACTTGTCTCTATTCGGCCAAGCAAATCCGGATCCTTTCAATGATTTCTCCTCCTCCCGATCAAATGAAAATCTGATCCCTTGTTTTTGGTTGGAGGTGGTTATTTACAGTGGAACCGATGGCGGTTTCGCAACCGGACGGCCGGCCGAGTACGAACCGATGTCGGTCAGTCAAAGCGGCTATTTTTGGTAAAATAGCCACTTTCCCTCCTTTTCTCCCGAGGTATTAGTTACGGGCTTGGTCAAGTCATTATGAGGTTGGTTTTAGGTGCGGGTGAGGAGTAATTAGTCATGGGTGTGGATGTGGACCAAGTTATAGGTCTTAATTAGGTTAGTTTAGGGTTAAGACTAGGTTATGATGAGGTGGCGAAATGAGGTGGCAGGTATGGCGATGTGGATTTATTAATTATAAGGTAATTAATAAATAATTGTGTAAGGTTTAGGTGATGAGGTTAGGTTACGAAATGAGATGCGGGGCACAAGGGGTCGTAAGACACAAATTTGGTGTCTACACACGTATAGACCGCAACATGGTACCATGTTGAAGAGCTTGAAAATGATACATTGTCCAAGGTCGATCTAGGTTTATCCAAACATGGATGAAATGTGTCGTATCCAAGATATAGGATATGGTCTGGACATATAATGTAGGTTAGGTATAAGAACGTTTAGGTATGTTCTAGTACACTAAAGGTTTGGTCGATAAATGGAAAGACAATAGGCAATGTATGGTGTTTAGGCTAAAACAACACAAGTAACACCATCGCAAGGTATAACGAGTACATAAGGTCAATGGTCACACCAAGTGGGTCAGGTCTAGGTTTATAGGTCATGACATGGGTAAGGCCAAGATATAGGTAAAACAAAAAATCCCAAGATGCAACTAAGGAAATGTAGGGTTGTTTTGTCTTTTAGGTAAGGTTCAATAGGTGTTTGTAATGAGAAAAGGTATTTTAACACTAATGGTTGTAGGTAAATGAATCCTAGCATGGGAAAGCAATTATAAGGGTTGAATGATGTCGATTATATGGTAAATGACATTGGTTAGATAGGGCATGAAATGATTGACGCTGGTCATGTTGAATTGGAGCTAAAAATGGAAAATTCCACTTTTTATAGAATCATTTGTCTTGTATATATTTGTGGAAAATGACAGAGGAGAAGAGGAAAGTTTCAAAATAACATGATGAGGTGTAGAGCTGAGGTTGCAAACTATGTGGCGGAGATTGACATTTGATTAGTGGGTCCACAAGATCGGTTTGAGTGATTTCATTCCTTCGGTGGTGAGGTGTGATTTGGGCATTGTAGATGTGGGAAAGGGATAAGATGGGCCACCGGTGTAATGGCCCTATGTAACACCACGCAGAAGGCACCAAGATCGTAGGGTTCTATTCGATTTACACATTTGTTGTTGAATTCACTTGTTAAAATCAGTTTTGTGGAAATTTTGGGTAAACATGAAGGAAATGAGAGGTGGGAAGGTCTATGTAGGTTAAATAGGGTTGGGAATGAAGCTAGGATAGGTTCGGGTGTGTTAGAAGCTAGGTAAGCCATGGTATCCAAAAATTTATTAGTAGAACATGGGAGGTTTGAAGTTTGTAATACCAAACATAGTCAAATGTATGTCGACAGAAATTTTTACTTTTGGATAATTTCATTATGACACTCGTATATACCATTGACTTGGTTTACAACTAGTTTGGAATCACCACATATATTAATTGATTTAACCTTTATGGAGATGACATTTTAAAGGCCTAATACAGGTGCTTCATACTCGATGATGTTGTTAGTATAATCAAAATCTAGTTTAAAAGATAAAGGTATATGTTCACCATCAAGAGGAATGAGGATAACACCTGCACCACCTCCATGCTGACATTTGGAACCATCAAAGAATAAGGTCATCTGGTAAGTGGTATCATCCAAATAGAGGGTAGTAATGGATTCATCCGGGAAATAGAAGTTAGAGGGTTGATCTCCGAAAGAGGTATGGCTGCTAGCTAGTTAGTGATGGCTTGGCCTTTGACAGAGTTTTGATGGATGAATTCCAAGTCAAGGTTTATAAGAAGCATGAGCCAATGTGAAACACATTGATGTTGGTAGGGCTTGGCATACATGTAATGTAGAGGATCCATGTTAGTGACGACAAAGGTTATGTGAAGATAAAAAGTAAGGCTAATAAAATTTTCTCATCATGGGTGTACCTAGTTTCATAGTCCAAAAGAGTATGGCTTATGTAATAAACCACTTGCTCCCTATTTTTTTCATTGCAATGAGTGAGTATGACACCTAAGGAATGGTGAGTAACACAAATGTATAGGTAAAAAGGTTGGTCATCTTTAGGGGAATGAGAACTAGTGGTCAAGAAGGTATTGTTGTAAGGTGTCAAAGGCTTTATGGCATTCATCATCCCATTTGAAGGAGACGTCATTTTTGAGGAGATGATGAAATAGTTGGAAGTGGTCAGAAAGTTGTGAAATAAAATTATGGGTAGATTGAAACTTACCTTGCAAACTTTGAATTTGACAGAGATTATTAGGTGGAGGCATTTCAAGAATAGCCTTTACTTTAGAAGGATCAACTTCTATGCCACACAAATAAATGATGAAACTAAGGATTTTTCCTGAAAGTACCGTAAAGACACATTTCTTAGGTTGAAGGTAAACACAAGATCGATGAGGTGGTCAAACATGACCTTAAGAACTATCGTGTTTGACTTGATGTTTGGATTTGGTTAGAAGGTCATCTATGTAATATTCTAATATGCGATGCATTATGTCATGAAATATATAAGGCATGGCTAGATGATATGTAGCATAGTGTTTTCTAGTCCAAAAGGCATGACTCAATAGTAGAAGGTCCCCAAAGAGTGATGAAGGTAGTTTTTGTTGATCTTCTCGTAGTGATTAATATTTTATCATAACCCGAGAAACTGTCTATGAGTGATATCATCTCATGGCTAGTAGTGAGATCAACCAGTTGGTCAATGCCTGATAGAGGAAAGTTGTCTTTGGGGAAAGATAAGTTGAGGTCATAGAAATCCATGTAAATGTGGAGTCCCCTATCACTTTTGTGATAAGAAAGAGGTTAGAAATCCATTGGGGATAGTCATTAGGTAGGATGAAGGAAACTAAGAGAAGGTGTTGAAGTTCTTATTTGACATGAAGAGTAATGCATGGATGCATTTTCTCTAACTTTTGTTTTATGGGTTTGGCATTAGGAATGGTTACAATATTATAGACCATAATGTTTGGGTCAATACCAGTGGCATATCAAAGCATAGGACCAAGAAAAAGCGCTGCTATGGTCCTAGAGGAAAGAAGTAAAAGGTTCATGTTCAACGTAGCATCTAAATATTGGCCTTTCTTTAGAATTTGGGGGTCGTCGTCCTTAGTGTTAATGTTGATTTAGATAGTCGATTCATTTAACATGGTTTGCGTCTCGAAAGGTAACGATCGGTGTATATAAGAATCTTCGCACCAAAGAAGGTGAGTATAGGCTCATCATCCCGACATTGAACAAAATTAATAGAAGGTGTATCATCATCGATCTTATATGAATATAGGAAGGGAAAAGAATAAGGAGTCTTTCCATTGAATTAATAAGTCGAGAGTCCTAGGGAAATCATGTTTATGAAAAATAAAGTTAGGAGGAATATATTTGGGATCTATGGACTTCGTGGGTGAAGGTGGTGACATTGGTGAATGGGGTGGGGAAGGTTTGTCTTCCTCAATGAGGTTGATGCGGACCTTCTTGTAAGATGGTGCGGCAATTCCAATTCCACTGTGATATTTGTGTTTACAGATGGTACATGGAATGACGGTATGAGAACCTTGTTCATTAATATTGAAGCCAAAACATTTCCATGTGCAACGGTGAAGGAAAGTTTGGGTGAAGAGGTGGTTTGTGAGGGATTAGAGGTTAGATGAAAGTGGTTGTGTTTGGGATGGAGGTTTCGGTGAATAAGTGGTAGTATCAAGTCCCCTATATGTTAAGTTGGTGCGAAGGTGGGGAGGACCATAAGGGAAAACCTTTCTTATTCAATAGTCATAACGAGGGTGTTGGTATTGGTTTCCATACTCTTATAGAGTGAGGAATGTGTTAATATTGTAGAGGTAATATTCCCCCAAAGTGAGGCATTGAAAAACACCTTCTAAGGGATTAGTTAATGATATGTGGGTAGAGAGGATAGAAGAATCACTAGACAATTGGGGAGGGGTATCACTTGGTTGAGAAGTAGATGGGTTAGATGCAGAGGCTACGGCGTAGTAGGAATATAAGAGTTAGGTGTGATAGAGGTGGCGAAACATTGGTGGATGGGGTCGTGGGTCAAGGAGTGGGGGTAGTGGAAAATGTCTTGACTGGTACAAGGACATCGTTAGGTCATCAACATGTTACGGGTTTTAAATAGTGACGGTCGGCCGGGATAGTATATTTATGCCCTTCATGTTTGAATTATATACAATAGTGTAAATTTGAAGGGACACAACCCGTGACATGAATCTAAGGTCTTCTGAGCAATAGGTTATATTAGAACTCTCCCTCTAAGATGTAGAATAATTCTAGGACAGTATGAGGGCCCACATGAATGTGGAGAATAATGGTGCCAAGGGTAGAGGTGATGGTGTCGTTGAATGAGCGCAACATACCTAGGTTATTATGCATACAATTGAAAGCGATGCACATTTGATTATACGTGTGGGAGGAGATGATGTTAATGCTAGCACCACCATCGATCATGATGTGTACTATGCGTATGATATCGATATAGATGGAAATGAAAAGGGTAGGATCGGGGTCATCGACTGAGAGGTACAATCTCCTCATTAGAGAAACTGATAGTAAAATCTTGATGAATGGGCATGGTGGTAGAAGAAGGAGATGATTTTGTAATTGAGGCCACATGGTGAGGGGTGATAATGGAGGCCACCGGTGTTGGGTCATTGGGTAAAAATTTGATGGATTGCAAAACCTCCATAATGACTTAACTATGAGATTCAAAAGTTTGGACAAGATTATACAAAGACATATTTAGAGGAGATTGATGTAATTGTTTTATCATTGTGTGATGGGTGACCCCATAAGATATAGGGTATGTCGGTCCTCAAATGGTGATTTTTGCACGGATGTAGATGGTATATTGGGCACGGGGTTGGTTGATGGGCTAGTTTATTTTTTTCCTTTTTCCTTCCGGGGTGTGGGTGGAAACTTGGACCATGTTAATCTAAGGGGAGGTGGTAAATGGAGAAGGTGTAGGATGAGTAGTGTAACGACGTGATGGGAAAAAACCTATTGGGGGAAATCCTTATGAAGTGTGTATGGCACACTAGCATTTGGGTGGTGGTTTGGATAACTCTCGATATGGGCCATGTTGACATCAAATTTTGGAGGTGGAGAAATAGGTTGTGGAGGTGGAGATGTAGGTCATTGAAAAAGTGAGGGATGATGATGTGTGGTGATAGGGAAGGTGGAATCATTATCCAAAATAAGCCCCTTGCTTATTTAGGATAACTTTCTTTCATTTCTTCCTTCCTTGTGTCTCATCAATTTTTTTATTTTTTAGGCACTCAAAATTATTTGGAAATGGATTCATCAGATAGAGAATTTTCTCACCTTTCCAGAAAGGTAAAATTTTCCTTCTAACTCCTTGTATTTTGCAGGTTATGGCTCAATGGAGTTTTGATGGAAATTTTTCTGAGAAGATCCGCAACGAATAGGAATGTTCCACGTGGAGGTGGAATGGCGGGTCGGTGGAGGTAAGTTAGAAAATTTTTCAAAGGGCTCGGCGGGCGTAAAGAAATTTTTTTGGCACGAAGGGCCACAAACCAAATCAAAGGAGGACACGTGTCCATAAGGCTAGCAGAGATCGAGGGGTGGAGTGAATTTTGGTTTTTGCCAAAAATAGTAAAACGCACAAAGGAAAAAATTGGCCCACAAGCCCGCCAAGGAGGAAATGGGCTGTTGGAACACATCCTCTCGAGAAAATCAAAGGATGACACATGTCGAGTTCGCGGAAAAGGCCGAGGCACATGAAGAAGCGGCATTTTTGCCAAAGTGTTAAAAATGGTGCAAAGAAAGATTTTTTCCCATGGACTGTAGAGGAAAGAGAATTGATTCAGGCCCACACCAAATCAAAGGATGACACATGTCCCGGAGTGGTGGGGGCGGAGGAATTTTGGAAATTTTTCCAAAATTCAAAAAAGTGTAAAATGACCATTTGAACCCGTGAACCAATGGGAATGTGCCACATGGCAGAGAGCAACAGGCACATAATGTTTTTGAGGAAATTTTCCCAAATTCAAAAAAGGGGAAAAATTTGAGGTTTCACCGTGGACCCGATTTTTGCCCCAGTTTTGCCCTAAATCTTCAGAGGGGCATATCTTTCGATCCAAAGCTCATTTTTTCTCAATTTTTGTGTCAATGGAAAGCTATTGAAGTCTTCTACACGATGGAATCTTAAATTTTGTTTTTTGATGGAGTTTAGTGAGAGAAAAATGAGAAAAATGTCTTTGCACGGGGAAAAGAGCAAAACCGACATTCAACCACCATTTTTAATGTAGTATGGCTTCCATTCTTCTCTAGCATGGTCAAAAATCATGGCGAATGAAATTTTAAGAGTACGTATACTATTTTTATGGATCTAGTTGATGGTTGGATCATTCATTTATTTTTTCCCCTGTTTCTCCTTCCTAAACTCGTGTTTTCATTGCTAAACTCTAGATTTGGCTCATTTGTAAAGGGTTGGACGTTTTTTATGTTCTGCAAGATCCCTCCTTCACCTTGACAAGTGGATTTGTCGAATATCAAACCTTTTTTTAGACTGCAACATGTTTTCTACCTCCTTGCTATTTTAATGCACTTTATTTAAAAATGGAAATGACAATGTGAGCTTTGTGAACAAATTTCCAATCCTTTCTTGTGTTGTTTGTTCTATCCCGATCTTTCATTACAATTTTAGCAATTTGTGCATGAGTTGTGTTGCATTTTTATAATATATTTCAATTTTTATAAGTATATTGATGGGTTGTTGTATTGCTCCAATCATTTAACTGACATAATCTTCTGTCAGTGTCATTCTAAACCAGGGTTGTGTCCTAAGCAATATGTAATGGATATTAATGGAACCAGTTATCTGTTGGGTCTATTAGGTGTTTCTTAGTTTAGTGACTAATGTAGGGAAATGCAATACAAATCTACGGAATTGAAATATAGTTCTATAGAATTCAACTATTCGCTATGAAAGGAAACTAACAACTAATCTTCTGCTGGAAAATGAAATGTGCACACACTACTTTTAACAAATGAAATTACAACTGTATAAATGAAGCTTAGCAGAGAAAGTGAGATTACTTGTTAACAAGATTTACATAATGGAAACATATATTCTAAATGAAATGGTAATGAAGAAAATAAATATAGTCAATCAAAGCATGCATGTAAGATTCTCAAACAACAATTGCAGTAAATCCAATCAAAGAATCATGTGTAAATGAACTCAAAATAACCTCTTATCTCCTTGGTCAAGTGGGCCCTTGCTTTTCCTTGGGATAGAGGGATTAACAACCTTTTATTCTCAAAACGTCATGACTTTCATTAACTCGAATAAGTTTCATAACATAGATGTAAATAATAATGCCAAAAACCAAATGCAGATAATCTATCTTAGTATATCAAAAGTAGTTCTTCCTATATGTTCTGAAGATGAAGTTTCATATAGGTATTGTTATTTACAAGGATGACAATAACAGGTGGCATTAATCACCATCCACCAAATACTAATTAAAATGCATAAATTTCTACGGGTAGTTAGGAACAAGCCCCAAACTAATAGGTCAACTTTGGTGGAAACAGTCTCCTACCACTTGCTCCGAACTCGAGCTCCATAACTACCAGCAACATCCATCATTTCCTACACACATCATCACGTTTTATCTCACAAAGACAGTTAGTAGGAGGTTCATGTGATAATCGGTTTTCATAAACTATAGCAAGGAAAATGCATCAAACCTACTAAGATATAACTACACAAAACATCCCCATGTATTAATAAGTCATATCAAAAGGGTATTTTCAGCTTGAAGAAATGATATCAATGAGCCAAAAATGCACTCATCATTTTCCCCTTACTTTACTTTACTGTCAGCATGTCCCTATGCAACTTATCTTCATCCCGCCCACCTACCAAGATGCTCACCATGTCATATTCTTCAAATTGATCAAAGATATTGTTTTTAGTCTTCTTACACCTCCCGAGTGTTGGAGGTAACCTCTACCCATGCATGTGAAACTATCATTTGACTAGGCCACATTGTTTTTCTTGTAGTTAGAGGGCTCAAAAGGAGTGGTGGATGTACTTGAGGCCTACCCATTCATCATTGTACTATTGGTTGGTTTACTCTGTGGTTCTGTCTTATAATGGTGATGAGGGCATCACCCTTGCGCATGCTTTAGCTCAAGTTTTGGGAGAGAGAACCTCCCTACATTTCAAGGGTAGACTTAGAGTATCCCACCTCCTATCACATGCCTACCAAGCTGTCCCAAAGTTCTCTAACTGACTGTAATTTTCAAAATCCATGACACATTGAAGTAAAATTTGGGAAGTGTTTACCCCAACTCC
Source organism: Taxus wallichiana var. yunnanensis (assembly GCA_018340775.1). Classification (NCBI taxonomy): domain Eukaryota; kingdom Viridiplantae; phylum Streptophyta; class Pinopsida; order Cupressales; family Taxaceae; genus Taxus; species Taxus wallichiana. The sequence continues at coordinate 619,673,931 of CM031239.1, forward strand.
TGCCTGATAGTAAAGTGAGCAAATTTTTTTCTCAGAGCTACATCAGTGTGATGAGTTAGATAGATGTGGAACCCAATGGACTGAGCAGTGTGATTGAAAATATCTATTTGCTGACCCCAGATGATCTGATTTCATAGTGCAGACTGAAAGGCCTTGATTTGGAAATCACCCACAAATAAATTGATTAAGAAATCAGGAACATTTGTAACTATCATGTTATGAAGGTAGAATTCACAAAGAAAATTTTGGATCTTAGGAGTACTGCACTTATAAACTGATAAGAAACTAGTGCCATTGGGAATTTCATGAGGATCTTGACAACACAATTAGAATAACTAACAGGAATAAAATTGTTCTTGAACGAACATGCTATAGACCAGAGAGGGTTTCCTATAGGATAGAAGCTTGAGGGCCAAAGGATAGACAAAGTCTAAAATAGATGTCACTTTTTACTTTTCCTCTTGTATAGATTCCATTTCCTTTTCAATTTCTAATTTTCCTTCCTCAATTCTCTTTCCTAAAGGGATAAATGATGGAATATATTCAAGATGTTAAGACTATTATCACACCGATGCTTCAAACTACTTACTTCAAGATGTAGGGCGTGATTTCCCAAACCTTCTCTACTATTCATTGTGTAAATTTAGTTTGTACGAAAGGTTTTTTCTTCCATACCTCGTAATTGAGCTTTCAAGATTTCTCCAAATAGTCTGAGAAGATGCAACCTAGGTGCCAAGCACTTCAGAACCACAGGGTGAATTTATGTAGATGCAGGAATAACAGTGTCGAAATGCCAGTGTGATCCTCCTCATGTTGTTCTTCCCGAATGGGGTCGGTATCATTAGGCAAAGTCTCTTATCGGGAACTACTAGACTTCAAAATGAACTGAGTCATCGAGGCCATAGGTGCATGGAAGAAGAAAAAATCGAGGTGCACTTTCCTTTTGAGTAGAAATGGAAGGGGATGGACCATCGGGAGTGCCAAATGTGTCCACATTCTCGGGGACACCAACTACCTCTCGTTTTTGTTATGTGAAGGGAAAGGGCCTAGTGCAAGGCAGGTAGGCCGGGTTGTAGAAAAGACACCAAATTTCAATTGCTTTGATCTAGACCCTTCTCCCACAACAAGTCCCTCGAGCCTCCGCTTTGGTCTAAAGAAGACCTGATGTGAGCATAACAAATGAATCAACCCCAGGTGTTTAATGACAGACTTGCCTCCACTGGACTGGTACTTCTGGAAAAATTTAATAATGGAGTCCGCGAGGTATTCAAGAATATTTACCTAGAGGGCCTGGTTGACACATCCCTTCTTAAGGTGAATTAGCATTTTAAGTGCATCACCACCTAGAACAGAGGCCTGACCATCACATATGAAATACCGGTTGATCCACTTCGCTATTTCACTTCAGATTCAAGGTAGACTCACCCACCTAATACTCTTCTGGATACCCAAGGGGGTTAAGATGACTTCAAGGAATGCTTCCCCTTCATCATGAAATAGAGCAAAGAAGGATTTATAGAGGATCATTTATCATGACCTTCAAACCAAATTCTGGCAGAATGGATAGGTCAGAAATGACCTGACTGGTAATCTCAACCCATCTTCCACCGACTTGTGAACAAGTGGACTCAAAATTGTCCAAGAATTCCTCCATAATGCCTTCATCAAAACCTTCAAATTGGTGAATGAAATCCAGCCACCAAATCATGAAATACTTATGAAAGCATGGTGTTTCTGGAGTAAGGCATCCAGTGAGTCAGGCTTTGATTTCTTTCATTGTCCCATGCTGAAGCTGAAGGTGAGTAATACTAGGTAGCAAAAAGAGCCAAAATAAAGCGTGCCCCCACTCCCTGTTTAGTGACTGATAGAACTAATCATGCTTGATGCACATGCAAAAACAATGGTAAGAAGAAGTTGTAGAAGCATTAATTTCAAATTACACCATATCCCTTGGTTGATGCAAAATCAAGCAAAGGTGGCGGTGGAAAAATAGTGAATGAGACTCGCCATCCATGTGAATTTAAGATATTTAATATTTAAGGTGGCAGCATATCCCACTATTGAGGAGAGAGTGCCACCCATCCCGACATGAAGAATGTGACACATTCAAGGCATGTGGTGATTATGAGACATTACCCCTTTGATGCCATCATCCATAGAACCGATTTGGAAAGAGATCCAAAATAAATATAGTGATCATTTCATGATGGCATAATGATGAAAAATGCACACATGGGGAAATGTTTTGCATGGAAATATCATTAGCAAGTTAGGATGCACTTACCCATGCCACGATTAATCAACCGATATCCGTAGATTCCTACGCCCTAGTGTAGTTCGAGATGAATCGTGATTAAGGCTCGCAGAAATAATGAAAATTCCTACATTTATTGAAAACAACAACAAGAAAAAACTACTACTAAGGGAAGAAGATCGAATGCAGTGCAGATCATCTTCCTTTATTAATTTGTAAGATATTGATTACTCCATGTTCAGGGGTAAAGAGCCTCCTCAAAGATGCATGTCCGTGTGTAATGTAATGTCATCAGTGAAAGTCTTCTTATCTAGCGGTTGGTGATAAATTCGGAGCCTATGTCCATTCACCAAAAGAGTCCATTTATCTCCATCAATAGGTAACAAATGAACATAGCCATTGTCAATAACTTTATTTACTTGATAAGGACCTAACCAATGTGTACATAACTTTCCTTTTAACTGTTGATAGTGGGAATCAAAGAGTAAAACCCACTGTCCCTCATGAAATGTCCTTTTTTTATATGAGCATCATGCCAAGTTTTTCATTGATGTTGTAGAATTTATGTTCTGGTGTTGTGCCTCCATCCGCATTTCATCTAATTCATTCAGCTGTAGCACTTGTTCACGTTGTGCTTCATCCAAATCGATCCCAACTTCCAATGTTTTTTGCCAGGTGCACAATTTGAACTCAACAGGTAACAATGGCTTCTTCCCAAATACCAGCTCATAGGGAGAAAAACCAGTAGTTGTTTTCCAGGTCATGTTGTAGGCCCAGATGGCCTCAGGAAGATTTGGTACCCAATTCTTTCTATCGGCATTGACCACCTTAGTTAGAATATTCTCGAGTTCTCAATTGGTTACCTCCACTTGCCCATTGGATTGGGGGTGATAGGGTGATGATTTCCGGTGCCTAATTCTATAGATTTCCAAGAAATCTTCAATCATATTTGAAACAAATTGAGGACCTTGATCAGATACAATGGCCCTTGGTGCTCCAAATCACAGCAATATCCGATTGTACAAAAAATCAGCAACAACATCCTCGTTGGCAGATGCTAATGCTTAAACTTTAGCCCATTTAGTGACATAGTCCATGCATACCAAGAGATACTCCTTCCCGAAAGATGGAGGATCAAATGGTCCAACAAAGTCAATCCCCCATTTCTCAAATGGTCCTAAAACTAGCTGAGGATTAAGAGGCATTTCCATTGAAAGTGTGGGTTTTCCCATTCGTTGGCATGCATCACACTACCACACATACTTTTTGACAGCCCTATGGAGGGAAGGCCAATAGTACCCTGCTCCAAGGATCTTGTGAATTTTTCATTTTACTAAATAATGTCCGCCTCCTGGCTCATCATGACAAGCTCACAGTATGTCGTGTACCTCATCCTCCCAAACACACCTATGAAGAACCATGTTAGAAAACATTTAAATAAGAATTTGTTACACCATTTATATGTTGTACTATTTTTAACCAATCGCCTTCTTTCCTTATGAGTAAAATAGGTAGGAAACTTCCCTATTGTTAAATAATTCGCAAGATCAGCGAACCAAGGAGTCTTAGTTGAGATAGAAAACAAGTGTTCATTGGGAAATTGATCCTGGACTGCTTCATCATCACCTAAAACATTTAATCTAGAAAGGAAATCAGCAACAACGTTAAATTTCCCAGGCTTATCTATAATGGTGAGATTGAATTCCTGCAACAAGAGTAACCAATGAATAAGCCTTCCGCCAACCACTGGTTTATTCATCAAATATCGAATGGCAGAGTGGTCAGTGTAAATTTTTTTTTATATCCAGTGATGTAATGATGAAATTTATTCAAAGCATAGACAACAACCAAGAATTATTTTTCCGTAGTAGTGTAATTCCTTTCCGTAGGAGTCGTTTTTGCTTGATAAAATAAATTGCATACACCTGATCTTCTCGAGTCTTTTTTTCCCAAGGACAACACCCATGGCTATATTAGAAGCATCAGTGTGGATATGGAAAGGTTATCCCTAGTCAGGGCCACGTAAGACAGGGGTCGTGGTCAGATTTTCTTTGATAGAATCAAATGCATGTTGACACTGAGGAGACCATTCAAAAACACAATCTTTGGTTAGCAGTGAGAACATAGGTGTGGCAATTTTGCTAAAATCTTTTATGAATCGGCGATAATAACTTGCATGACCAAGGAAACTTTTGATGTTAGTCTGATTAGCTGGTGTAGGTAATTGGGTGATGACTGATATATTTTTGGGTCCACCTGTATACCTTGGGCAGAAACATGGTGACCTAAGACAATTCCTTGATCAACCATCATTAGACATTTTTCATGACTCAGGGAGAATTGGTGTTGTACACATCGACTGAGTACTTTCTCTAGGTTACTCAAAGATTCTTCAAAAGTGGATCCATGGGTATGAAATCATCCATGTAAACCTCAACACATTCATTAGCAAGATCTACAAAATGGCCAAGACTCGCCACTAAATGTAGCAGGGGCATTAAAAATCCCAAAAGGTAAGACTCGGTAAAAAATGTACCCTAAGGGCATGTAAAAGTAGTCTTATCTTGATCAACAGGGGAAATACTAATTTGATTATACCCATTAAACCCATCCAAGAAAGAAAAATATTTCTTACCAGCCAAATTGTCCAGAACTTGGTCAATGAAAGGCAGGGGAAAATAATCCTTCTTGTGGCTTTGTTAAGTTCTCCCGAATCAACACATATTCACCACTTACCATTTTTCTTGGGAACAATAACTAATGGGGAAACCCACCGACTATCGATATAAAATAGATGAAACCTACCTTTAGGAGTTTTTCTATCTCACTTTTGACTATGTCTCTCAATGCTAGATTGATTCTTCGTTTAGGCTTCCTTATAGGTTTAACGTCATCAAGGTGTAAATATGATGTGTATAGATGCTAGGATGAATTCCATTCATATTAGTGTAATCCCAAGCAAAATCATGGGAGTGTTTCTTCATAACCTCAAGCACCCTAGCTTCTTGATTAACCTCCAAATCATTACCTATGGTTAGCTCTCTTCCCATACCGATAAGACCTACTTGGTATCATTCATAAGAGTAAGCTCTGTACTCGTGATAAAAGAATTCAATGGGAAAACATGGGGCTGAAGCATGTGTAGGATGGGTATGTTGTCAAAATACATAATCTTAGTTAAAGGACAATAGAAATCAGGAACTAAATATTCAGAATTATAAGCATAGAGTTTCCTACTAGACTCAACAGAGGTAGTGCCTACTAGAGAAATAGTAGAGGATATGTCTAATGTCAGAGTTCTAGATTCCATAGCAATAGTGCTGATTTCCGTAGTCATAGGGTCCTTAGAATCACTCAGTGTATATGACTTCAAATCTTCCACCATATGGTTATGTACTGCAATAGTGGCAAGAAAAGAAGAACTCAAAGAGTTAGTATCCAAAGAATCCACTCATACATGGTCAAAATTGTTCACAAAAGGCTGGGCAGGAGGGTATAATGAAATGTGTTTGGATTTCTACCCATTTAGAATCGTCATGTTGCCTGACCTACAGTTAATGTATGCAACAACCGTAGCCAACCAGGGCCTTCCCAAGATGACTAGATATCCCAACTTCCAAGCTTTAGGCTACAAAACCATGAAATCAACTGGGTACTCCCATGATTCAATAATGACCATTATATCTTCAACCACACCATCAAGTACAACAATGGATTGATCTGCTAACTGTAGAATAGTGTTGGTAGGTTGAAGTCCTGTTAAGGATAGTGGATTAAACATTTATGTTGTGATGACATTAATGGTAGTACCAAGATCCACTAAAATGTTAGATATTGACTGGTTGTTTATACAAATAGTAATGATAGGACTCACAAGATCCCCATATTTTGGTAAGATAAGGGTTCCAACATCTAAATCAGCCAAATTCTCTTCAACCCTGACATTATTTGGGTACTTCTTTTTCCTTCCTGGTGTTTTTATACACTTGTTACTAATGGTTTGGTTTAGTTTAGGGATGTCCCTTATTGCTTGCAGAAGTGGGACCTCAATATGTACTTTTTTTAATTCTTGAACTAGCTTTGTTTCATCTGCATTTCAAATGTCTTGTAATCACTCAGGAAAAGGGGCTATATTCTATTTTATTATTTGATCATCCTATGTATCTGGTATTGGTGAAGGACCAGTATTATCCTCAAGGGTTTCTTCTTTATCGGAATCAGTAGGAAGTTCTGTGATAACAATAGGAGGATTCAATATTTTTCCAGATCGCAGCATAAATTACCAATAGTATTAACCTACATGGTGTTACCTAGGTCTACGTCATCAATTGAAGTTGTCTATTGATTTTTAGGATTGGATACTGGCTAAGCCAAAAGTTGTGTTTGTGTTTTTGTCCTTGATGTTGGTAGGCTTGAGGTGGAGGCATTAAAGTTTTTTGTGGTTGTTGGAATCTACATTTGTGATTACCATTTTGCGGTGGTGCCAAGGACTAATTTTGGCTAAAATTTGGTTGAGGACCCCACTACTGGTTGTGCCAAGGATTGGCTATGGGTGGTGGTGCCCAACCTAGCTGAGTGTAGGGATTTTTCTAGGGTGGTGGATATGGATAAGTCATCCAGTTTGAGTTTTCCCACTCAGGTTGTCCCCAAGAAGACTGAGAGGCTTGATTCGCCATGACATCCTCCAAGGATTCTGAGCTGGCCTAGATGGGAACCCAACCTAGATTGTTTAATCTTTGGAAAAAGTTTAATTTAGCACTTGTTTGAGAGATAGCATTCAAACCTCCCTTTAATTGTGGTAAGAATGTGCAATGCTTAGTGTCATGGTCAATAACTTCACAAATTAAGCACATGTCTATGACATCCAAAGGAAATTCTCTCAAGGGGTGTCTCTTCCGACACTTAGGGCAATATATGTCCAACGGTTCTTTGGCAGGGCTGGTTTTTGCCTTGAGTCCATCTATGGTTGATGTTAATTGCAGCAGAATGTCCGTTTTCATGTTGGTCATTTCTTCCAGAAGTTCAGAGGTACCCATGGAAGACTTGGATGTTTGTTTTTTTCATATTCCTCCACGTGTTCTAGAGTATCTTCTACATAGCTCAATGATTTGGTCCATGGTGAGTTTATGCACATCTCCTCCTCCCATGAGATGGAGGGAATCCTTGGTTTCCTCATCCAGTCCTTTAAGAAAGAATGTATTAGTGATGTCTGCATGTAACTCATACCCACTGCGTTTGTGGAGAAAGAGGAATCTATCCAGATAATCCTTTATATTCTCATCTTCCTTTTGCCATATTTGGAAGAAACTCTTCCTTCCTATCCCTTCCCCTATAATAGTCTTGGTATTTATCTAGGAAGTTTGTTTCCATGGCTTCCCAAGAATTAATGGAGTTAGATGGTAATCCATAAACCATCTCATAGTAGAATCTTTGAGAGTGGAAGGAAACAATTTTATTTTTGATTGTCAGCTCGGTAATCATATGTCTGTCCGGCATAGGATTTTAAATTCAAACAGAAACTGATCATGGTCTTCTTTGGTCATACCTTGAAAGATGGGGAGGATGGATGGTGATATTTTTTTCATAGGTGCATCCTCATCCACATCGAGGACAATGGGATACGTAAAGGTTCACCCTAAAGGTTGGTCTCTAGGATTCCCAAGGTCCCCTATTACCAAGTGTTGTGAAGAGGATATAGAATGCTCAGAAGTGGTTCTAGGCATTGAGTTAGAATATGTATCACTCTCAGTGTTTCTTCCTTATAAATTGTCTAGAGAGATGTGTAGAATATTATGTGCTATAAATCTCCTTGGTTGTCTCACAACCTATGCATCAAGGTTGGTTGTTTTAAAACAAGGTCCAAGAAAACTACTGGTTTCCTATATGAACTCCATTAACACCCATAGCATATGGAATAAAAATGATGGTGCTTATGGTTATTCCCTGGCAACGGCACCAAAAATGATGGGTCGTTGTATTGCTCCAATCATTTAACTAACATAATCTTCTCTCAGTGTCATTCTAAACCAGGTCAGTGTCTAGGTAGTATGGAATGAATTTTAGTGGAACTAGTTATCTATTGGGTCCGTTGGGGGTTGCTTAGTTTAGTGACTAATCTACGGAAATGCAATACAAATCTATAGAATTCAACTATTCGTGATGAAAAGAAACTAACAACTAATCTTCTGCTAGAAAATAAAAGGTGCACACACTACTTTTAACAAATGAAATTACAACTATATAAATGAAGCTTAGCGAGAAAGCAGATTACTTATTAACCAGATTTACATAATGGAAACATCTATTCTAAATGAAAGTGATAATGAAGAAAACAAATATAGTCAATCAAAGCATGCATGTAAGATTCTCAAACAACAATTATAGTAAATCCAATCAAAGAACTATATGCATAAATGAAATAAAAATAACCTCTTATCTCCTTTGTTGAGTGGGCCCTTTCTCTTCCTTGGGATAGAGGGATTAACAACCTTTTATTCTTAAAACGTCATGACTTTCATTACCTCAGAATAAGTTTCATAACATAGATAGTAAATAATAATGCCAAAAACCGAATGCGATAATCTATCTCAAGATATCAAAAGTAGTTCTTCCTATATGTTCTCAAGACGAGTCTTCATATAGGTAATGTTAGTTACAAGGATCACCATAAACATGGCATTAATCACCATCCACCAAATACTAATTAAAACACATAAATTTCTACTATGGCGTTAGAACAAGCCCCAAACTAATAGGTCAACTTTGGTGGAAATAGTCTCCCGCCTTGCTCTCGAACTCGGGCTCCATAACTACTAAAGCAACATCCATCATTTCCTACACACATCATCATGTTTTATCTCACAAAGACAATTATTAAGAGGTTCATGTGATAATTAGTTTTCATAAACTATAACAAGGAAAATTCATCTAACCTACTAAGATATAACTACACAAAACATCCCCATGTATTAATAAGTCATATCAAAAGGGTATTTTTGGCTTGAAGAAATTATATCAATGAGCCAAACAATGCACTCATCATAGATGTTCACCACCCTGTGTATCACCTTGTTAGTTTATTTTTATCTTCTTTTCTCTCTTCTATTATTGTCTCCTTAGTAGAATTAGAGTAGGATTTTGAGTTAAACCTCTACGAATTTCATGTATACATCTCGATCGAGGAGTAGAGAAACTAGCCTTTAATTTGGAAAGTTTTTTCCCATTTTTACAAGTCCCACACTTGGGGAAAATATTCCACGTTGTGCAATCACACTGGATGCCCACAATAAAACTAGAAATATGAGAAAACATCCAGGGGTACTACTAATTTAGACTAATAGTTTTGGCAATCCCAAAGTGGGACCGTAGAGGTCTTCATATTCATTGCAAAAAAGTTGATGTGCATTTGTTATAAGGTTCTTACTTAAAAAGATCCCTAATTTGCACATCTGGCGACTCCAAAGAGATAAATCAACTAGTTTTAGCAGTCCCAGGTTTGAAGATTCATAAGAAGGATCCAAACAAGGTCAAGGGCTAGAGAAGAGAGATTGTCTAAGTATTTGCAGTTATCCCGGAAGAAGAGAGGGGAAGAAGAATTAAAAGGTCTCCATCTCCACCAAACATAACTCTATCAACTCCTCCACCCTGTAGACCTTTCACCTAATCAACAAGGGTTCTCGGGCCAATCGAATGGCACAACACAACCCTTATGTCAAATTCATTGTCAACAACTCACTTGCTCTCAATGCACAAAATCCAATTCCATTTGCAGCATTGAAGAACATCCCATACTTTACTTGGAGAAAATCGACCACTCCTCGGTGATCATGTCAAAGACATTGCTAATGTTTGTGTAATCCATGAGATTGTTGAGATGTAAATTATTGTCAAATTGTTGGCATCTTCATTCAAAGGGAAAGCCTTACAATGGTTTAGGAACCTTGGGGCGTGCTCTATCCAAAATTGGAACCAGGTTGTGCATAACTCAACATGAGTAGTTTGGAGAAAAGGGAGATAATTTCTCTCTATTGGAATGACTGAAAACTATCAAGAGAGCTCCCAATGAGTAGCTAACAAACTTCAATTTCAGATTTCAAAGGACATGGGATAGAATTCTAGTGACAGTAAGGCCAACAACTGAAGGTGCTTTCTTATACTATCTCACAACTTTAAATTATGATATTTCTATGTTAATCCAATCCATGGGAGGTGAAAATATACTTGCAACTTATAGCATTGCAATTAGGGTTGAGAATTATTTGATCCAAGTTGGTAAACTGGCTCTTAGGCCTCCCATGCCCTTATATCGAAACTTGGAAAACCCAAGCACTAGTCAAGCACCTACTTTAGCTCCTATTCCCACTCCTAGAAATCAGAGTTCAAATGAAACTTCTACTTCATCCTCTAGTGCCCCAAATGAAATTCAAGAAGTCATGAAACAATTACAAAATTTAGGCAATGAGTGGTTACACTTAAGAGACCCAGTAGCAAGCCCAAAGTTTTAGACCTTCTTATCAATCTCAAATTCATCCTAATAGGCAACCATATCATCCTAATAGGCTACCCAATCCAACTGCAAATCAAAATCAAGTAAGGCCTCCTTCAAATGACCATTTCTACCCTATAACCCTAATAATGCATCTACCTCTAAAGCCTTAGTGTCAGTGTAAAATAATATAGCTCAAGAGTATGATTGGTGTTTCCCATGCAATGAACCTCACAACTAGTCTATGTGCTTCAATGGTTCTTTGAACCAAGATTTGATGGTGACAAAAATTGGCGTAGAGAGTGAGGTGAGTCAATAAACAAACCAACAATAAGGAACATCTCAAAGCAAAATACAACTCCAAATGAGACTACGCTTGTGAATTGGCAGTCAAGATTTCGTGGTATGAATCAAACAATTTCTCAAAATGTAGAAGCTAACACATGGTCAAAGAAGAGGTATATTCGTGAAGGGAAATCATTGTCTCTAGGTGATCCACAACCTTCCATCAATTCACAAAGTGTTGGCAAGAAAAATGTAGTTCGAATGTGCAAGGACAACCCAAGACACTTCTAAGCTAGCTCAAATGCCAGCTATTGTAGCCCATGTACAAGAAAAGAGTGTGCAGGCTTAGGGGAAAAAAATAGATAGTTCATCCCCATTTAACATTGTTAAACAAATAAAGAAGAGAAATGTGAATATATCTATGTGGGAATCACTATCCATCCCAGGCCAAAGGGATCTACTATAGGTTGCTATGAAGAATTGGTCAACTTCAAATCAGCAAGCTCATATGCAAGAGAAGGTACTCATAAATGCTTTGCTCACTTCGAGGGGAAGCCCGGAGGATAGTAGGGTAAAGTTTTGAAGCCCCCTCCATTCTATGTTTCATTGATCATTGGGGATAAACTAGTACACAATTGTATGATTGATTTTGGGGCAAGTAGTTTTGTGATGCCCAAGCAAATAGCTGATCAACTGGGCCTCCAATATGAAGTCATATCCAAAGGGGTAGTACAACTAGATGGGACAACAATAACAACAGTAGGGGTAATTAAAGATTTGAGCCTCACTTTACATGCATGCCCCAATGTCACTGTTTTGCAAGATGTCTCAGTGATAGATTTACCACCACTCTTTGCCCTATGTTTTTCAAGGGATTTCATAACTAGAATTAGAGGCTATTTATTTGTTGATTGGTCACACATGTTGTTTCAAACCAGATATGGAACTAAGGCCACAATTAGGTCTGAACCTATTGCAAAATTTCACATTGAGCCCCATACTCTAAGCCTAATCAATGCCAACTGTTCAACATTTGATCAAGAGGATTATCTAGGCATAGATGAAGATGACACCAAAGTTGGAAGCATCCCAAATTTGAATCTTGATGAATGGGAAATCAAGGTACATGCTTTTTATCCCTACAAGGAAATAGAGGAATCTAGATTATGATTTTATTACATGCATGAAGAAAATCAGCCTATTCCTAGCCTCACCAAGACAGACCATAAAGATGAAAATGAGGTATGGTGGTTGTTCTTTGATGGCTCAAGAAATAGACAAGGTGCAGGGGGGAGCTATGCTTGTTTCACCTCAAGGCAGTAAGTATTATTCAACTTTTAGATTTCAGTTTGCACGTTCTAACAACACTACTAAATATGAAGCTTTGATACAAGGATTGCATTGGTCAAGAAAGAGAGGTATCAAAATATTACAAGTCTTTGGTGACAGTGAGCTGATTGTTAATCGAGTTAAAGGGAAACATGCTACCAAAAATGACCTACTAAAGTGTTATAAGAATAGGGTGTGGGACCTCATTGATGATTTTGAAGGATTTGGCATCAACTCCATCCCTAGGAAAGAAAACCAAGCTACGATAGGCTTGCGCAGTAGTTAGAGCAGCCTTTGATGTTGTGGAGAGTATTAAGGAAGATAAAGTGAAACTAAACATTCATGTAATTGTAAGGCCATTAGTGCCCAATAATAATTTAAGTTGGCAAGTGTTTTACAGTGACCAACAAATCATCAATTTCTTACAAGAAGAAGCTAAGTTCTCAGCCAAAAATTAGGAAAAGTTAGAACAACAGTATGGTGATCAAGTGGTACAGCTGAGAACCAACAAAATACCAAAAGGACTTGTCACTTTGGATTCCATCTTTAATCCTAATGATCAATTTAGGAAGGAGAAAGAAAACATCCAAGTCAAGGGAGAAGATTCAGTGCCCATCTCAGTGGGAGAAGGCAAATCACTTCAAATTGGTAAAGTGACAACCAAGCAAGAAAGGTATGAGTTCATTTAACTTTTTCAAGAGTTCCCAGATATATTTTCTTAGAGCTATGAAGACTTGAGGGGTTTCAATCCCAAGCTAGCTCAACACACAATTGAATTATATCCAAGTGCTAAACCCATTAGGAAAAAGCAAAGACTAGTCAATCCACACATGGAGCCTCTCATGAAGAAGGAATTTAATAAGTTAATAGAGGAAAGTATCATATTTCCCATCAAGCCTTAAAGCTGGGTTGCAAACTTAGTTCCAGTTAGAAATAAAAGTGGAGAAATTAGATTGTGTGTAGACTTTAGATATTTGAAGAGAGCATCCTCAAGGGTCATTACCCACTTCCTTCTATGGAGAAGATTTTGTAAGTTGTTTTTGGATCTGAGAGGTTCTCATTGCTAGATGGTTATTTAGGGTATAATCAAATCATGGTAAAGGAGGATCATCAATTTATAACAGCCTTCACCACCAAATGGGGAACTTATGCATATCGGAAAATTCCATTTGGGTTGTCTAATGCTAGAGCTACCTTCCATAGGGCAATGGATATGGCATTCAAGGGATTGATCAACAAAATAGTGCTGATATACCTAGATGATATTACTGTATTTTCTAAAAGTGCAGCAAATCATCTCTTTCATTTGAGACAAGTGTTCCAAAGATATAGAAGATTTGGGGTATCCTTGAATCCCAAAAAATGTATTTTCCTAGCTCATGAAGGAAAACTCTTAGGCCACATTGTTTCCAAAGAGGGATTAGTAATTGATCCAGAGAGGGCTGAAGAAATAAAAGCACTACCATTACCAAGTCACAAGAAGGCCCTTTAAAGTTTCTTGGGAAGAATCGATTTTGTTCGAAGGTTTGTTCCAGACTTTACTGCCCTTGTCAAGCCAATAACTATGATGTTGAAGAAAAGTATGGATTTCAAATGGACAACTAAAGGTAAAGAAAGTTTTGAGGCGATCAAGGAGGCTATCTCACAAGATCCAACTATCATTAACCCATACTTCTCTAAATATTTTATCCTTTATGTATTTGGCGGTGATGATACAATTTCTACAATTTTAGTACAAAGCAGAGCAGCAAAGAAAATGCAGAGCAGCCAATTGCCTTCTTTAGACAAAGCTTGGAGGACTATGAAGTGAGGTATTCCTTCATTGAGAAGCATGTTCTTGCAAAGTGATTAGAATCTTGAAGAAATTTAAGCATCTAGTTTCAAAAACAAGGTTCAACTGTTGGTTTCTCATGTTTGAGTTAAGGACTTCCTCCTCAACAAAGACTCCGAATGAAAAACATGCATGGTGGATTACTTGTGTCATGGAGTATGACATTGAGATCAAAGTCACCAAGCTGGTATAAGTAAAGGGATTTTGTGAGAAGATGGTCTTGACCAAATCAATGGAAAAAGCAATGGAAAGGATGTTGTTTTGGCATTGCAGACAACCAAGAACAAAGAGGTGTTCAAGAATAGAATGGTGGTATGCTCACTCCTTGCTAGACCCAAGACATAATGTACTTCTTACAAACAGGCCTATGCCCTCTAGAGATGAACAAAACCAAGAGAACACTTTATATTGCAGTGCTATCCCATATGCACTTATTGATGGTATCTTGTTCAAAAAGGATATAAATGGAGTGTTGTTGAGATGCATTGAAACAAATCAAATTAATAGAATGTTAGAAGAGTTCCATGATGGATCAACCGGGGGTCATTTTTCTCCAAGAGTGACAGCCCTCAAGATTATGAAGGCTAACTATTATTGGCCCAAGGTGTTTAGTGATTGTTATGCATGGATCAAGAGGTGCGCAAAAATTGTGCATTCTTCACGTGCAAGGAAAGATTAGCAGCCCTTCTTCCATTGCACCTAATTTTAGTTGACCAACCATTCATGCACCGGGTTTTTGAATTCATTGGAGTCATTAACCTAAACTTAATCCAAGGACACAAGTGGATTCTAACAGAATAGACTACTTCACCAAATGGACTAAGGTGGTGGCACTTAAAGAGGCAAATGAATCTAGCATTCTAGACTTCTATGAGGGGATAGTAACCAAATTTGGTATACCTGCCACTATAATATCAGATAATGCATTGGCATTCATAGGATCAAAGGTAACTGAATGGGTTGTTAAGAATGGGATCTATCTAAGCACTTCATCAAATTATTACCCTCAAGGTAATGGTCAAGATGAATCTACCAACAAGAACCTATTACATATCATCAAGAGGAATCTTGATGAAAATCAGAGGACTTGGCACACTAAACTTAAATCAGCCTTATGGGCTGATAGGATAACTCCCAAGAGATCCACCGGTAACTCTCCATTCAGACTTGTTTATGGAAGAGAGGTAATCTTGCCTATGTCACTTGAGTTTCCAATGTTGGAACTCAAGAAGTAATTGGAATTGTTAGAGTTTGAAACCATGGAGGTTAGATATGTAGAATTGATGGAACTCCAAGAAATCAGAGAGCATGTAGCCCAAACAATGGAGAAGGACCAAGCCTTGATCAAGAGAACCTTTGATAGGAAAGCTAAGGCTAGAACCTTCCAAGTTGGAGATTTAGTGTTGAAATGGGATGCAGACCGAGAAAATCCAAGAAGGCATTCAAAATTTGATGCCATTTGGAGTGGCTCCTCCATGGTCACAAAATGTAAGAACAACAATGCCTTCTAATTGTCTACATTGGATGGTGAAGAACTACAAATTCCAGTTAATGGAATACATCTAAAGAATTTTTACTAGAAGGGAAACTCCTCACCTTGTACATATTAGCTTAGATTTTCATTCCTCTAAGTGCTTGTGCACATTATTTTGTTGTTTCTTAGTTTTACATTTCCCTAAGTGCTTTGGCACAAGCTTCGTTATCACGAAAGGATGCATCTTTGCAGGCCATGCTCTAGATTAAGTGGTGTTCTACTCTCACAATCTCCTTTCTAGAAATTTTTCTAATGAGTTGAGAGTACCAAGTAGTTAAGTTGATGACTCCATGCCCAATGGATGCTTCAAAGGTAGCTAATCATTCATCTAGTAGGTAGATGACCCCCCTGAGTTGCCAAAATTGTTATCCAAAATAATCCCCTTGCTTATTTAGGCTAACTTTGTTTCATTCCTTCCTTGTGTCTCAGTCAAATTTTTTACTTTTCAGGCACTCAAAATTATCTAGAAATGGCTTCATCAGATAGATAATTTTCTCACCTTTCCGTAGAAGGTAAAATTTTCCTTTTAACTCCTTGTATTTTGCAAGTTATGGCTTGGTGGAGTTTTTTTAGGAAATTTTCCCTATGATGGTCCGCAAACAATAGGAATGTGCCACATGGCGTAGAATGGCGGGTCAATGTAGGTAAGTTAGAAAATTTTCCAAAGGGCTCTGCGGGGATGCAAAAAAAAAATTTGGCCCGAAGGCCCGCGAACCAAATCAAAGGATGACACATGTCCATAAGGCTGGTGGAGATCGGAGGGGTTGAGTGAATTTTAGTTTTTTGCCAAAAATAGTAAAAAATGCAAAGGAAAAAATTGGCCTGTAGGCCCACCAAGGATGAAATGGGAGGAGTGCATCCCCATAGACAAATCAAAGGATGACACGTGTTCGGTTTGCGGCGGAGGTCGGAGGCGTGGGAAGAATTTGGCATTTTTGCCAAAGTGTTAAAAATGGTGGAAGGGAAGATTTTTTCCCACGGACCCATAGAGGAAAAATAATTGATTCAGGCCCATGCCAAATCAAATGATGACACATGTCCAAGAGCGGCGAGGGCATGGAGGAATTTTGGAAATTTTTCCAAAATTCAAAAAGCATAGAATGACCATATGCACCCACGGACCAATGGAAATGTACCATGTGGTAGCAGAGTGGCGGGGTGCGAGATATTTTTGGGGAAATTTTCCCAAATTCAAAAAAGGGGAAAAATTTGAGGTTTCGGCCCGCTGACCCGATTTTGCCCCAGTTTTTCCCTAAATCTTCAGAGGGGCATATCTTTCAATCCAGAGCTTGGGTTTTCTCAATTTTTGTGTCATTGGAAAGCTATTGAAGTCCTCTACATGATGAAATCTTCAATTCTATTTTTTGATGGAGTTTAATGAGAGAAAATGAGAAAACATCTTTGGCATGGGGAAAAGAGAAAAACCGACATTCAACCACCATTTTAATGCGGTATGGCTTCCATTCTTCTCTAGAATGGTTGAAAATCTTTGGGAATGAACTTTTAAGGGTACCCATACTATTTTGATGGATCTCGGTTAGTGGTTGGATCATTCATTTAATTTTCCCCATGTTTCTCCTTCATGAACTCAAGTTTTCATTGTTAAAAGCCCCAAAACTGGCTTACATAAAGACATGTAAAATATAAATTCATAATAATATTTTTTTATCGGTCAACGATTCAATTCCAAAAAGAAAGGGAAAAGTAGTTTTCATCTCTTCCAGATTTTCCCAAGTCGCACTTTCTTCATTAAACTGGTCCCACTGGACCTTACATTGTTGTATTTCTCGATTTCTCAAATGCAATTGGTGATTTTCCAGCACTCGAGTGGGTTTAACCATGATTATTCCTTGGTCTTGGACCTGCAAGGAATTCCAATTTAACACATGTGACAAATCTGAAACATATTTCTTAAGAAAGGAAATATGGAAAACATCATGCATTCGTGACAAAGTAGGTGGTAATGCTAATCGATAAGCTACGGGATTGATTACTTCAAAAATTTCGAAAGGTCCCTCAAAATGAGGTGATAACTTGGCAGCCTTGCCAAAAGTTATAGAACTCTTTCTTGGTTTAACATGAAGAAAACCTTTTCACCAAGTTCAAATTTTCAGTCAACCCACTTTAAGTCATCATAACTCTTCTTCCTATCTACTGCTTCCTTCAATAGTTCATGAATTATCTTAACTTGCTATTCCATTTTAGTAAAGATTTTAGGCCCAATTACCTCTCTATCCTCAACGCTATCCCAACTAATAGGGGTTCTCGCATTTTCTTCCAAAAAGTTCCTCAAAAGGTGCCATTTTAAGAGAAGAGTGATATGTGTTGTTGTATGCAAATTCAACTAATGGAAGATACTCTTCCCATTTATACTATTGATCCAGCAATACATTCATAACATATCTTCCAACACCTGATTTACTCTCTTAGTTTTTCCATCCATTTCCGGATGATACGGAGAACTAAAGTTTAGTTTAGTTCCAAGAGCTCTATTAAGCGTTTGCCAAAATATTGATGTCATTCTAGGATCCCTGTCAGATATTATTAATTCTGGTACTCCATATAATCTGAAAATTTTGTGCACAAATCTTTTAGCTAGCACAGGAGAATCATCCTTTATATTTCCAACAATAAAATGAGCTACCTTCGTTAGTTTGTCAAAAACTACCAAGATAACATCATATTTATTTCTCAAAATAGGAAGCCCTTGTACAAAGTACATGCTTATTACTTGCCATTTGTACTGTGGTATGCTATGGGGATATAATAAACCAGCAGGGTGCATGTGTTCTGCCTTCACCCGCTGACATTCAAGACAATGAGTCACAAAATTAATAACATCCTTTTTCATTCCTCTCCAGAAATATTGTTGTTTTAGGTTGGCAAGCATTTTAGTAATACTTGAGTGTCTAGAAAAGGGTGAATTATGAAATTCAGCTAACAATTTCTTTCTCAAATCATTTAGCAAAGGTACGTATACTCTATTTTCATAACGTAAGATTCCTTCATTATCAAAATGAAAACCTTTATACCTTTCATCTTTTGGTTCTGCAAGAGCAAGCGTTGCTTTTACTTGCCGATGTATATATCGATTCTTATGCACTTTTCACCTCATCTTTAAACCGAGTTCTTAATGTTATAAGAGCAAATGTTCTTCCTACGACTTAGAGCATCTACTACTCTATTCTCTTTTCCTTTTATGTAACTAATATCACATTCATATTGAGACAAAAAAATCTAACCACCTTCGATGTCTTGCATTTAGATTAGGCTGAGTGAAAATATATTTCAGCCCTAGATGATCAGTTTTCAACTCAAAAGGTTTCCCAAGTAAATAGTGTCTCCAAACTTAAAGTGCATGAACAATGGCAGCAAGCTCTAAATCATGAGGGGCATAATTCATCTCATGTAACTTAAGTTTTCTACTTTCATATGCTATGACATGATCATTTTGTATCAAAACACCTTTAAGGCCTTCCCCAGAAGCATCTGTTAAAACAATAAAGTCTCCATTAGGGTCAGGTATAACTAGAATAGGTGCTGAAGTCAACCGACTTTTTAAATTTTTAAAAGCGATTCACACTTATCATCCCAAGAAAATTTCTTATCCTTTTTCTGCAACGGTTATCGATGCACCACTTTAGAAAAATATTTAACAAATTTTCTATGATAACCAACAAGGCCCATGAAGCTTCTTACTTCATGTACATTCTTTAGTGCAGCCACTCAGCTTATTTCCACTATTTTTGAAGGATCTACAACAATTCCTTCTCTACTAATGACATGACCCAAATAGTGAACTTCATGATCAAAGAAAAAAACATTTGGATAACTTACCGTATAACCTTCTTTTTCTCAAAATTTCTGAAACTACTTTCAAATGCTCATTATGCTCCTCAAAACTTTTAGAATATATGAGAATATTGTCCAAGAATACAAGCACAAACTTGTCCAAATATTCTTGAAAGATATTATTCATTAAGTTCATAAAAGTTGCGGGTGCATTAGTTAATCCAAAGGGTAAAACCGTGAATTCATAATGTCCATACCTTGTCCGGAAAGTTGTTTTATGAATATATTCTTCTTTAATTCTTAATTGATGATACCCATATCAAAGATATATCTTGGAATAAACCGATGCTCCATGCATCTGATCAAATAAATCATCAATTCTTGGAAGTGGATATCTATTCTTGATTGTTGCCTTGTTTAACATCCGGTAATCAATACACAATCTAAGTGTCCCATCTTTCTTTTTCACAAATATTACTGGTGCTCCCCAAGGTGAAACACTTGGTCTAATCAAATATTTAGACAAAAGTTCTTGTAATTGAGCCTTAAGCTCAACTAACTCTGTAGTAGTCATTCAACAAGGTGCTTTAGAAATAGGCTCTGTCCCTGGTTTGATTTCAATGGTGAAGTCAAATTCCCTTTTGGGTGGTAAACCCGGTAATTCTTCCAGAAATACATCCTTGAAACTCTGTAACAATGGGTATCGTTTCATGAAATCACCATCTTCTTCTATAGATTCAGATATCTTTACTGCATATAAGGTACATCCTTTATTTTTAGCCTTTTTAAGTTACATAGTGATGAGCTTTCTAACCAAAATTTGCAATTTTACACCTTGAATCTCTCTGCTATTTTCTATAGATCATCTAAACATCTTATATATTTTTCAAAACAATCCACCTTTGCTTTATGGTCAGCTAGCCAATTAACGCATGATGACAATGTCATAAGATCCCAAAGGTGCAACATAGAGATCAACTTCCATGGAAAATTTAGGTAAGTCAAGGACCGCCCAAAAAAAACACATACTAACTGTAAGAACAGAGTTATTACCATACTATACAGTCTAATATTTATCTATTTATCCATCTTTTCTTTTAAGTTTTGAAGCAAGTTTACTAGAAATAAAACATTCAGTAGCTCCTGTATCAAAAAGAATAGTTACAGGTATGCCAAATAACTTACCAGAACTTCTATAGGTGTCACTTTATTTTTAGCTTGTTTGCGCTCTTGCAGCATGTATCTTATGTCTTTGCTTGACTACGATCATCCTTCTTGAAAGGACATTGGTTTGTGTAGTGAT
This sequence comes from Taxus wallichiana var. yunnanensis, assembly GCA_018340775.1. Lineage (NCBI taxonomy): Eukaryota > Viridiplantae > Streptophyta > Pinopsida > Cupressales > Taxaceae > Taxus > Taxus wallichiana. The sequence continues at coordinate 619,694,744 of CM031239.1, forward strand.
CTTTGCCATAATTATAGCAGCCTCCTACAGGTCCCTTTTTAGGCTCAAAATTACTTCCAACCTTAAAATTATCACGTTGGCCTCCATAGGACTTCTACCCATTATTATAATTCTTGGCAAAACTATCCCTTACATTTCCAGCAGGCTTATTCATTGTTGTTTTCTTATTATTATCCACTTTGAAAACTTTTTTTTGCCAAAAATTTTCCATGGCCCCTTCTTGGGTGCAAGAGAAGTTGAAGAAGGGTTTAGAATCTTCTTCCGCACTTCCTCTTTATGAGCAGAAATAGCCTTTAATTTCTGTTCTTGCCTTATGGATTTTTCAACAACCCCTTCCATAGTGGTTGGGCTGTGAACATCAACCTCTCCTCCAATCACGGGGTTTAGTCCCATGATGAATTTCTATATTCTAAAATTCTCGTCAGTTTGATCTCATGCATGATACGTACTTGAGGAGTTTCGTAAACCACTCCTAGTACTCGGTTCTGATTAGCTTCCTTGAACTAAGTTACGGAATTCTATCATTTTCGATTATAGAATAGTTTTGGTAGCCAACGTTGCCTAAAATATTATTTAAATTGATCCCAAGTGATGTTAGTTTCATCAATATTTAGCTCAGCCTTACGTCCTGTCCCACCATGAAGATGCTTCATGGGAAATCGATATGCTCCCCAAATAGCCCTAAGTTTTCCCATTAGAAAAAAACAACTAAACCAGCAATGGTTCGTAACAACCTTAAAGAATGAAACATATCAGACTTATTACCATTAAGACATGGTGATTTATAACCATCAATTACATTTCTTTGAATTAGAACATTAAGAGAGTAATAGAATACTCTTCCAGTTATAGCTACATTTTAGGGCATAGTTCAACCTCAACGTTCCCTAAAAATGCAGTGGTCTTATTTACAATTTTACCACAATCATAAGATGTAAAGAATTACTAACTAGAAAAATGTAGTACCCAGCCATATAATTAGCTAAGGCTTACTTAGGGAATCCATCTAGATCCCATTGAATATAATAGTAAGAATGCACTCTCATTCATACAGACAAAAGAAGATCAATTCAACAAATAAGAACACAAACCACATAAGTAATATGTCCCCATTTCATTTATTCCCAAACCTATACAATTACAACCTATGCACTTCGGCATATTTTAATACAATAGTCTTTAGCAAAAGAGTAACTTTCTTCTATAGTACAATTAGAAAAATCATGTCGGAATTCTTCATAAAAAAACCGATTAAGCAGGTTTGTGCATCATATCAGATCTACCTGCCTTTACCACTTAAGATGACCATCTACAAAAATTTCTAGCACAGGTCAGTTCAGTGAACTGAGCATGATAAGCACTAATTCTTAAAACAATTGCATTCCACTAATTGTTTTCATTAAACAATCATGTTTAAATGACATCAATTTCATCAAATCCATAATCATGAATCACGCTAGTTTTCTTTCTACCATTCTAATATGACTTTATAACATAACTCAAATTATAGTTACAATTTCAACTTAAATATTTTTCAGATGATTCATCTTATACAAGAAAATAAGAAGAAACAATATGAATCTTAAGTACCTAGCCATCCGAAAACCAAGAACAATGTCAATCATGTTTTAATCACTCCAAATAAAAAGAATGAAACCTTTTTAAGGTATGCATCCAACAGGTTTGTATAAAAGCAATTTGAGAAAAGAATAGATTACTGCCTCATGCAAGTTCATCTAGCGAATTGCCTTTAACTCTAATATATCAAATTTAATCATTGATAAGTATACAAATCATTAACTACAGGGCTACCTTTATACAAGTAGATAACAATCTGAGTTCTAAATCAGGATAATAATACTGCTATTAAAGGAAAGGAGTCTTCTAAGTTAAGATCTCACCACTTACCATTTCTTTCCACTTAATGTTAACAGTCCTATCATCTCATAACCATACTGTAGAGTTCCTTATAGAATTCTATAGAAGAGCTCACTAATATTTCAAGAGAGAGTGTAAATACCTTCGTACTTTGAAATCCTATAACAACTATCTTTCATAACTCGAGAGGAAGGACCAAAGAAAATCAGAACTCTATTTTAATCAAGTTCATAACTATACTAACTTCCAAGAAGCAATATATATTCTCTAATCCAATCAGGGAAAAAGAAGACAAGTAAGGAAACACTTAAGTTTACCAATAGCTCAAGTTAGGTAGAACCACCTTAAAAATTGCCTATAGATCCCTATGGTCTTACAATTATACATTAAACAAAGGCCAATAATCATTACAAAATGTTATAAACGTTCTAATCTCATACCACAATCCTGATCTAAGTAAACAGTCTACATTTCACCCATTACTCGAATCATTTTGGTCTAAGAGTTAGGGTAACTGTCCCATTACCATTACTTACCAATGGATCGAAACTAATTATTTCCAACCATTGCACTATTAGGTTGTTATATCGTTCCAAGATACCAAACCAAAAATGCATGTACAGAGTTAATAGTTGAATTCTAAATACAGATTTCAAAATCACCTCTGGTAACATCAAACACAGTCCTTCTTAACCAAATATTAAACATAATTTCCATTCATGCAGATCTAGGATCAACCACGAATTGCAGGAACAGAGTTCATCCAAGTATGTTTCCTCTTGAACATATTTGTGTTCCTAATATCCATGTAAAATCACAAAAACAACAAGTTACACCAAATACTTCCTTACTCACAGAACCTGTATTCATAAGAACATTCAAACCCCTTTAAAATAAAAGTACAGGCTTAGATTTCAAGCAATATTTCCAACTCACGTGACTAAAACAGTCAAGTTTTACTAAATAAACTAACATTCCAACCACAAAATCAATTACTTACTTTCCTGAACATGTCCAGTAATAGTTAGAGTTCATATGACAAAGAAACAATAAAATAATCCAACCATATTCGAAACAACAATTAATTACAAAGTGGCATTTTCAATCACGAAATCATTAAGCACACAATATTTCATGGAGCCAATTTTTAATCCAATACCTCGATCGATAAAGAAAAATACAAAAATTCCAATAGAAAGTGAAATCCATATTGTATTCACAGCATGGAAACAAGAATAAAGAAGTAGGTTTCATCCAGGATCTACCAATAACCCAAAATTCCCAAATCAACAAAAAGAAAAACCAAAACATTGCTACCAAATTTCTAAGCCAACTATGCAAAAATCATCTAAACAGAGTTGTTCTAATGAAAACATTTAAATGAAATCAATATTTTTAACAGCTTAGGGCCTATCATGCCCGATAGTGTCACTAAAAATCGAAGAAGACCTAAGAATGCACTCGCCCCTTTTCTTCTTCTTCCATGAAAGATTAAACAACCAAATATTGTTACCTCCATGCCTTATATACTCCCCATGATAGAGAAGTAAACTTGAAACTTTCAAAATTGCCATGAAACGAAGATTAGATGGCTGGTTGGAAGAACCAGTGCTCATGCAAAGCGAAAAATAGAATGCATGGAAAACAAAACAACCAAGCAAAATTCCACTTGCATGCCTTCCCAAGCAATCTATGCTCGAGGCGTGATTCTCATTAATTGCATTTATATTTATTCTCCCACCTATTTTCCATTGCCACCGACTACCAAAGTTGGTGAATGCTAAAACAACATAAACAAAAATTCCCATTCTTAGAGATGTTGCCACGTGAGATTCCTCTAATAAACTTATCCTCCGCTAACTCTGGCAGCATTCTCTGTCCCCATCCTTATCCTTTCTTAAATGCCATGGAAACTACCGCCAATGACTCGCGACCCTCCTTAGGTCACCCTTCATAGAATTAGTTTAGAATAGGTTAGTGAATTAGGTTAGATCATAGGTAGACTTAGTCTTAATGCCATAGGATATAACATTAGTCACCCTCCATAGTGATAGGTTTAGTTAACCCTTAGGAGTATTAAGCTCATAGTTTTAGGACTAGGTTAGATTAACTAACCTTGCAACATTAGGTTATAGTTTAGGTTAAAACTAATAACCTTACTGATTCTAGTCTAGGTCCCCTAGATAGGACTAATCAGTAATAGAGTTCAAACAGGATAAAACATTCCTGGATCAGATTCCATTTGGCATCAAGTAAATTAAGCTTAAGATATAAAACATACACATCTTACCTGGCTTACGGTCTAGGTCCTTCCCGATGCTATGATAACTGGAACCAGATTCTGATTACCATGATCAGCCAGAGTTAACCTCCGGAATTGAACATTCAAAGCTCAGTCAGACTTAGTAACTCTCAAAATGTCAATACAATTTGTTCATCCTGAATAAAATTAAAACATTCCTTGGATCAATGCAACTGATCCAAGGTTGAGTCATAAAGGTGGATAAATCCACAATCTCCCAGAAATCAGATTGAACTCATACCCGAAAGATGAAAGAAACAAAAGAGTCCAGAATATTTCGGTTCAATCAAATATCTTACGAAAGAGAAAAGACATAATCCAAATCAAACATGACTTCCTGAAACCAAAGGAACATATCCTCAAATGGGAAAAATCACATATCAACACTTGAATGCATAGGAGAAAGTAACAACAATTCGGGGTGTTACATGTTTCCTTTTACAAAGTCCTCTATAGGAGAGAAGTGCAAGCCAAACATGGCCATCTTGTAGACACCAAAATTGAGTCACACTCCCCTTAGTCCCTCGTTAAATAAATACCTTGAACACATCTACCAAGCCATGGGCCCCTTCACATCACTATAATATTAATTTAATTATTACAATTAAACCAATTCATTATCCTCACTATATTTATTATTTAAATATCCTAATTTAGATAATGCCCACATATCCACCTCACCTAGATACCTCATCTAGCCACCTCAACCTAAGACCTATTCTTAGTAAGTTGTCATAACTAACTAACACCTACCCAAATGCTAAAAATCAATGCCTACATTCCCTCTAACCACATTCCCACATGCTTAAAACAAGCTTCCATCCTAATCCATGGGGCCAACACACAAGATCCTAGAAAATCGAGGGATCTCGCCTAGTTTAGTAAACCTAGGAAATCCTGCCTAATCGATGCGCTTACCCTTAATCGCCACCGGTCACCTTATTTTTGAGGTTGGTAGATTCCAGAGAGATATCACATCTTTTGAGAACAATTTTTAGAGAGAACACACATGCAAAGAAGGAGATCAAGCATTTTATCTTGCATAGACAACCAGCATTATTCCAACAAACATCCAACACTCACCCCAAAGACCGATTTGATTCAATCGGGCAATAATGAGAGCATGTGCAGCCCATGCAAGATCTCCCTAACATTTGGTGATCCTCCATAACATTCAACCTCTTATCAACACCTTCATTCATCACTCACATACATCCGAACTCGATTCCAAGTAAGTAGAACATTTCACTACTTTGGTTCACTCATTTTTATCATTGTACTTTCATCCTTTTGTTCTCCTATCTACCCACCGACCTCCATTAATACTCACCCCTCCATATCCCTATTAAAACCTCACCAAATCCCATCCAAACAACTTAATACCTCATTCCAACCAGCCTAGTCCTTTGTGCAATCATAAGGGAGATCTAAAGCTCATTCTGTGACATTCCCAGTATCCCACAATAATCGCACCGGTTCTCCCAAACCGGCGTCAGTCACCCTTAACCAGCATTGGTCTCTGTATTTACCAATACAACCCAGAATAGTAACCTACCTACCTATTCCCACATCACCCATACTCACACTCATGCCCTGCCTAAGACCTCTGTCAAACCTGCAGAGACCTAGAACCCGATCACTTGACCTTCAAATCTTATTTTAACCTAGCTTGTTAGATTAGATATTTCTTATTGTGTTTTAAATGAGATACCTAAATCATTTTAAATACAATAGGATTTACTTTATTACTAGCATTAAATTGTTTTAAATAGTGGATTGACAACTGTCTAGGAAGTACCACACTTCCCGGATCTAGCACATGCTAAGAAGTCCACTGTATATACTATTTAACTCTTTTTGGTGGTCTTGCTTTCTATTTCAGGTAGTTCCTCCAAGCCAAAAGGAAGCTCTCATGATTATCTTTGGATCAAGGAGTCAACACGCGTGCAACAACCTATCAACTAGCATTTCAATAGGTATTTCTCTTACACCATGTTACCCTATTTGTTTCGTCATTTTCAAATAAATGTCTAAGAATCAGGTGAAACATTTTTACACGCCCGATGAGACCCATCTAGGGTTCCTTGCATTTTTATTCATTCCTAGGAAATGCTGTGTGTTTTTTTCCCTTCTGAAATGCATACACATTAATTTTATTCCTTGGTAAGCTTCTTTTTCTTTCTATTTCCTCTAAAAGAAACTTTTCTTTTGGTGTGCGTAAAAAGAACCATTTCTTCTTGTTTTCTATATTTTAGTGAAAGAGCATCCCTCTCCCTCTTCATCTATTTGTGTCATTGAATTCCATATTTTGATTTGGGCTTAAAAATCATTGCATTTAATTCTAATTTTCTGCATTAGCTCACATTAATTTAGGGCAACCTATACGCTGGAAGTCATGCCCAATTGATGGTTGACAAATGAATCATAGAAAGAACATCTCTCTCTCTCTCTCTCTGAGTCTTACCAAACTGCACAAATTCAAAACAAATACATATTCTTAAACAACATCTTTCCTTGGAATGCTGTGAATAATCACACCGATATGAGGATTGGCGGGTACTCCCGACTCACTTCTCTGTCGAGTCATACTTGAGTGAAGCCTCGCCCCACCATAACATACCTGAAACCTCACTTTTAGATCTCCTTCTTTGTAGGAAGCCATCCTCACCAAAAAAATCTATTCTACATTTTACGAGTCAGTCCTTAAATAGCATAAGCTAAACAAACATAATAGAAAAGGCACTCTTAGGATCGTATTTTTCTTAGTGTTTTACTGCTTGGTTTACGTTTTGAGGTGAGATCTCACGTTCTTCATTTTTTGGTTTCTCCTTGCATGCTCCTCATCACAATTGGTGTATTCCAGCTTCATCTGAGTGTGCCTAGACCATATTCTCATCATTCTTAGCATTTTGGGTTTGATTCCACATCGATTTTAATTCACAACCACTTTTCTTTCATCATTGTTTTAATTTCACAGGTTGACCAATGTCACCCAATGACTCGTCGTCAATTACCCTCGACTTTCATCGATTATACCCAATCGATGTCGGTTATCCAACCGGTCCTTTTGGTTAATCTACCCAAAAGGACACATATTCACCTTCTTTGACTATTCAGAGTCCCTGTCACTATTATCATTCTCATTGACCTGGTAAATCTCATCAGTATTTGGCATACCTATCAGATTTGGCCTTATACCTTTTTTGACCCACTATTCACTTTCCACAGTAACCGACCTCAGTTACCTGTGACCGGCATTGGTTTAGCCTAACCGGCATCGGTTAGCCTGTGGCATTTTCCAACTGAAATTTTAACCCCAATTCACCTACCACTACCTATCTATCATATCACTATTGTATTTCTATGTCATTTAAAGAAAGCATTGTTACCACATTAGTGCTTGTTCACATGGTATTGATGCGTCGAAAAGCAAACACCCTCGTATTCCATGTTAGTTTTCAACCACTCCCAACTAGCCCTTCACCACCTTCCATTTTATCACCTACCATGGAACCTATCCAACCTATCACTATCACTACCGAAGATGAGGAGTTTGCATGACTCCTTGACCAGAATCCTTTCGCCTTGCAATTTTATCTTTCACACTCGTCCACTTGAGATGCCTCGGGTTAGTTGATATACAACATGCCCATATCTATCCCCCGACTCTTGTTCCCACTCCTACATCAGCCCCATCTGGCTCCGCGCTACCCACATCTACCTTACCCCTAGTTGTTTCGCAGCTAGGTCCTATACCCACTATGATTTCCACGTCTGCTACATCCATTGCACCCACCACATCCACCATACCTTTGACAACCACCCAAAACACAACCTCATCCCCCTATTGTCTTGCATATACCCATAGCTACACAACCACCTCTAGTATCGGTGACCCCTACCCCTTTTCAAAATGTGGTCCTTTCTATTCCACAATCGTTGGCCCCCATTGCCACTAGGGTCACCATGACCCTTCCACCTCCATATACATACTATCAACAACCTCTTGTTTCATCTATTATTCACTCCGGTACGTACCCCCTATTTCACTACCTTCTTCTCAATCTACCTACACGGCAGCACCATATACTAGAATGCCACCCTTGTTACATGCCCAACACCAATCCTCTTACGCTATAGGAGGCACCCAATCATCACAACCTACCAATGACCTAATCAAATTAATGATGGAAAAGATGCAGACATTGGAGGCATCGGTTTCTGGCTCCCGAAATACTCTCACCTATGACAAGATTTGTAATGAGCCTATCCACCCATCCATTCCTATTCATCCATACCCCATGCATTGGGAGATGCCTAAATTCAACCATTTCAATAGCAAGGAAGACCCACAACAGCATTTGCGGTCTTTCAAACACGGTGCTACCTAATCACCCATGATGATGTTTTGCTCTTGAGGACCTTTCCCATGTCTCTGACTAGACCTGCATTAGATTGGTATAGTGGGTTACCTAGACACTCTATATTTTCATTTAATCAAGTATCCCAAGCCTTCTTAGATCACTTCTCCATCAATATCATTAAGAAGGTTTCCATGACTGACCTATACTCCACACGTTAGTATGATGACAAATCTATCATAGATTTTATCACTCGCTGGCATAACCTGATTAATCAACTCACATTCCAACTACTGCAAACTGAACTCATCGATCTCTTCACGTGGGCTTGTGCTAGACATATCTCACTGACCCTGCAGGTCCAAAATTTCTAAACCTTCAACAAAGCATTCACCATGGCATGAAAGCTAGAGATTTAGGCCATCGAAGAGAAGAAAATCCAATTATGTAGTAAGAACTCGGCATTCAAGTCAAATGATACCTCTTCTTCTTCCAAACCACAAAACAATTATTCAAAGGCCAAGGGGACCACTAACGCAGTGGTACTCAAAACCGGCCCAGCTCATCCATCAAATTAGGTTATCCCCTCATCTAATATCTCACCCATTCAGACTTTTCAATTCGGATGAGAATAAAGGATATACACCCCGATTGGGGAGCCTTACTATTATATCTTAGAAAAGATCATCAAAGTTGGGGCCATCACCCTTCCACCTATAAAACCACACACTAGTTGTTACCCTTCTCACAATGAAATCTGCATGGTATAAAGAACATGACTTTTGTAACTATCATCGAGTAAAGGGTCATAGTGATGAAATTGCATCACTTTCAAAATATATAGTCTAAGAAATGCTCAAGAAAGGTGAGTTAATTATGGATAATCCTAACACACCACCCAATCAAAACCTACACATATTCAATAAACCCTTTCCTAATCATTCCCCTTCGTGTGATAAAACCAGTGAGACCTCAACTCATGATAGCCATACCTGTGAGGTCCATGTTATTTTCAGTGACACAACCATTGCTTCCCAATTACCTCATATTCCTTCCATAGAGGAAATTCTATTCCAAATTCCTCCTTCCACATTGGAACCCACCTCACCTATTCCTCCACCCACAAAGGAACACCTTTCACCTCCCTCCTCACCTATGGAGGAGCCTTCCACTGAATATCGAGACTATTTCACCTTTGGCTTCTCCACATAGAGAACTGTCACCCATGGTACTTCTTCAGTCCATGGAGGATACTTGTTTATCTCCACTACCCATAGAGGAGCACCTTTCACCTCCTTCCTCACCCATGGAGGAGCCTTCCGTAAATATCAAGACTATGTCACCTTTGGCTTCTCCACCTAGAGAACTGTCACCCACAGATACTTCTTCAGTCCATGGAGGATACTTGTTTATCTCCTCTACCCATAGAGGAGCACCTATCATCTCCTTTACCCATAGAGGAGCACCTACCATCTCCTCCACCCATAGAGGAGCACCCATCATCTCCTCCACCTATCCAAGACCCAGTAGAGATACCTTTGCCTCTTAGTGAGCATTCTCCATCAGCTACCCAAGATCCCATAGACCTACTTTTGGCTCTCTTACCCACAGAAGCCGAAGCCAAGAAAATTCCCCATCTCTAAGACACATTTTATGGGAATAGCCATTAGGTCCTCATCAACTTCACCTACAGGATGTGTCATTCTCACGCTTGGCTGATCACTTAGATTATGTGGATAGAGCCTTACTTTGGGGGCACCTTCTACTTCTGTCTCAATGCAAATGCAGGATGTCTCTTGCTAATACTTCCACCATCTACCCAAAAATATTCCAGCCAGTTGAACTAGGCACAACCACCTCTATCACTACTTCTTCCATAACCCTCAGCACCACTCAACATACACCCTTACCCATAGCCCAACATACATCTAAATTCAAACCCACACCTACAACATCTTCCTCAACTAAACCTATTACTACCTTAGGGGTCACCCCAACCACCAGCCTTACTCATCCACCTATCAAATTGGATTTAGCTACATCCTCCAAAGTCAATGCAAAGCCTACTCCAACACCCAAACAGAAGAACCAAACCCATATAACTCCTACCCTAGTTGCGCTAATCACACCTGCATCACTTTCACCCTTTCCATCTGTTTAAGGACCTCAACCTCCCAACATGGTCAAGAAACCTCCATTCATCAGTAAACCAAAAATAAAATAGCCCATTCCTTCCTCACAAACCTCTAACATACCAAATCACTTAACAAGAGTTACACCTACACCTCTGATATCTTTATCACCCATACCTCCAATACCCTCAACAACTTCTTCACTACCCACTACACTTCAGTCTCTATCCCTCACACCCCTTGCATGACCCACGTCATCTACCTTCACACACCTCTATTATCTCCCTCGATAACTCGCTCTCTTCCCCCATCCACTTTTCCTTTTAGATATCGTACACCCATATCACTTTACCCAAGAAGGTGTAACCCAAAGACAAAAATCCACTACCCTCTAATAAGGTAGTCAAAACAACCATGCACCCTCGTGGCCATTCATCTACCATACCCCTACCGAAGAAAACTTGACCAACACCCAAGACCACTCCAACACCCAAATCCATGGCTTCATCCACTCCCCCTCTTGCAAGGACTGTTCCTCAACAATCAACCGCACCTACACCCAAACCCACTTTGACTTCCCATTGTGATCCACTAGTAGGGTCCTATGCCAAAATCTTAACCAACCTCCTTGAGACTTATGTCATCACATTACCGCTGCTTAGACCTTATGATCCCCTAAAACCCAAGCAAAAAGGGTTTGATGACACTAAAATTTGTGTCTACCAACGTGTGCCATCGTACGATGTGGAGAAGCTGAAGGCTTTGAAAATTGTCCTTATCCAGTTGTGTCCTCCTGAAGCCAACTTTGATGATGACGACCTTCTTGATGAGGACCTTGCTTCACCAACACCCATTCCCATAGTCCTTCCCTCACTGCCTACTCAACAACCATGACCTCCACCCCCTCAACTCTTAGAGCCACCCCCAAGATTTGAAATTAACATGGTTCTTATCAAAAAACTTGCCACGCCATTACCTAAATGTCATTACTGCCTAGCTCACCTCACAAGGATTTCCTCCCCCAATAGGTTTTCTGTCATGTCGTTATACCACTCATCCTACACCTTCTCCATTAGCCAACTCCTCGGATCTGCATGATACACGTCACTACTTGTGATCGAAATACAAGGGCAAGGAAAAGGAAACTAACTCACCAACCAATCCTATACCCAACATACCATCTACACCCACACCTAATATTCCTATATGTGGCCCCACATACTGTTGTCACCAAATCACTGCACCCTCCGAATGGCCAGGATGTGAATAGGACGTTCGGTGTGATTGGGACACATGGGATCACCTCTCAAGCTGTGGGACTTGGGCTTGAGGTGAACCTCCGAGAGAAGGCCGACTTCCTCTTCCTAAACTAAGTGTTGTACTACTCCTAGTGTAACAAAAATGATTATCTAATCCTATGCTAACATTTTCATGGGGTTTTAGGGAAAGAGATTTACAGAAATGAAACTATACTAGGGATGGTGATGCACCAAATAAAGGGTCTTTCCAAACTCAGGAAGGGTTAATTTGAAGAGGGTGTGTGCACCACAAGTCAACTTCACCTCTAACTTAGAGAGGGTACATGATACCACAAACTAAGAGACACGCGTTCCCTTTGTTAAAATTTATCGACCGAGAAATATACTAGTTTTCCAGTGAAAAGGATGAACTCAAGAAGCGTGAACAGACACCACAACTCAACTTGCATGATATACTCCACCACTCGATAAGCACGAACTCCAGAACCTGCATAGAAACTTAAACTTGCAGTGTACTGCAGTACGAGAAAGGCACAAAGAAGCATAGAAGGATGGAAGGACCGAGATTAGTCATAAACACACTTTTATTGCTTCAATAACATGCACACTTGAAAATGAGAAGGATTCTCCTTAGGCATCCAAGTGTGATTGCATAACATTGAATCCTTTCTCCAAGTGTGGGACTTGAAAATGAGAAGGATTCTCCGAGAATGTGTTTCCATTCACCAGAGGCTTGAAAGTTCTCTCAACACACAAGAGGCTGGTTCCTATTCCTCTGTTCAGATGCACCAATGAAACACGCAGAGGTTTACCCCAAAAACTAATCTAACTACCAAGGAGACAGGGAGAGAGAAATGCATAAAAATAAACCTAAGCTAGGGAGGTGATGCACCGAGGAATGAAGAACATAAGCTTTGCAAAAATAAACACAGACCATATAGACGCAATACCACACCACGCACAGGTAACCGAAATGCAATGAGAGATCAAAATGACAACAATGAATACATGAGAGGATTTAAATTTAATCACGATATATATTGCTCGTAGAATCGATTCAATACATCAGCAATGGCTAAGAGGCAACAAAGTGGCATTACACCCATGTGGAGGCTTGAAAACTCCACGAATTCTCTTGCAAGGGGAGAGAAGGGAGGAATTGCAAAACAAGAATGTCCAACCGTTGAGAAAGAAGCCCCTCCTTACAATTTATAGGAAGAATGAGAGAGAAAAGAGAGAGGAATTCAAATCTACCCCAACCACCTCCCCTGAATGCATTTAACTCATCTCATCATGGCAGCGTAAGCGGCGGATCTCGCGAAACGGCGGGCTACCTAACAGAGCGGCGAATCCTGCTCACTGCTACATTAAAATTGTTTGTTGACGCATCACTTCGCTTTGGTTATTCGCGCTGAGGTGTTTCTTGATTTTCATCCTCCAAACTGAACCAAAATGCAAGATTGACCTTGGAAACGTGTAGAGAATTTTACCAGCTTTCCATTGATATAAAGAGCGCGCAAATCCGAGCTCTGATCAAAAGTTATGGCGATCTCAAGATTTAGGGCACTAATGATTTAAAACGGATTTTTGAAATTCTTCCCGCGCTCGCCACTGGATGACACGTGGCAAGCTCGATTCGCTGAATAATTCTCTCTCCTCTTGCCTTTTGGGGCTTTCCTTTGAAATTTCCTCGTGGCCCTTAAATGGGACACGTGGCACGATCCTATTTGTTCGGCTCTGCTCTCGAAAATTCGCCCTTTGACTTTTCTCGACCTTTACTCCTATGAGGACACGTGGCGCTTTTGATTAGTCTGCGTCCTGCTAGCTCTTTCAAACCCTTCGCCCTCCATTTGTCCCGATGTCCCATTTGATTTTGGGCCCTTTGTGCTCATTTCGGCGGTTCGGGCATTTCGCGTCCATTTGTCCTAGATGTCCCATTTGATTTTGACCTTTGACTTATTTCGCCCGATTCGGACATTTCGGGCATTTTTGGCCCGCTTGTCCCACTTTGCTTCGGACTGACTTGACTCTTTTCGGCCGGTTTGGCTGGTTCGCGCCTTTTTGGCCCGATTGTCCCATTTGATTTTGGACTGTATGGCCCTTTTTCACCCGGTTCGGCCGGTTCGCGCCTTTTCGGCCGGCTTGTCCCAAGGCGACCCTCTTGATGGTTGTCAATTTTTCTTTCTCTTTGGCCGGATCGCTTTTCGCGCCCGACGTTTCTCCCCCACTTGTCCCATTTGATTTTGGACCGCTTGCTGAGCTTTTTCGGCCGAACCGCCGCGTTCGGGCATTTTGTCCCAAACGCCCGAGCAACACTTAGGACTAGGACTTAGCCGATTTTCACGATTTTTCCTGGATTGACTTATTTGCCTTTCTGCAACTTTTGATGCATGTTATCGAAATTTACCCCGGGGAAATTTTGACAACAGTTTTGACGATTCAGCGGGGTTACCTGCCTGCTAGGTAGAAGATCAGTGGCCTTTTAGCAATCCATTGGGCATGGAGTTATAAGCAATAACCTGAAACAAGCCTGATACTGCAACTTCTTCTCCAGCAACACTCCGAACTGTAGAAAACGACCCGAGAGCAGCGAAACCTGTGCCAAAGCACTTAGGGAAATAGAAACCTAAATACAACAGGACAATGTGCATACGCACTTAGAGGAATTAAGGGAAATCTAAACTAATATTTACAAGGGCAAACCTTTCTTAGTAGCAATGTTTAAGATAGACTCCGTTAACCGGAATCTGAAGTTCCTCTCCATCCAATGCATGCATAATTGAAGGCATTACTTTTTTGCATCCCGTGACCATGTAGGGACCACTCCGATGGCATCAAACTTGGAATGCCTTCCCGGTTTTGCCCGATCTCGCATCCCATTTCGTAACTAGGTCCCCTTCCCGGAAGGTCCTTGCTCTCCAGCTCTCTTTATCAAACCATCTTTTACTACGGCCCGATCCTTCTCAATCATCTCGAACCGCATGTTCTCTCGATTTCTTCTATTTCTATCAATTCTCATATACCCGACCTCCATTGGTTCGAACTCAGATAACTCGAACTGCTTCATGAGCTCCAAGGCTGGCAATTCTAATGATATAGGCAACACCGCCTCTTTCCCATAGACTAACTTGTAGGGAGAATTACCTGTAGACCTCTTTGGTGTTATTCTGTCAGCCCATAACGCTGATTTTAGCCTTGTATGCCATGTTCTTTGATTTTCATCTAGAGTCCTTCTGATGATTTTTAGCAAATTCTTGTTTGTGGACTCTGCCTGTCCATTACCCTGCGGGTAATAATTTGAAGAGGTGCTCAAATATATTCCATTCTTGACAGCCCATGCTGTAATTTTTGAACCTATGAATGCTAATGCATTATCTGATATGATGGTGGCCGGCACACCGAACCTGGTTACTATTCCTTCATAAAAGTCTAGTATGCTAGACTCACTTGCTTCTTTGAGCGCTACTGCTTCGGTCCACTTGGTGAAATAGTCTGTCGCTGTAAGAATCCACTTGTGGCCTTGACTCGAATTGGGATTGATGACTCCAATGAAGTCCAATCCCCACTGCATGAATGGATGATCTACTGAAATTGGACGAAGGGGCAGTGCTGCTAACCTTCCCTTCCCTGTGAAGAATGCACATTTCTTGCATTTTTTGACCCATGAATAGCAATCATTGAATATAGTAGGCCAATAGTAACCAGCTTTCATGGTTTTGAGAGCTGTTACTCATGGGGTGAAATGGCCTCCTGCCTCCCCATCATGGAACTCTTGTAAGATCCTCTCAATCTGACCTGTCCCAACGCATCTCAATAGAACACCGTTGATGTCTTTTTTAAACAAGATACCATCAACAAGCACATAAGGAACTGCTTGTAGTCTGAAGTACCTTCTTTTTGCTTTGCTCATTTCTGGAGGGCACATGCCTGTCTGTAGGAAATGTATCATATTCTGAGTCCAACAGGGAGTAGACACATCATCATTTTCCTGTTTTTGATCATCTTGTAACAGCAGGACAACTTCTTTTTCATTACCTGTTTCAACTTGTCGACTTAAGGCAAGCTGCTCACATAGTCCCTTCCCACGTACTAGTTTGGTAACCTTGATCTCGATGTCATATTCCATGACACGGGTTATCCATCCTGCACGTTTCTCATTCAGATCCTTGTTCAGAAGGAAGTCCTTAACCCCAGCATGTGAGACTAATAATTGGATCTTGTTGTTTGAGACTAGGTGCTTGAATTTCTTTAAGCTTCTGATTACCGCAAGGACATGCTTTTCAATGAAAGAGTACCTAGTTTCGTATTCCTCCAAGCCTTGACTGAAGAAAGCAACTGGTTGTTCTAATCCTCCTTTGTTTTGTTGTACCAGGATTGCAGAAATCGTTTCCCCACCACCAAAGGCATATAGCACGAAGTCTTTGGAGAAGTCTGGATTGACGAGAGTCGGAGCTTGAGATATAGCCTCTTTGATTGCCTCAAAACTTGCCTTGCCTTCAGATGTCCACTTAAATGCCATGCTCTTCTTTAACATCAGCGTTATTGGCTTCACAAGAGCAGCAAAGTTTGGGACAAATCTACGGACGAAATTGATCCTTCCCAAGAAGCTTTGAAGAGCCTTCTTGTGACTCGGCAATGGCAATGCTTGAATTGCTTCAACTCTTTCTGGGTCAATCGTCAACCCCTCCTTTGAAACAATATGGCCTAAAAGCTTTCCCTCGTGAGCCAAGAATATGCATTTTTTGGGATTCAATGATACCCCAAATCTTCTACATCTCTGAAATACTTGCCTCAAATGACAGAGGTGATCCGCTGCACTTTTTGAGAATACAGTGATGTCATCAAGATATATCAAAACTATTTTATTGATCAACCCCTTGAATGCCATATCCATTGCCCTTTGGAAGGTGGCTCCAGCATTTGATAGCCCAAATGGCATTTTCTTGTAGGCATAGGTTCCCCATTTGGTGGTGAAAGCCGTCTTGAATTGGTCATCTTCTTTCACCATCACCTGATTGTACCCTGAGTAGCCATCTAGGAGAGAGAATCTCTCTGAACCGGATACTACTTGCAATATTTGTTCCATTGAAGGAAGCGGGTAATGGTCTTTGAGAGATGCCCTATTGAGGTCTCGGAAGTCCACACACAACCTGATTTCTCCGCTCTTCTTCCTGACCGGAACCAAGTTCGCAACCCAGCTTGAGTGCTTGATAGGGAATATAATGCTTGCCTCGATTAGCTTGTTAAGCTCTTTCTTCATTAGAGGCTCAATGTGAGGGTTGACTGGTCTCTGCTTCTGCCTGACGGGCTTAGCATCTGGATCCAATTCTATGGTATGTTGTGCCAAATTTGGATCGAATCCTCTTAAGTCTTCATAGCTCCAAGCGAAGACATCTGGAAACTCTTGGCAAAGTTGTATGAAATCTGATTTCTCCTGTTCGGTGGCCACTTTGCCAATTTGAAGTGTTTTACCTTCCCCAACCGGAATTGGCTCCGAATCTTCTCTCTTGACCTGTATGTTTGCCTTTTCCTTACGAAACTGGTCGTTAGGGTTGAAGATAGACTCCAATGTTACCAAACCCTTAGGAAGCTTGTTTGTCCGCAGCTGTACTACTTGATCCCCATACTGCTGCTCTAATCTGTCCTGATTCCTAGCCGAAAATTCAGCTTCTTCTTGCAAGAAATTGACGATCTGTTGATCGTTCTCAAACACCTGCCAGCTTGTGTTATTATCTGGAACTGCTGGCCTTACAACCACATGGATGTGTGGCTGCGTTTTTCCTCTTCTGATGTTGTCAACCACATCAAACGTTGCTCCAACTGCTGCGAGCCTATCTGCGGCTTCATTTCCTTTCCTGGGTATGGACACAATGTTGAAAGCTTCGAAATCCTCAATGAGGTCCCATACCCTATTCTTGTAGCTCCTCAGCAAGTCGTTCTTTGTAGCATGTTGCCCCCTAACTTGGTTGACGATTAGCTCGCTATCGCCAAACACCTGCAAGTTCTTTATGTCCTTTTTCCTGGCCCAATGAAGTCCATGAATCAATGCTTCATATTCAGCCGTGTTGTTCGAACAGGAAAACTGGAAACGGAAAGCTGAAAAATATTTGATGTCCTGTGGTGAAATCAACACTGCACCGCCTCCAGCACCTTGTCTGCTTCTCGAACCATCGAAGAATAATCTCCAGATTTTGTTTTCATCTCTTTGTTCAGGCTGGATGATGTCAGGAATGGGTGAATTTTCCTCGTGTATACAATACACGCCTAATTCAGATTCTTCAATTTCTTTGTATGGGTCAAATTCATGACTTTTGTTTGCCCATTCATCCAAAGTTAAATCAGGAATTCCCTCGACCTTAGTACCTGTTTCTAGATCACTTGAACATTCCTCCTGATCAAAAGTCGAGCAATTTGCATTGATAGGCCTCTGTACATAAGGCTCAATATGGAAATTGGCAATTGGTTCTGACCTGATTGTTGCTTTGGCTCCATACCTTGTCCTAAAAATCATGTGCGACCAATCTGCAGATAAATATCCACCGATTTTCGCAGTGAAGTCTCTTGATAGACACAACGCAAAGAGTGGTGGAAGGTCAATCACAGATACATCTTGCAAAACTGTAACATTAGGACAGGAATGTAGTGTTAGACTTAACTCCTTGATGACTCCAATAGTCCCCACTGCCGTTCCATCTAACTGTACTACTCCTTTCAGTACTGGCTCATATTTCAAACCCAGTTGGTCTGCTATTTGCTTTGGCATCACCGAACTACTGGCCCCTGAATCCAACATGCAGTTGTGCATCAAGTGATTTCCAACAATCAATGAAACATAGAAAGGCGGAGGCTTCAAAATTTTCTTGTATGCCCCCCATCATGTTGCACTGCATTAGTGAGAACTTTCTCATGTCCCAGGTTTGATACATTTTGGCAGACCAATCAGTCATTGCAGCTTGCAATAAGTCTCGTTGCCCTGGGATCGCCAGTGATTCCCACATGGAAATGTTCACATGTGTCTTCTTCATTTGATCGATGATGTTGAAAGGGGATGAACTATCCCTTTGCTGCCCCTTACTTGGTACAACCTTATCTGGAGCTTGAGCATGTGCGTGTGTTGCTACAACAGGGACCTTGGGTTGATTTTGCACATTTGGAGCTGTGTTTGGTCTACTGACCCCTGTTGTGTAAGAGTGGGTTGAGAAACAACTGGATTAGACGATTGTCCCTCTTCTATGCTTCTCTTCTTTGACCGTGTATTGGCAGCCATGCCTTGAAAAGGCTGTTGGTTAACTCCACAGAAGTCTTCCGTTTGCCAATTTGCCAATGTGGTTTCTGTTGGGGGTCCTTCTTGTTGCTGTTGATTCTCCTCCTGGCTTGGATCTTGAGCAACACCAATGGTTTGCACCATCAAGGCCTGATTCAATGCACCATTGAAACATGCTGACTGATTGTGAGGTAGATTGCAAGGGTAACACCAGTCGTACTCCTGTGCCATATTATTTTGTGCTGGTACTAATGCCCTAGAGGCAGATATGGCATTTGGATTATAGGGCTGGAAAGGTCTATTGACAGGAGGCCTTGTTTGATTTAAATTTGCAGCTGGATTAGGTGGTCTTTGAGGCTGATATGGCTGCCTATTAGGTTGAGCTTGAGGCTGATACGAAGGTCTAAAACCTTGAGCTTGTTGTCTCTTGAGTGTGACCAGCTCATTACCTAAATTTTGCAGTTGCTTCATGACTTCTTGAAGCTCATTTGGGGCACTTGGAGATGAAGTGGAAGCTTCATTTGAACTCTGATTCCTAGGAGTGGGAATAGGAGCTAAGACAGGTGCTTGACTAGTACTTGGGCTCTCTATACTTGGATATAATGGCATTGAGGCTCAGGAGCTAGCTTGCCAGCTTGAATCAGACAATTTTCAGCTCTAATGGCAATACTATATGCAGCAGGGATAGTTGTGCCTCCCATAGATTGAACCAACATAGAAATATCAGAATTTAAAGCTTTAAGGTAGTATAGAAAAGCACCTTCTGCTGTTGGCCTGACTGCTACTGGAATTCTATCCCAAGATCTTTGAAATCTGAAGTTGAAGTCAGTTAGCTGCTCATTGGAAGCTCTCTTGATGGTTGTCAGCTGCTCCAAAAGAGACAAGTTGTCTCCCTTCTCTCCAAATTGATCATGAAGTGCAATACATAGCTGATTCCAGCCAGTGATAGAGCCACCCCAAGGCTCCTAAACCATCGCAATGCTTTCCTCAATGAAGACGCCAAAGAATTTGACATCTACTTGCATCTCATTAATCTCATGGATTGCACAAATATTAGCGATGTCCTTGACATGATCACCAGGAGTGGTCTGATTTTCTCCAGTAAAGTATGGAATGTTCTTCAGTGCTGCAACTGGGATTGGATTTTGTGCATTGAGAGCAAGTGGGCTGCTGCCTGTGAAGTTGACATAGGGGTTCACTGGTTGCGCCATTCTGATTGGTCTTAAAACCTCAGATACCAAAGAAAGGCCGCTGTGTGGAGGAGTTGAAAGAGTTCTGCTTTGGTGGAGATGGAGACCTTTGAATCCTTCTTCCTCTTTGCCTTCTTCTCGAGATAATTGTAGGTATTCAAACAAAGACTTCTTCCTCTCCAACTCTTGACCTTGTGATTCTTCTCATAAGCTTTTAGGCCTGTACTGCTGAAATTCTATTGATTCTTCCTCTTGGAGTCGCCAGATATGCAAATAATAGCTCTTTTAAGCAAGAAAATTGCAGCAGATGCATATCAACCTTTGCACGCAATAAAAATGAAAAATCACAAAGACTCCCGGTTGCAGATCAAGTTTCTAGGTTGATCTCTTAGGCATCCAGTGTGATTGCATAACATCGAATCCTTTCTCCAAGTGTGGGACTTGAAAATGAGAAGGATTCTCCAGAGAAAGGCTGGTTCCTATTCCTCTGTTCAGATGCACCAATGAAACGCAGAGGTTTACCCCAAAAACTAATCTAACTACCAAGGAGACAGGGAGAGAGAAATGCATAAAAATAAACCTAAGCTAGGGAGGTGATGCACCGAGGAATGAAGAACATAAGTTTTGCAAAAATAAACACAGACCATATAGACGCAATACCACACCACGCACAGGTAACCGAAATGCAATGAGAGATCAAAATGACAACAATGAATACATGAGAGGATTTAAATTTAATCACGTATATATATATATGCTCGAGAATCGATTCAATACATCATAGCAAGTGGCTAAGAGGCAACAGGGCATTACACCATGTGGGAGGCTTGAAAACTCCACGAATTCTCTTGCAAGCAGGAGAGAAGGGAGGAATTGCAAAACAAGAATGTCCAACCGTTAGAAAGAAGCCCCTCCTTACAATTTATAGGAAGAATGAGAGAGAAAAGAGAGAGGAATTCGAAATCTACCCCAACCACCTCCTGAATGCATTTAACTCATCTCATCATGGCAGAAGCGGCGGATCCTGGCGAAACGGCGGGCTGCCTAACAAGAGCGGCGAACTGTCTGCTGCATTAAAATTGTTTGTTGACGCATCACTTCTGTTTGGTTATTCACGCTGGAGGTGTTTCTTGATTTTCATCCTCCAAACTGAACCAAAATGCAAGATTGACCTTGGAAACGTGTAGAGAATTTTACCAGCTTTCCATTGATATAAAGAGCGCGCAAATCCGAGCTCGATCAAAAGTTATGGCGATCTCAAGATTTAGGCACTAAATGCATTTAAAACGGATTTTTGAAATTCTTTCCGCGCCTCCGCCACTTGGATGACACGTGGCAAGCTCTCGATTCACTGAATAATTCTCTCTCTCTCTCCTTTTTGGCGGGCTTTCCTTTTTGAAATTTCCTCAGGCCCTTAAATGGGACACGTGGCACGATCCTATTTGTTCGGCTTGCTCGAAAATTCACCCTTTGACTTTTCCGACCTTTACTCCTATGAGGACACGTGGCAGCTTTTGATTAGTCCGCGGTCCTCGCCAGCTCTTTCTCGCCTTCGCGCCCTTCGCCTCCATTTGTCCCGATGTCCCATTTGATTTTGGGCCCTTTGTGCTCATTTCGCCGGTTCGGGCATTTCGGCCCATTTGTCCCAGATGTCCCATTTGATTTTGGACCTCTCGACTTATTTCGCCGATTCGGACATTTCGGGCATTTTTGGCCCGCTTGTCCCACTTTGCTTTTGACTCGATTTGACTCTTTTTCGGCCGGTTCGGCTTTTCGCGCCTTTTTTTTTCGGCCCGATTGTCCCATTTGTTTTGGACTCGCTGGCCCTTTTTCGCCTGCCGGCCGGCCGGCTTCGCCGCGCTTTTCGGCCTTTTTGTCCCAAAAGGCGACCCTTCAGCAACTTAGCCAATTTTTCTTCTCTTTGCTACTGATCGGCTTTTCGCGCCCCCGTACTTCTTGTCCCACTTGTCCCATTTTCTTTGGGCCGCCTCGAGCTCATTTTTCGCCGAACCGCCGCTCGGGCATTTTTGTCCCAAACGTCCCGAGCAACACTTAGGACTAGGACTTAGCCGATTTTCGTGATTTTTCCTGGATTGACCTATTTGCCTTTCTGCAACTTTTGATGCATGTTATCGAAATTTACCCTGGGGGGGAAATTTTGACAACAGTTTTGACGATTCAAATGGGGTTACCCGCCTCGCTAGTAGAAGATCAGTGGCCTTTTAGCAATCCATTGGGCATGGAGTTATAAGCAATAACCTGAAACAAGCCTGATACTGCAACTTCTTCTCCAGCAACACTCCGAACTGTAGAAAACGACCCGAGAGCAGCGAAACCTGTGCCAAAGCACTTAGGGAAATAGAAACCTAAATACAACAGGACAATGTGCATACGCACTTAGAGGAATTAAGGGAAATCTAAACTAATATTTACAAGGGCAAACCTTTCTTAGTAGCAATGTTTAAGATAGACTCCGTTAACCGGAATCTGAAGTTCCTCTCCATCCAATGCAGACAATTGGAAGGCATTACTTTTT
Source organism: Taxus wallichiana var. yunnanensis (assembly GCA_018340775.1). Taxonomy (NCBI): domain Eukaryota; kingdom Viridiplantae; phylum Streptophyta; class Pinopsida; order Cupressales; family Taxaceae; genus Taxus; species Taxus wallichiana. The sequence goes on from CM031239.1 coordinate 619,717,666, forward strand.
TTGCATCCCGTGACCATGTAGGGACCACTCCAGATGGCATCAAACTTGGAATGCCTTCCCGGTTTTGCCCGATCTGCATCCCATTTCAGAACTAGGTCCCCTTCCTGGAAGGTCCTTGCTCCAGCTCTCTTATCAAACCATCTTTTTACTACGGCCTGATCCTTCTCAATCATCTGAACTGCATGTTCTCTGATTTCTTCTATTTCTATCAATTCTGCATACCTGACCTCCATTGGTTCGAACTCAGATAACTCGAACTGCTTCATGAGCTCCAAGGCTGGCAATTCTAATGATATAGGCAACACCGCCTCTTCCCATAGACTAACTTGTAGGGAGAATTACCTCGTAGACCTCTTTTGTGTTATTCTCACACCCCATAACGCTGATTTTAGCCTCAGATGCCATGTTCTTTGATTTTCATCTAGAGTCCTTCTGATGATTTTTAGCAAATTCTTGTTTGTGGACTCTGCCTGTCCATTACCCTGCGGGTAATAATTTGAAGAGGTGCTCAAATATATTCCATTCTTGACAGCCCATGCTGTAATTTTTGAACCTATGAATGCTAATGCATTATCTGATATGATGGTGGCCGGCACACCGAACCTGGTTACTATTCCTTCATAAAAGTCTAGTATGCTAGACTCACTTGCTTCTTTGAGCGCTACTGCTTCGGTCCACTTGGTGAAATAGTCTGTCGCTGTAAGAATCCACTTGTGGCCTTGACTCGAATTGGGATTGATGACTCCAATGAAGTCCAATCCCCACTGCATGAATGGATGATCTATGAAATTGACGAAGGGGCAGTGCTGCTAACCTTCCCTTCCCTGTGAAGAATGCACATTTCTTGCATTTTTTGACCCATGAATAGCAATCATCAATATAGTAGGCCAATAGTAACCAGCTTTCATGGTTTTGAGAGCTGTTACTCGTGGGGTGAAATGGCCTCCTGCCTCCCCGTCATGGAACTCTTGTAAGATCCTCTCAATCTGACCTGTCCCAACGCATCTCAATAGAACACCGTTGATGTCTTTTTAAACAAGATACCATCAACAAGCACATAAGGAACTGCTTGTAGTCCGAAGTACCTTCTTTTTGCTTTGCTCATTTCTGGAGGGCACATGCCTGTCTGTAGGAAATGTATCATATTCTGAGTCCAACAGGGAGTAGACACATCATCATTTTCCTGTTTTTGATCATCTTGTAATAAAGCAGGATGCCTTTTTTTCATTACCTGCTTTCAACTTGTCGACTTAAGGCAAGCTGCTCACATAGTCCCTTCCCATACTAGTTTGGTAACCTTGATCTCGATGTCATATTCCATGACACGGGTTATCCATCCCGCACGCTTCTCATTCGATCCTTGTTCGTAAGGAAGTCCTTAACCCCAAAGATGTGAGACTAATAATTGATCTTGTTGTTTGCGACTAGGTGCTTGAATTTCTTTAAGCTTCGATTACCGCAAGGACATGCTTTTCAATGAAAGAGTACCTAGTTTCGTATTCCTCCAAGCCTTGATCAAGAAAGCAACTCGGTTGTTCTAATCCTCCTTTGTTTTGTTGTACCAGATTGCAGAAATCGCTTTCCCCACCACCAAAGGCATATAAAGACGAAGTCTTTGGAGAAGTCCGGATTGACGAGAGTCGAGCTTGAGATATAGCCTCTTTGATTGCCTCAAAACTTGCCTTGCCTTCGATGTCCACTTAAATGCCATGCTCTTCTTTAACATCAACGTATTGGCTTCACAAGAGCAAAGCAAAGTTTGGGACAAATCTACTGACAATTGATCCTTCCCAAGAAGCTTTGAAGAGCCTTCTTGTGACTCGCAATGGCAATGCTTGAATTGCTTCAACTCTTTCTCGGGTCAATCGTCAACCCTCCTTTGAAACAATATGGCCTAAAAGCTTTCCCTCGTGAGCCAAGAATATGCATTTTTGGGATTCAATGATACCCCAAATCTTCTACATCTCTCAAATACTTGCCTCAAATGACAGAGGTGATCCGCTGCACTTTTGAGAGAATACAAGTGATGTCATCAAGATATATCAAAACTATTTTATTGATCAACCCTCAATGCCATATCCATTGCCCTTCGAAGGTGGCTCCAGATTTGATAGCCCAAATGGCATTTTCAGAGGCATAGGTTCCCCATTCGGTGGTGAAAGCCGCCTTGAATTGGTCATCTTCTTTCACCATCACCTGATTGCACTCTCGAGTAGCCGCTCTAGAGAGAGAGATCTCTCTCAACCGGATACTACTTGCAATATTTGTTCCATCAAGGAAGCGGGTAATGGTCTTTGAGAGATGCCCTATTGAGGTCTCTAAGTCCACACACAACCTGATTTCTCCGCTCTTCTTCCCCGACCGAACCAAGTTCGCAACCCACTTTGAGTGCTTGATAGGGAATATAATGCTTGCCTCGATTAGCTTGTTAAGCTCTTTCTTCATTAGAGGCTCAATGTGAGGGTTGACTGGTCTCTCGCTTCGCCCGACGGCTTAGCATCCGGATCCACCTATGGTATGTTGTGCCAAATTTGGATCGAATCCTCTTAAGTCTTCATAGCTCCAAGCGAAGACATCCGGAAACTCTCGCAAAGTTGTATGAAATCTGATTTCTCCTGCTCGGGGCCACTTTGCCAATTTGAAGTGTTTTACCTTCCCAACCGGAATTGGCTCCGAATCTTCTCTCTGACTCGTATGTTTGCCTTTTCCTTACGAAACTCGGTCGTTAGGGTCAAGATAGACTCCAATGTTACCAAACCCTTAGGAAGCTTGTTTGTCCGCAGCATACTACTTGATCCCCATACCGCTGCTCTAATCTATCCCCGATTCCTAGCCAAAATTCAGCTTCTTCTTGCAAGAAATCGACGATCCGTTGATCGCTCTCAAACACCGCCACCTTGTGTTATTATCTCGAATCGCTGCCTTACAACCACATGGATGTGTGGCTGCGCGTTTTTCCTTCTTCGATGTTGTCAACCACATCAAACGTTGCTCCAACCGCACGCGAGCCTATTCTCGCGGCTTCATTTCCTTTCCCGGTATGGACACAATGTCAAAGCTTCAAATCCTCAATGAGGTCCCATACCCTATTCTCGTAGCTCCTCAAAGCAAGTCGCTTCTTTGTAGATGTTGCCCCTAACTTGGTCGACGATTAGCTCGCTATCGCCAAACACCCGCAAGTTCTTTATGTCCTTTTTCCTCGCCCAATGAAGTCCATGAATCAATGCTTCATATTCAGCCGTGTTGTTCGACAGAAAACTGAAACGGAAAGCCGAAAATATTTGATGTCCTGTGGTGAAATCAACATCGCGCCGCCCAAAGACTTTGTCTCGCTTCTCGAACCATCGAAGAATAATCTCCAGATTTTGTTTTCATCTCTTTGTTCAGGCTGGATGATGTCAGGAATGGGTGAATTTTCCTCGTGTATACAATACACGCCTAATTCAGATTCTTCAATTTCTTTGTATGGGTCAAATTCATGACTTTTGTTTGCCCATTCATCCAAAGTTAAATCAGGAATTCCCTCGACCTTAGTACCTGTTTCTAGATCACTTGAACATTCCTCCTGATCAAAAGCTGAGCAATTTGCATTGATAGGGCCTGGTACATAAGGCTCAATATGGAAATTGGCAATTGGTTCTGACCTGATTGTTGCTTTGGCTCCATACCTTGTCCTAAAAATCATGTGCGACCAATCTGCAGATAAATATCCACCGATTTTCGCAGTGAAGTCTCTTGATAGACACAACGCAAAGAGTGGTGGAAGGTCAATCACAGATACATCTTGCAAAACTGTAACATTAGGACAGGAATGTAGTGTTAGACTTAACTCCTTGATGACTCCAACAGTCCCCACTGCCGTTCCATCTAACTGTACAACTCCTTTCAGTACTGGCTCATATTTCAAACCCAGTTGGTCTGCTATTTGCTTTGGCATCACCGAACTACTGGCCCCTGAATCCAACATGCAACAGGTATCAAGTGATTTCCAACAATCAATGAAACATAGAAAGGCGAGGCTTCAAAATTTTCTCGTATGCCCCCATCATGTCAGTGCACCGCATTAGTGAGAACTTTCTCATGTCCCAGTGTTTGATACATTTTTGGCAGACTCAATCACCATCATCAGCTTGCAATAAATCTCGCTTGCCCCGGGATCGCCAAAGTGATTCCCACATGGAAATGTTCACATGTGTCTTCTTCATTTGATCGATGATGTTGAAAGGGGATGAACTGTCCTTTTGCTGCCCCCTACTTGGTATAACCTTATCTGGAGCTTGAGCGTGTGCGTGTGTTGCTACAACAGGGACCTTGGGTTGATTTTGCACATTCGAGCTCGTGTTTGGTCCATCGACCCCCGTTGTGTAAGAGTGGGTTGAGAAACAACTGGATTAGACGATTGTCCCTCTTCTATGCTTCTCTTCTTTGACCGTGTATTGGCAGCCATGCCTTGAAAAGGCTGTTGGTTAACTCCACAGAAGTCTTCCGTTTGCCAATTTGCCAATGTGGTTTCTGTTGGAGGTCCTTCTTGTTGCTGTTGATTCTCCTCCTGGCTTGGATCTTGAGCAACACCAATGGTTTGCACCATCAAGGCCTGATTCAATGCACCATTGAAACATGCCGACCGATTGTGAGGTAGATTGCAAGGGTAACACCAACTGCACTCCGTGCCATATTATTTTGTGCCGGTACTAATGCCCTAGAGGCAGATATGGCATTTGGATTATAGGGCTGGAAAGGTCTATTGACAGGAGGCCTTGTTTGATTTAAATTTGCAGCTGGATTAGGTGGTCTTTGAGGCTGATATGGCTGCCTATTAGGTTGAGCTTGAGGCTGATACGAAGGTCTAAAACCTTGAGCTTGTTGTCTCTTGAGTGTGACCAGCTCATTACCTAAATTTTGCAGCTTGCTTCATGACTTCTCAAGCTCATTTGGGGCACTGGAGATGAAGTGGAAGCTTCATTTGAACTTTGATTCCTAGGGGTGGGAATAGGAGCTAAGACAGTGTGCTTGACTAGTACTTGGGCTCTCTATACTTGGATATAATGGCATCGAGGCTCAGAGCTAGCTTGCCACCTTGAATCGACAATTTTCAGCTCTAATGGCAATACTATATGCAGCAGGATAGTTGTGCCTCCCATAGATTGAACCAACATAGAAATATCAGAATTTAAAGCTTTAAGGTAGTATAGAAAAGCACCTTCTCATGGCATGGCTCGATCAAGCTATTGGAATTCTATCCCAAGATCTTTGAAATCTGAAGTCAAGTCCGCTAGCCGCTCATCGAAGCTCTCTCGATGGTTGTCACTGCTCCAAAAGAGACAAGTTGTCTCCCTTCTCCCCAAATTGATCATGAAGTGCAATACATAGCTGATTCCAGTTTGTGATAGAGCCACCCAAGGCTCCTAAACCATCGCAATGCTTTCCCTTGAATGAAGACGCCAAAGAATTTGACAAACTACTGCATCTCATTAATCTCATGGATCGCACAAATATTAGCGATGTCCTCGACATGATCACCAGTGAGTGGTCTGATTTTCTCCAAGAAGTATGGAATGTTCTTCAAAGCTGCAACCGGGATTGATTTTGTGCATTGAGAGCAAGTGGGCTGCCGCCCGTGAAGTCGACATAGGGGTTCACCGTCATGCGCCATTCTCGATTGGTCTTAAAACCTCAGATACCGAAAGAAAGGCCGCTCAGGTGGAGGAGTTGAAAGAGTTCTGTTTGGTGGAGATGGAGACCTTTGAATCCTTCTTCCTCTTTGCCTTCTTCTTGGAGATAATTGTAGGTATTCAAACAGCACTTCTTCCTCTCCAACTCTTGACCTTGTGATTCTTCTCATAAGCTTTTAGGCCTGTACTGCTGAAATTCTATTGATTCTTCCTCTTGGAGTCGCCAGATATGCAAATAATAGCTCTTTTAAGCAAGAAAATTGCAGCAGATGCATATCAACCTTGCTGCAATAAAAATGAGACCTCTAGGTCCCACCGGGCGTGCCAAAACTGTTGATGCAAAATCACAGCACCCCTGGTTGCAGATCAAGTTTCTAGGTTGATCTCTTAGGCATCCAGTGTGATTGCATAACATCGAATCCTTCTCCAAGTGTGGGACTTGAAAATGAGAAGGATTCTCCAGAGAAAGGTTGGTTCCTATTCCTCTGTTCAGATGCACCAATGAAACGCAGAGGTTTACCCCAAAAACTAATCTAACTACCAAGGAGACAGGGAGAGAGAAATGCATAAAAATAAACCTAAGCTAGGGAGGTGATGCACCGAGGAATGAAGAACATAAGTTTTGCAAAAATAAACACAGACCATATAGACGCAATACCACACCACGCACAGGTAACCGAAATGCAATGAGAGATCAAAATGACAACAATGAATACATGAGAGGATTTAAATTTAATCACAGACATATATATTGCTCAGAGAATCGATTCAATACATTAAAGTGGCTAAGAGGCAACAAAGTGGCATTACACCATGTGGGAGGCTTGAAAACTCCACGAATTCTCTCTGCAAGGTGAGAGAAGGGAGGAATTGCAAAACAAGAATGTCCAACCGTTAGAAAGAAGCCCCTCCTTACAATTTATAGGAAGAATGAGAGAGAAAAGAGAGAGGAATTCGAAATCTACCCCAACCACCTCCTGAATGCATTTAACTCATCTCATCATGGCAGAAGCGGCGGATCCTGGCGAAACGGCGGGCTGCCTAACAGAGCGGCGAACTGTCTGCTGCATTAAAATTGTTTGTTGACGCATCACTTCTGTTTGGTTATTCGCGCTGGAGGTGTTTCTTGATTTTCATCCTCCAAACTGAACCAAAATGCAAGATTGACCTTGGAAACGTGTAGAGAATTTTACCAGCTTTCCATTGATATAAAGAGCGCACAAATCCGAGCTCTGGATCAAAAGTTATGGCGATCTGAAGATTTAGGGCACGGAATAGATGAAAACGGATTTTTGAAATTCTTCCCGCGCTCTGCCACTTGGATGACACGTGGCAAGCTCTGATTCGCTGAATAATTCTCTCTCCTCTACCTTTTGGCGGGCTTTCCTTTGAAATTTCCTCGTGGGCCCTTAAATGGGACACGTGGCACGATCCTATTTGTTCGGCTCGGTGCTCGAAAATTCACCCTTTGACTTTTCTGACCTTTACTCCTATGAGGACACGTGGCAGCTTTTGATTAGTCCGCGGTCCTGCCAGCTCTTTCGCGCCCTTCGCCTCCATTTGTCCCAGATGTCCCATTTGATTTTGGGCCCTTTGTGCTCATTTCGGCCGGTTCGGGCATTTCGCGTCCATTTGTCCCAGATGTCCCATTTGATTTTGGACCTTCTCGACTTATTTCGGCCGATTCGGACATTTCGGGCATTTTTGGCCCGCTTGTCCCACTTTGCTTTGGACTGACTTGACTCTTTTCGGCCGGTTTGGCCGGTTCGCGCCTTTTTGGCCCGATTGTCCCATTTGATTTTGGACTGTATGGCCCTTTTTCGCCCGGTTCGGCCGGTTCGCGCCTTTTCGGCCGGCTTGTCCCGAAGGCGACCCTCTTCAGCAGTTTGCCAATTTTTTCTCTTCTCGGCTGGATCGGCTTTTCGCGCCCGCCGCGTACTTCTGTCCCACTTGTCCCATTTTTTTGGGCTCGCCTTTTGGCTTTTCGGCCGAACCGCGCCACTTCGGGCATTTTTGTCCCAAACGTCCCGAGCAACACTTAGACTAGGACTTAGCCGATTTTCACGATTTTTTCCGGATTGACTTATTTGCCTGCATGTTATCAAAATTTACCCTCGGGGGAAATTTTGAACAAAGATACACTCGCTTCGAGATATTACATTTATAGAAGAATATGTGAGAAAGAAGAGGTAATGTCATAATTGCATTCCTAAATTGAAGGCCCATGATGTATTTATTACGATTAGTTGAACCACCGAGAAGGTTCCATCATGGGTCATTAATTTCTTGATGACCTAGTCTTCTCAATTAATTCAAAATAAAATAAAATTAAATTTAAATAATAATAATAAATATTATTATTAAAATATTTAAATAAAAATATTAATTTAATTAACATAGTGTCGGGACCCCACCGTTGACTGTTTGACTTGAAGAGGAGGGGGTTCATGTGGATAGAATCTGCACATAGCCAAACTCGATGAGCTTCGAGTCCTCTAACTCGGTGTTACAATCAATTTTGAACCCCACACTAACTCTTTCCTCGCTTTGGCAATCGATTCTTTTGCATTGAGTCCTTCGATATTTTGGCAAAGGCACTCTGTAATCTTGGCTCCAATCAACAATTATGCCACTATTGGGATCTTAGTATGGCATAGGTAGTCATGAGCTACACACTATACTCATTTTTCTAGAAAATAAAAAGATCCTTTATGTTACAATTTGTAACACGAGTAAAATAAGCCCTTCAAAAATATATTGAACAACTGGGGCAACCAAGAGGACCTTGGAAAAATGTAAGGTAAAAACCATATGAATTCTTTCTTAGTCATGGATCAAAGCTAATAGAAATAAGCTAGCTAAAATTAGCTTGAAACTACAGTATAATCGTCCATTTGTTAAAAACAAGTTTCTCTGAACCTGGTAAAGGAATAATTTTTATTGTCTGATTGGACGTACATAATGGAAGGGTATAAATATTGCTTATTGCCCTCAGAGTTTCTCAAAGAGACCATTTACAAGTAACAAGGATGTAGCATGCAAAACGGCCAACCAGGTATTTCAGAGTTGACCTTCACATTCAATTCATTTTAGGAGAAGAAATGATGAGCAATATGAATCATTTCATTCTGCACCGTAATAAACCATCATATCCTGATTCAGGGAAATTTTATGAAGCCTCGAATAGCGTGACTCCAATCCATCATACACGGCAGTGAATATTTGTTTCCTGCAGCTGCTATTTGATCTAAGTTCAGAATAAGGATAAGCCTACGAATTTGAGGATGCATTCGACATCAATGATAACAATAACACATTGACAACTGCTTGCTAGAAGCGTTCAAAAGAAAGGCTTCTACTGTACTGCAACATGCCTATTGCCTGTGTGTGGGATTTTGCCTCCCGACCACCGAATTCTCAGAGCCCGAACGGGAGTTGGGAGAAGTATGCTGGCAAAGGCAAACTGATCAGGTCAGACATCTATTTGTTGCTTCGTGAGGAAACCTGTGTCTTCTGTAAGCTACAATTACGGTATTCCATGAGAAGGCGTTTCTTTCTTGTGAACCTAAAACTGGATACTTTTTCAACGTCGACCCATCTTCAACCATCTTGCCATCATCCTCCCTTATCGCTTGGAGGATTACTCGCCACCCAATTTGCAACTGCCACTTTAACTCTCCTTGTGGCTCGCACAACATGCTCCGATCCTATTTACATGGCCCATGCGGAAGTATCATGTTGGATAGCCATCGTAATATTTCCACGCTTGGCAGTTTGATCTGATTTCTCCCATTCACGGAAGTTTGATCATGGTTTACCAAACCAATATTTCCACTTGGCGGTGCTTACCCTGAGTTCCCCTATTCATACCTCAGCACGGGATTAACAGCTTGGCCTGCCATCATCAAATTTCCGACCTCGGCATACTAGCTCCAAATCCTGCGTAACTTGGACACATTAATGCATGGGCCCCGGCCTCAGCTTCACTACGAAAAATTGGCAAGTTCATTCCTTATCTCCACAATTCCCACCAGTGCGCGGGATCCCCATGATTTTTTCCTCTGCCGAGTTTTCCTTCATCAGATTTGAGGATAACATCAAACTCTCGATGTAAACATTTCAATGTATTGTAGAGCTTGTAAGGTGTGATAATTCCAACAGAAGCCTTTATGCCCGCCAACTTAGTGACTCATTGAAGATGCTCATATAATTGTAAAGCAAATTATGCTCCATGAATATTCTGATATGAAATAGCTCCACCTTTATGAGATCCACTTCCATGAGTTACATCGTAAAACAAGTAAGATCTCGATAGAGAATCTTTGTAATAAATTTCATCAGGTCTCTCGGTAATACTCTCACTGTCACTTAATTGATTTTCATAAAAATATCTTGAAGGAAAATCCCAAATTTGAGGATGCATTCGATGCTGAACAGATAACAACATAGTTAGACAACCTGCTTGTTGGAAGTGCTCAAAAGAACTCTTACGATACTACAACATGCCTATTGCACATGTGCACCTGGATACTCGGCCAAGGAAGGTCTAAACACCATTATAATTCATATCTCTTTTTAAGATGTGGGTTTGACTCAATTTTACTTTGGTATTCGATGGTGCTTATACTATCTTCCCGGGTTTATAGAAGTCCTTCCATTATGTAATTACAAACCCAAGATTCAATGATGTTGAACCTCCCATATCTCATAATTTCATATCATCTCGGTCAAACAAGATAATTCTCCTAAGTGGTTAGTCGAGAATTTTCTTAATGGATTAAACCCGCATCATGTTGAATTTGACTCTCCCCGACTTGGCCTTCAAATATTTTTGCATCAATCTCCACCGAGATCCTTGTACAGTTCCTTTCATTCGTCAATTTTCAACGAGCTATATTTTGCATTAACAAGACCATCGTCGAGCTCTTACAACTGAGAGTCTCTACCAAGATGATTTCCAAGATGACTATCAATTTGACACCGGATTCTCTATCAACTCGACCCCAAACTCTTCACTGAGTTGAGATAAACTGGGTGCCTTTCGATGCTAGGTGATCTCTCATATGTAATTTAAGAATTATTTTTAATTTTTGTATCTTGATAATAACCGGAGATGGGTTCCTGGGACTACTATTTTCATTTTGAACGTGATAGGACCCTGTTGTCCAATCTTGCCATGTGTGCAAAATTGGATAACATTTTTTGGTGACCTCTTGGGGATGATTGCCTGCTAAGCATGATTCCAGTAGCCTTAAGTCATCCATTGGGCATGGAGTCTATGTTGGAATCCACGAAAGTAGTATGATTTTCTTTGACACATCTTGAAATCTCCTTGAGCATTGCCGATATCCCGGGCCTCCCTAGAATGCTAAGCATGAAGTATAATGAATCTATTGATTGCTTGACATCCATGGAACACTTTGCAAAATTTTGAATGAAGCAAATTTTGAAACTCTTATGGAAACCTTGACACCTTCCAATGGTGAAACAAAGTGCAGAACAACACAAAACACAGCAACAAGGAAAGAAAAACAACAACACGCAATAATGTGCATAAGCACTTGGAGGAAAACACCTAATTTAACTGTACAGGGGGTGGAATGCTTCTCAAAAACAAGCTTTGAGATGTATCCCATTCACGTGAATGGGTAGTTCTTCTACATTGAGCCTAGATAGACGAAATGAATTTGCCTCTTTACAACTTGTGATAATATACGACCCACTCCAGAGAGCGTCGACTTGGCATGCCTTCCTGGTTTGGCCCTGTCTTCATCCCATTTGAGAACTAAATCTCCCTCTTGAAAATGCCTATCAGACGCCTTCTTGTTAAAATATTTCTTAACTTGAGCCTGATGCTGCTCCAAAGTTTTCATAGCCTTGTCTCATACTTCCTCTAACTCCATGAGTTCAGCAAACCTTATTGTCAGAGGATCACTCTCTATAACTTCAAGTTGATGAGCTAACTCCAAAGAAGGTAACTCTAATGAGAGCGGGAGTTTTGCCTCTCTTCCATATACCAAAACGAAAGGAGAATTTCCGATGGCCCTTTTAGGTGTGATCCGATCTGCCCATAAGGCGGTCTTAAGTCGTATGCCAAGTCCTCTTGTTAGTCTCCATTCTACACTTAATAATCCTTATGAGGTTTTTGTTGCTAGAATCAGCCAATCCGTTTCCTTGAGGATAGTAATTAGAATAATTTTTGAGGTATACCCCATTTTTAACATCCCATTCACTCAATTTCATACCAAGAAAAGCCAAATTGCATTGTCTGCGAAATGACTCAGAAACGAAACACCTTGAACCTCGTCATTATACCCTCCAAAAATCTAGAACTCGCCTTTTCATTTCTCTCTTTTAATGCTACTACCTCTGTCCATCGAGTAAAATAGTCTTGCGTAAGGACCCATTTATGTCTCATCACTTTGGATGGAGGATTAATCATTCCGATGAAGTCCAACCCCCATTGAAAAAAGGGTTGATCCACTTGAATTGGATGCGCGGAAGAGCTGCCACTTCGCTTACACCGTGAAAAGGGCACATTCCTTACATTTCCTTACCCAAAGATGGGCATCCTTGAATAAATTTGGCCAATAGTAGCCAGCTCACATGATCTTGGTAGCTGTTGTTCATGCAGAATAATGTCCTCCAGATAGGCCATTATGAAACTCTTCTAGTATCTTACTTGACGACACTGCATGGTCCTATGCACCGAAGGAGGACGTCGTTCAAATCTTTTTGAAAGAGAACGCTATCTACCAAAACATATGGGATAGATTGAAGATGGAAAGTTCATCTTTGGTTTTTATCCATGTTTGCCGGGTATGCTCTTGAGAAGATGAAATTCTTCATTTTGGATAACCAATCAGCTTGATCAACATCCTCATCAGTATTTAGGAGTGTCACGTCCTCATTACTTTTTGATTCCATGTCTCTGCTTTCAAGTTCTTTGACATATAAACCCTTACCTCTGACAAGTTTAGTGACTTTGATGTGCATGTCATACTCCATTACCTTCGTGATCCATCTAGCACACTTTTCGTTCATTTCTTTGTTCAGCAAAAACTCCTTGACATCTGGATGAGACACCATCGGATGAATCTTTTTTTGGACAACATGTGCTTGAATTTCTTCAAAGCTTGAATAACTGCAAATACTTGCTTTTCAATGAATGAGTATTTGAACTCGTAGTCTTTGAGGGATTGACTGAAAAAAGTGATCGGTTGCTCCATCAGTTGTTGTTTTGATGGGTGAGGATCCTCAAATGCTCTCGACCTCCAAAAGCATAAAGGATAAAATATTTTTCAAACACAGGGTTCAAAAGCATGGGAGATTAGGAAATGGCTGTTTTGATGGCTTCAAAACTTTCTCGTCCTTCCTTTTTCCATGAGAATGGCATGTTTTTCTTTATCATGGCTGTCATTGGTTTAGCCAATGTCGTGAATTGAGGATGAATCTCCGCACAAAATTTATGGTTCCCGAGAAAACTCGGAGGCCTTTCTTGTGACTTGGGAGAGATAAGGACATAATTGAATGAATCCTGGCTAGATTGATTGATAATCCTTCCGCTGAAACCACATGCCCTAACAATTTTCCCTCGTGTACTGTGAAAATACATTTCTTGGGGTTAAGTGAAATCCCAAATTCCCTACACCTTTGGAAAAATTTCCTTAGATGCGTGATGTGATCTTCTGCATGCTTAGAGTATATAGTTATATCATCAAGGTAAACCAAAATAATATCATTGATTAGTCCCTTAAATGCCATGTCCATGGCTCTTTGGAAAGTAGCCCCGACATTGGACAATCCGAATGGCATTTTATTGTAGGCATACGTGCCCCACTTGGTAGTGAAAGCCATTTTGAATTGGTCGGATTCTTGGACTAGGATTTGATTGTAACCCGAATATCCATCGAGCAAAGAAAATATTTGAGATCCTGCCACCGTTTGAAGGATCTACTCCATCAATGGAAGAGGATAATGGTCTTTTAATGATGCATGATTCAAATCCCTAAAATCTATGCATAACCGGATCTCTCCGTTCTTCTTCCTCATGGGCACCAAATTGGCTACCCATGAGGAATGCTTGATGGGAAAAATTATACAGGCATCGATGAGCTTGGTTAGCTCCTTTCTCATTAGTGGCTCAATTTTGGGATTAATTGGTCTCTATTTTTGATGAACTGGCTTAGCATTCGAATCTAGTTTGATGGTATGTTGTACTAGACCTGGATCAAAACTGTAACATCCTCATTTTAGACAATAGAACAAGTCAATTTTTTTTTTTTTGATAATTGCATACTGGTTCTAAATACATAATTTAGAACTCACAATTCAAATAACCATTTATATAACAGACAACCATATGCAGCTGTAATGACTCGGAATACCTCCGATCTATTCATTCCATGACTCGGTAATCTACCGATCTATTCATGAGTAAAAAGAGTTAGTGTTTTTATTTAACACAATACTCTGGCGGTTCTCTTCCCTAATCTGGGATTCAGAATGCTCTGTCCAAGGAATCTAACTGAATAACTGTTACCATTATTCATCGGCATCTCATCCCTTAGACTAGGTGAATTAGGACAACGCAATCAGCAGCTTGCGATACTTTGGCCAAAGATTTGAAACATACTGTTCATGTCTCGTATTCCTTAACGGCATACTCGTCAATCTGGAATACGTCCTTCACCCCATTCATATGTTATATAGAATGTCTTATACTGACTACTGTCAGTCCTTTCTTTCACAGCTGAATCACTCGGAGGCAGATTAACAAGGTGATAATGTTATATGGATGCCTACGAGGATTAGGGATATGAGGACATACTGGTTCAACCTTGCAATTCAACCAGTGTGTCATGATACCCCAAATCTCCGAGGCAGTCTTATAACATGGCCACGTTCTTAATCGGTCCCAAGGTAACTCGTGCGAAATCAAGTGTAAATCTTAGCGATCAATGCAAAGGGTGTCGCCATAAGTCACCTGCATTGTTGTAACTTCGAGAAGATCCTAATCTTCTTAGGTACAGCCTGCAGATCGACCTTATGTCGTCATCCTTTAAATCCGCCTCGAGAAGATCTACCCAAAACAAGCGTTACGCACTAGAGATTAAATTACTTTTAAAGACTTTTCCCTAAGGTTAGCCTTTCCAAATCCCTGGATTCTTTGTCTTAAGACGACCCTCCTCTAAAAGACTCATTACTGGTAGAGGTATTACGGTCACTCTCTCATCAAGGAGTCATTAGAATACACCTGATTCCAAAGCAACAGAACGGGACAATTTCTCATAACCAATGCTTGAGAATGCCATCTGATCTCCATTGATTGCCTATCAGTTCTCTTAACTGAATTTATATCATACTTTTTAGTTTAAAGATATAAATGATTTAGAATCCAATTTACTATTGTCCTGTTATACTTAGGACTAGGGATTAGTAATTCAATCCAACTTGTTTAGCATTATCTTTTAGGCTCAATTTTAACCTATCCCCAAGAGAGACAATAATTAAATTACAATATTGCTTTTGCCAGAGCAAACTAGAACTACTAAATACTCATAAGAATTTAGTCTAATTACTTACAAGCTTTCATTGTCAATCACAAAAGCATCCATATTATACAAAGATAACTATGCCTCTTCGTTACGTAAACCGAAGAAGTTCATCATTCAGAATAGAATACAACACATAAGTATCAAACACTTATTTTCATTCCTTTCAAACTCGTAATTACATTTTATGCAACAGCATACTTGATATAATGCTAACGGAAAAGAAACATCTTTTCTCATATAGTACATCCATAAAATCAAGCTGTAATTCATAATAAATCAAATAAACAATCTGATCAGCCTATCAGATCTGCATTGCTTTTACCCTCTTACGGCAACCATCTGCAAAAATAGTCAACATGAGTCAGTTCAATGAACTGAGCATGATAAGCACTAACTTTTAAAACAATTGCAATCCATCAATTGTTTTCATTAAACACCCTGTTTAAATGAGATCCAGATATTCACATAAGTAAACATAATCAGACTATGCCCTTGTAATACAGAATGATTACAATTATGTAACTCTATCATTGTTACAATTAGTCTTAATCATTTCCTAATATTTCATCAAATATTAAGAAACAAGGAACGAATGCACACAACAATCATTAAACCCAAAATCACAACATTGGTCAGATTGTTTCATTCTCCAAAAAGGAAATAACATAACAATTCGGGATTCCACCAATATGTTACAAACAATTTCCCACTGATAGTCCATTATCAATAATATTAAATAAAGGAAGAGAAAGAACCAAACCATTCATACTTCCTTTCACATAAGTTCATCACTGTACTGCCTTCACATATGAAAACAGTCAACCAGTATATAAATGAACAAGTTAGACAAGCCGCAAACAAGATCACTGTTTAACTAAGAACAGAAACACAGCAAACTCTTGTATAGCAACTAACACATCAACAAATCATGTATCAATCCTAAGCCCAATGCTAGTTCCTTTTACACAGTAAGGCTTATCACCAGTTGAAAACAAGAGCTACAAGCGTATCGCTGAAAACAACAACTATTGCATCAACAATCTAAGGTTTCCCAAAGGACTATGCTATGTTGCCCACACGGTACTTCCAAATCATGCACAGTCGATCGGACAGATCAAAATGGAAGGAAACATAGCATACATATTCTTGCTCAGTCAAAATCGGACTGAAGTGAAGGAAAGGAATTCAACCAAACGATCCTTACCTTGCAGCATGCAAGTCTTGGTGCGTTATTCGCGACTTACCCTAACAAGGTCAAAACACGAAACAGTCATCCAAACTAAGGATCTCAACAATGACAAAAATAGTGTCGTGGTCGAATTCGAGAAGAGACGGCGAAGTATCTTGTTACCCTTCCAGAAGTTCTATGATTCAAACGGATGTATCAATTCAAGCGAATGCATAAGAATTCATACTGTCATTCATCAACCAAGCATAACAATAACCAGCCAATAAATTACTCTCAGCCAGTCGCTTTATACTAATTTGCACAGGTTGAAGATATACATGTCTACATAAACATCTGTAACTCAAAATCCCAAAAACACGAAGGGATCCCAATGGTTCAACAAGATCGAAATGCATGTTCATCCATTAAGTCACTACAACTTAACTATATTTGGTTCAAAATATACAATGAATTATTCAATCGACTCCTCAGAGTCGTCCAAGTCACACTAGTATATATATATATATATATATATATATATAGCATGCTATCAGAAGTATAAGGATTTTGCACTCATAACCACTTTGAACCCAACAAAGAACGCAACGTCAAGAAATTGGCCGATAAATCAATAGACGCCATTCATGGTTAACAATCAACATCAACCAAGTAAAACAAGTCGAATACCCTTATCAAGCAAGGGAATCTATTGGGCCGCTTCAAACTTTCAAGAGTTTTCACATGAAATAAAAATGCATACACAGAAGTCTTTATCCTTCAATTATTTCAATATAACAAGATAATCAACCAAATCATTTTATACGGTTTCTATAACAAGATCAATGACCACGAAACAAAGACATACTTGTGGTCTCATACTACGCATAGGTATATTCAAGGGCTCACGCCAAACAGGCCCGAACACTCGCATATTGTTAATAAATACCTCTCATGCATAATCCAGGAAGAATGCACAAACAAGTAGAGTTAAAATTCGATTTCCACAAACACCCAACAAACGGATTTGAAGAAAAATCGAACCAGAAGAAATACAGTGCCAATAATCAAACTAGATCTCATAGAAAATTCATCTAATCTTCACAAAACAAATGAACGAGTTGTTTTAATGAAGACATTTGAAAGAACAGATAAAATATTTAAAGGATAGGGCCTATCATGCCTGTATTTTGATCGAATTTCCGAAGAAGACCAGAGAGGAAGAGCTCAAACTTCCTTTTCTTTTTCCCAAATACAATACCAACAAAATTTCGTGTCCCATTTACAATATATCCTCCATGGCAGAGAAAAGAGCCGAGAGAATTTCATTCTCGCCATGCAACTCAAAGAGAAGCGGGTGCTATGAAGAAAAAACTAGCGAGAGAGAGAGAGAGAAGAAGACCGAAAATCGCGATACACCAAACAAACCTTCCAACTTCTCGTTTTTGCATGCTGTTCGCGAGCTCCGGCTCGACTCCTAGACATTAAATGCCATTAAACCAATTTTCCCGCTTAATCTCAACTCCCACCGACCGCGAAATTGGCGGCACCATCCAAAACTCAAGTTCATTTCTAAACTTAGTAATTGCCAAGTCTCACTTGCCAAGGTTAGCCGCCGCCTAAGCCTCCGCCATATTCTGTCCCTCATCCTTATCCTTCCCATTTATTGCCATAGAGAATAGCGCCCATGGTTCGCCACCCTTCAAAGGCCCCTTCCCAAAAACTCTTAGTTAGCTAGGTTAGTATCTTAGGTTAGAGTTTTAGGTAATGACCATGCTAACCATTTTACACTTAGTTATTATTTTAGGATCATAACACATAGCCTAGGTCTAGGTTAGACTAACAATAATCTAACCCCTAGGTTAGGTTATTGTTTTAGGTTACTAACCCTTAGTAATTCAGTTTGGTCCTTCTCCTGAAAACTCGGAGAGACCTGCATCATACTTTCTAGAACAGAGCCACTCCTGTTCTTATTACAGAATTGTATGTCAATGAATTATTACCTGGTCTTTAATCGAGACCTTCCAGATATACTAGATATCGGGAACCGTTTCATTTCTCAAGATCAGCCTGAGTCATACTCCTGACCAGCTTACTAAATGCTTCCATACCTTGCAACCTGTTCAAGGTTCGTGATCTAATTTTATCACTTCACAAAATTAAAGCATTACTTGGATCAATTCCTCTGGTCCAAGTCTAGATATTATTGATGAATACCTGTATAATTCATTCCGTGATCAGATTAATATTCAGTCACAAAATGAAATAAATAAAAGAGTCTATTAATATTTTGACTCAGTCAAGATCTGCAATCTGCAAGAAATTTAATACATATCAAGCATGATTTCCGAATCGAGGTACACAATCCATTTACTAGAAATCACATATCAACACTTGAATGCTTAGGAGAAAGTAACAACAGTTCAGGGTGTTACATGCTTCCCTCCTAAAAGGATTCATCGTCCCGATGAATTACATATTAAACTTAACCTTCCGGTCAATCAATTTATTAGTACACAAACAATGTGTTTACTTCCATATTTAATAGGTTCAGAAATCAATGTCACCACACTTTTATTCAACCTGAATAAAGTCTGCCTTAATCAGGCTTTCATAAATACTTAAAAACAATCAGTTCATAAAAGTATTTCATCAACAGATTTCATTCTGTTGCAAAAAGAGAAGGAAAAGCAATTTTCATCTCTTCCAGGTTTTCCCAAGTTGCACTTTCTTCGTTAAACTGGTCCCACTGGACCTTACATTGCTGTATATCACGATTTCTTAAATGCAATTGGCGAGTTTCCAGCACTCGTGTGGGTTTAACCACGATTATTCCTGGGTCTTGGACCTGCAAGGAATTCCAATTTAAAACATGTGACAGATCTGAAACGTATTTCTTAAGCAAAGAAATATGGAAAACATCATGCATACGAGATAGAGCAGGAGGCAATGCTAAACGATAAGCTACAGGATTGATTATCTCGACAATTTCGAAAGGTCCCACATATCGTGGTGACAACTTGGCAGCCTTGCCAAAAGTTATAGAACTCTTTCTGGGTTTAACACGCAGAAAAACCTTATCACCAAGCTCAAACTTTCTATCAACCCGCTTAAGGTCAGCATAGCTCTTCTGTCTATCCGCTGCTTCCTTTAATCGTTCACGAATCAGCTTAACTTGCTGTTCCATCTCTGTGAGAATCTCTGGTCCAATTACCACTCTATCCTCTACACTGTCCCAACTTACAGGGGTTCTGCACTTTCTTCCATAAAGTGCTTCGAAAGGTGCCATCTTAAGAGATGAGTGATAAGTGTTGTTGTATGCGAACTCAACTAATGGGAGATACTCTTCCCACTTATCTTTGTTGATCCATGCAATACATTCGCAACATGTCCTCCAACACTTGATTTACCCTCTCGGTTTGCCCATCCGTTTGGATGATATGCGAATCAAGTTTAGTTTCGTTCTAGGGCTGCGTTAGCGTTTGCCAAAACCTTGACGTCATTCTAGGATCCTGTCGAAATAATCAGTTCAGGTACACCATGTAATCTGAAAATTTCGTGTACGAACCTCTTGGCTAGCACTGGAGAATCATCCTTTAGATTTCCAGCGATGAAATGAGCTACCTTAGTTAGCTTATCTACAACTACCAGGATAACATCATGTTTATTCCTGGACATAGGTAGTCCTTGTACAAAATCCATGGTTATTACTTGCCATTTGTACTGCGGTATGCTATGAGGATACAACAATCCAGCAGGATGCATATGCTCTGCTTTCACCCGCTGACATTCCAGACAATGAGTCACAAAATTTATCACATCCTTTTTCATACCTTTCCAGAAGTATTGCTGTTTCAAATCAGCTAGCATTTTTGTGATACCCGGGTGTCCAGAGAAAGGTGAATTATGAAATTCAACTAACAACTTCTTTCTCAAATCATCCAGCACAGGCACATATACCCTATTTTCATAACGCAAGATTCCTTCATTATCTAAATGAAAACCTTCATACCTTTTATCTTTAGGTTCTGCAGCAAAGTGCTTTTTTACTTCTTTGAAAATATGTATCTGATTCTGAGGCACTTTTTACCTCGTCTTTAAACTGAGTTCTTAATGTTATAAGAGCAGAAATGTGCCTCCTACGACTTAGAGCATCAGCTACTCTATTCTCCTTTCCTTTGATATAGCTGATATCAAAGTCATATTGTGATAGAAATTCTAACCACCTTCTTTGTCTGGCATTCAGATTGGGCTGAGTAAAAATATATTTCAGTCCCAAGTGATCAGTTTTCAACTCAAAAGGTTTCCCTAGTAAGTAGTGTCTCCAGACTTGAAGTGCGTGAACAATGGCAGCAAGCTCCAAATCATGAGGGGCATAATTCAGCTCATGAATCTTAAGTTTTCTACTCTCATAAGCAATGACTTGATCATTTTGTAGCAAAACACCCCCAAGACCTTCCCCAGAAGCATCAGTTACCACTGTAAAATTTCCATTAGGGTCTGGTACAGCCAATATAGGTGCAGAAGTCAGCTGGTCTTTCAGACTTTTGAAAGCCGCTTCACACTTGTCATTCCACATGAATTTCTTATCCTTCTTCTGTAATGAAGTTATTGGTGCAGCTACCTTAGAAAAATCCTTTACAAATTTTCTATAGTAACCAGCAAGACCCATGAAGCTTCTTACTTCATGCACATTCTTTGGTGTAGGCCACTCAGTTATCGCCACTATTTTCGAAGGATCTACAGCGATTCCTTCTTTGCTTATGACATGACCCAAATAGTGAACTTCTGAGTCAAAGAAAGAACATTTGGATAACTTACCATACAGCTTTCTCTTTCTCAAAATTCCCAAAACTATCTTCAGATGCTCATTGTGCTCCTCAACGCTCTTAGAATAAATGAGAATATCGTCCAAGAATACAAGTACAAACTTGTCCAGGTATTCTTGAAAAATATTGTTCATTAAATTCATAAAGGCTTTGCTTGAGTGCATTAGTTAACCCAAAGGCTAGAACTGTGAATTCATAATGTCCGTACCTTGTTCGGAAAGCCGTTTTATGAATATCTTCCTCTTTAATTCTTAGCTGATGATAACCAGATCGAAGATCTATCTTAGAATAAACCGCTGCTCCACGCATCTGATCAAACAGATCATCGATCCTAGGAAGTGGATATCGGTTCTTGATCGTTGCTTTGTTCAACATCCGATAATCAATACACAGTCTCAGAGTTCCATCCTTCTTTTTCACAAATATCACAGGTGCTCCCCAAGGTGAAACACTTGGTCTAATCAATCCCTTAGACAAAAGCTCTTGTAACTGAGCCTTTAGCTCGACTAACTCAATAGTAGTCATTCGATAAGGTGCCTTGGAAATAGGTTCCGTTCCAGGCTTGATTTCTATAGTAAAATCAAATTCTCTCTTGGGTGGTAACCCTGGTAATTCCTCAGGAAAAACATCCCTGAAACTTTGTAACAGTGGGATTTGCTTCATGAAATCACTATCTTCTTCTGCAGATTCAGATATCTTTACTGCATAAAGGGTACATCCTTTATTCTTAGCCTTTTTAAGCTGCATAGCTGACAGCTTTCTAACTGAAATTTCTCGTTTCACACCTTGAATCTCTACTGATTCCAGCTGATCATCTAAACATTCTATGTTCTTTTCATAGCAATCTACCTTTGCTTTATGATCAGCTAACCAATTAACACCGATGACAATGTCATACGATCCCAAAGGTGCAACATAGAGATCAACTTCCGTGGAAAAGTTAGGTAAGTCAAGGACTGCTCCAAAAAGACACATACTCACTGTATGAACAGAATTATTACCATACTGTACAGTCCAAGATTTATCCATTTTTCCAGCTTTTCTTTTAAGTTTAGAAGCTAGTTTATTAGATATAAAACATTCAGTAGCTCCTGTATCAAAAAGAATAGTGACAGGTATGCCGAATAACTTACCCGGAACTTCTATAGGTGTCACTTGCTTTTCAGCTTGTTTGTCCGCTACTGCAGCATGTATCTTATGCTGCTGATTACGATCATCCTTCTTCAAAGGGCACTGATTTGCGTAATGATCTTTACCACAAGTGTAGCAGCCTCCTACAGGTCCCTTCTTAGGCTCAAAGTTGCCTCCAGTTTTATAATTGTCACGCTGTCCTCCATAGGACTTCTGACCATTATTATAATTTTTAGCAAAATTATCCTTCACATTCCCAGCAGGCTTATTTACTGCTGCTTTTTTATTGTTATCTCCTGGAAACTTACTCTTGTTTCCAAACTTTTTCCATGGTCCTTTTCTGGGTGCAAGAGAGGTTGAAGAAGGGTTTGCAGTCTTCTTCCGCACTTCCTCCTTATGAGCAGAAATAGCCTTTAATTTCTGTTCTTGCCTTATGGCCTTTTCAACAACTCCTTCCATAGTGGTTGGACTGTGAACATCGACCTCTCCCCCTATCACAGGATTCAATCCCATGATGAATTTCCGTATCCTGAACTTTTCGTCAGTTTGATACTGCGGTACATACTTGAGGAGTTTTGTAAACCGCTCCCAGAATTCAGTTACTGTTAACTTCCCTTGAGTCAAGTTCTGAAATTCTGTCATTTTCTGATCATAGAAAAGTTGTGGCAGCCAACGTTGCCTAAAATAGCCTTTAAATTGATCCCAAGTGATATTGGTCTCATCAATATTTAGCTCAGCTTTTCGGCTATCCCACCACGAAGATGCTTCGTGAGAAAGCTGATAGGCTCCCCATATTGCCTTGGTTTCTTCTGAGAAGTTCCTTATAGCAAAGTACTTCTCCATTTCGCTGAGCCAGTTCTCAGCTCCATCTCCTAATGTGGTGCCATCATACTTAGGTGGACTTATCCTTTTGATATCATTAGTGAGTTCTGCTGCCAATCTGGCCTTTTTATTTTCTGGTTGCATAGGTGCATTCACAAGGATTAACATCAACACCCGTGTCGGGATTGCCCTCAGGAGGTTGCTGATTATTATTATCAGCTTCTTCATCCTCCTCATTTCCCGTCACATGCTTTGTTCAAGTACAGCCAAGCGATCTCTTGTGTCCAACAGGCAGCAAGGATCTCATCCGATTTACGGTTGTTGCCGCTCCTCCTTTAGGTGGAGCATTACTATAACGCTTCCCCTTGTTCTAACCATTTTTACATTACAGAAAATTTAGGTTTTTATCGATTATGGACTCAATAGGTCCAAGAGCTGCAACCTTCAGCTCTGATACCAAGATGTAACATCCTCATTTTAGACAATAGAACAAGTCAATTTTTTTTTTTTTGATAATTGCATACTGGTTCTAAATACATAATTTAGAACTCACAATTCAAATAACCATTTATATAACAGACAACCATATGCAGCTGTAATGACTCGGAATACCTCCGATCTATTCATTCCATGACTCGGTAATCTACCGATCTATTCATGAGTAAAAAGAGTTAGTGTTTTTATTTAACACAATACTCTGGCGGTTCTCTTCCCTAATCTGGGATTCAGAATGCTCTGTCCAAGGAATCTAACTGAATAACTGTTACCATTATTCATCGGCATCTCATCCCTTAGACTAGGTGAATTAGGACAACGCAATCTTGCATGTGATTGCTTGCGATACTTTGGCCAAAGATTTGAAACATATCATTTTCATGTCTCGTATTCCTTAACGGCATACTCGTCAATCTGGAATACGTCCTTCACCCCATTCATATGTTATATAGAATGTCTTATATTGACTACTGTCAGTCCTTTCTTTCACAGCTGAATCACTCGGAGGCAGATTAACAAGGTGATAATGTTATATGGATGCCTACGAGGATTAGGGATATGAGGACATACTGGTTCAACCTTGCAATTCAACCAGTGTGTCATGATACCCCAAATCTCCGAGGCAGTCTTATAACATGGCCACGTTCTTAATCGGTCCCAAGGTAACTCGTGCGAAATCAAGTGTAAATCTTAGCGATCAATGCAAAGGGTGTCGCCATAAGTCACCTGCGTTGTTGTAACTTCGAGAAGATCCTAATCTTCTCGGAGGTACAGCCCTGCAATCGACCTTATGTCGTCATCCTTTAAATCCGCCTCGAGAAGATCTACCCAAAAACAAGCGTTACGCACTAGAGATTAAATTACTTTTAAAGACTTTTCCCTAAGGTTAGCCTTTCCAAATCCCTGGATTCTTTGTCTTAAGACGACCCTCCTCTAAAAGACTCATTACTGGTAGAGGTATTACGGTCACTCTCTCATCAAGGAGTCATTAGAATACACCTGATTCCAAAGCAACAGAACGGGACAATATCTCATAACCAAAGCTTGAGAATGCCATCTGATCTCCATTGATTGCCTATCAGTTCTCTTAACTTGAATTTATATCATACTTTTAGTTTAAAGATATAAATGATTTAGAATCCAATTTACTATTGTCTGTTATACTTAGGACTAGGGATTAGAAATTCAATCCAACTTGTTTAGCGTTATCTTTTAGGCTCAATTTTAACCTATCCCCAAGAGAGACAATAATTAAATTACAATATTGCTTTTGCCAGAGCAAACTAGAACTACTAAATACTCATAAGAATTTAGTCTAATTACTTCAAGCTTTCATTGTCAATCACAAAAGCATCCATATTATACAAAGATAACTATGCCTCTTCGTTCACGTAACAAGAAGTTCATCATTCGAGAATAGAATACAACACATAAGTATCAAACACTTATTTTCATTCCTTTCGAAACTCGTACAATTACATTTTATGCAACAGCATACTTGATATAATGCTAACGGAAAAGAAACATCTTTTCTCATATAGTACATCCATAAAATCAAGCTGTAATTCATAATAAATCAAATAAACAATCTGATCAGCCTATCAGATCTGCATTGCTTTTACCCTCTTACGGCAACCATCTGCAAAAATAGTCAACATGAGTCAGTTCAATGAACTGAGCATGATAAGCACTAACTTTTAAAACAATTGCAATCCATCAATTGTTTTCATTAAACACCCTGTTTAAATGAGATCAGATATTCACATAAGTAAACATAATCAGACTATGCCCTTGTAATACAGAATGATTACAATTATGTAACTCTATCATTGTTACAATTAGTCTTAATCATTTCCTAATATTTCATCAAATATTAAGAAACAAGGAACGAATGCACACAACAATCATTAAACCCAAAATCACAACATTGGTCAGATTGTTTCATTCTCCAAAAGGAAATAACATAACAATTCGGGATTCCACCAATATGTTACAAACAATTTCCCACTGATAGTCCATTATCAATAATATTAAATAAAGGAAGAGAAAGAACCAAACCATTCATACTTCCTTTCACATAAGTTCATCACTGTACTGCCTTCACATATGAAAACAGTCAACCAGTATATAAATGAACAAGTTAGACAAGCCGCAAACAAGATCACTATTTAACTAAGAACAGAAACACAGCAAACTCTTGTATAGCAACTAACACATCAACAAATCATGTATCAATCCTAAGCCCAATGCTAGTTCCTTTTACACAGTAAGGCTTATCACCAGTTGAAAACAAGAGCTACAAGCGTATCGCTGAAAACAACAACTATTGCATCAACAATCTAAGGTTTCCCAAAGGACTATGCTATGTTGCCCACACGGTACTTCCAAATCATGCACAGTCGATCGGACAGATCAAAATGGAAGGAAACATAGCATACATATTCTTGCTCGGTAAAAATCGGATTGAAGTGAAGGAAAGGAATTCAACCAAGCGATCCTTACCTTGCGGCATGACGAAGTCTTGGTGCGTTATTCGCGACTTACCTAACAAGGTCAAAACACGAAACAGATCATCCAAACTAAGGATCTCAACAATGACAAAAATAGTGTCCGAGGTCGAATTCGAAAGAGAGGCAAATTTGGTTACCCTTCCGGAAGTTCTATGATTCAAGCGGATGTATCAATTCAAGCGAATGCATAAGAATTCATCTGTCATTCATCAACCAAGCATAACAATAACCAGCCAATAAATTACTCTCAGCCAATCGCTTTATACTAATTTGCACAGGTTGAAGATATACATGTCTACATAAACATCTGTAACTCAAAATCCCAAAAACACGAAGGGATCCCAATGGTTCAACAAGATCGAAATGCATGTTCATCCATTAAGTCACTACAACTTAACTATATTTGGTTCAAAATATACAATGAATTATTCAATCGACTCCTCAGAGTCGTCCAAGTCACACTAGTATATATATATATATATATATATATATATATATCAGATTTATGTTATTAAGGATTTTGCACTCATAACCACCGAACCCAACAAAGAACGTCTGAGAAATTGGCCGATAAATCAATAGACGCCATTCATGGTTAACAATCAACATCAACCAAGTAAAACAAGTCGAATACCCTTATCAAGCAAGGGAATCTATTGGGCCGCTTCGAAACTTTCGAAGAGTTTTCACATGAAATAAAAATGCATACACAGGAAGTCTTTATCCTTCAATTATTTCAATATAACAGTAATCAACCAAATCATTTTATACAGTTTCTATAACAAGATCAACGACCACGAAACAAAGACATACTGTGGTCTCATACTACGCATAGGTATATTCCAAGGGCTCACGCCAAACAGGCCGAACACTCGCATATTGTTAATAAATACCTCTCATGCATAATCCAGGAAGAATGCACAAACAAGTAGAGTTAAAATTCGATTTCCACAAACACCCAACAAACGGATTTGAAGAAAAATCGAACCAGAAGAAATACAGTGCCAATAATCAAACTAGATCTCTTAGAAAATTCATCTAATCTTCACAAAACAAATGAACGAGTTGTTTTAATGAAGACATTTGAAAAACACAAAATATTTAAAGGATAGGGCCTATCATGCCTGTATTTTGATCGAATTTCCGAAGAAGACCAGAGGAAGAGCTCAAACTTCCTTTTCTTTTTCCCAAATACACGACCAAAAAAATTTCATTTGTCCCATTTACAATATATCCTCCATGGCGAGAGAAAAGAGCCGAGAGAATTTCATTCTCGCCATGCTGCAACTCAAAGAGAAGCTGGTGCTATGAACAGGTAAACTAGCGAGAGAGAGAGAGAAGAAGACCGAAAATCGCGATACACCAAACAAACCTTCCAACTTCTCGTTTGCATGCTTGTTCCATGCGAGCTCCGGCTCGACTCCCTAGACATTAAATGCCATTAAACCAATTTTCCCGCTTAATCTCAACTCCCACCGACACGCTGAAATTGGCGGCGAGTCCATCCAAAACTCAAGTTCATTTCCAAACTTAGTAATTGCCAAGTCTGCCAAGGTTAGCCGCCGCCTAAGCCTCCGCCATATGCCTGTCCCTCATCCTTATCCTTCCCATTTATTGCCATAGAGAATAGCGCCCATGGTTCGCCACCCTTCAAAGGCCCCTTCCCAAAAACTCTTAGTTAGCTAGGTTAGTATCTTAGGTTAGAGTTTTAGGGTAATGACCATGCTAACCATTTTACACTTAGTTATTATTTTAGGATCATAACACATAGCCTAGGTCTAGGTTAGACTAACAATAATCTAACCCCTAGGTTAGGTTATTGTTTTAGGTTACTAACCCTTAGTAATTCAGTTTGGTCCTTCTCCTGAAAACTCGGAGAGACCTGTATCATACTTTCTAGAACAGAGCCACTCCTGTTCTTATTACAGAGTTGTATGTCAATGAATTATTACCTGGTCTTTAATCGAGACCTTCCAGATATACTAGATATCGGGAACCGTTTCATTTCTCAAGATCAGCCTGAGTCATACTCCTGACCAGCTTACTAAATGCTTCCATACCTTGCAACATGTTCAAGGTTCGTGATCTAATTTTATCACTTCACAAAATTAAAGCATTACTTGGATCAATTCCTCTGGTCCAAGTCTAGATATTATTGATGAATACCTGTATAATTCATTCCGTGATCAGATTAATATTCAGTCACAAAATGAAATAAATAAAAGAGTCTATTTATATTTTGACTCAGTCAAGATCTGCAATCTGCAAGAAATTTAATACATATCAAGCATGATTTCCGAATCGAAGTACACAATCCATTTACTAGAAATCACATATCAACACTTGAATGCTTAGGAGAAAGTAACAATGATTCGGGTGTTACAAAAACCACCTGAGATCTTTATAGCTCCATGCAAAGATGTCATTATACTCTTGACAAAGTTTGATGAAAGCTTCTTTCTCTTGATACACACTTTTCTGATCTTAAGAAAATTTTCATTTGATACTTCAACTTCCTCAAAATATTCTTCTTTGACCACCATGTTAGGGCTTTATCTTGTGGCTTGGTCATCCGAATTGAAAATGGATTCCAAAGTGACTAAACCTTTTGGTAACTTGTTGCTTTTCAATTGGATTATTTTCTCACCATCGATTCTGTAACTTATCTTGATTATTTGTAGCAAACTCCGCCTCTTCTTGTAGGAAGAGGACAATTTTTTGTCACTATCAATCACTTGCCAACTACTCACATTATCGGGGACTACTTTGGTCAAACCACCATTTTAACAAATTGCTGCCCTTCTTTCATGATATCAATCGGTATGTTGTATTGTGAACCAATTGTAGCAAAGCCTATCTCGCATCTTGATTTTGATCTCTAGGGATTGCATGGATTCCAAAAGCTTGAAATCTTCAATCATGTCCCAGACTTCGGTTCTTGCATGATCTTAAAAGATCATTTTTGATGCACTACGTTCGAAACTTGATGAAAAACTAACTCACTATCTCCAAAAATAGTCAGGTCCTTGATTCCCTTCCTTTGGGCTAGCTTAATTCCTTACACAAGAGCCTCGTATTCAACAACATTGTTAGTGCAATGAATCCGCATGCTGGAAAGATGAGAAGTACTTATCTCCCTCTGGAGAAATTAACATAACACCAGCACCAGATCCATTCTTACTTCTTGAGCCATCGAAGAACAATTGCCACAGTCCTTTAGAATCACTTGGTGTTTTGACAAGTTGTGGTATGATTGTATCTTCTTCATGGATACAGTAAGTACCTAATCCTGTTTCTTCCAAGACCAGCAAACTAGCTTCTTCTTCTACCAATACATCAGTGTAGGGATCGTACTGATGATCTCTTCTTACTTCATCTAGCAAAGTATCAGGAACTTCTTCAACAAGGGTGGTTGGTTCATGATCGTCATCTTCCTCTTCGGGATCACCGATGGTGTAATTTCCATTTATGGGACTAGCAGTGTAGGGTTCTACATGCTTATGGTAGATTAGTTCTGCCCTTATAGTTACTTTAGTTGTTTCGATTCACGAGAATCATATGCGACCAATCGGGCGATAGGTAATCACCCATCTTGGCGGTGAAATCCCGTGATAGGAAGATGGAAAAGATGGGAGGGAGATCGATGACCGATATGTCTTGGGTGAATGAAAAACTTTGGCATGCATGAATGGTAAGTTGAAGTCCTTTGATAACCCCAACAGATCTTAATAGCTATGCCATCTAGCTGAACAAATCCTCTTGCAATCGGCACATATTGTATGCCTAGTACATCTATAATTTGTTTTAGCATGTGAGCTACGGCACGAGAATCAATCATGCAATTATGTACCGTGGTCACCAATGATCGGGAAATGTAGAATGGCGGTGGATTGTTTGCCATATGAATTATTTTTCTTCCAGTTGACACAAACTTGTAGTAGTTTTCACTCCATGGCTTGGTGATCCAATGGTCGTAGCAAAATTTTTCGAGCTTCTTGCAATGGGTTTCTTTGAGAAGGGATTAAGAGCGCGTCCCACATGGTAACGCTCATATTGGTTTTCTTCATTTGTTATACTATCTTTGAAGGGAATTGCTCCAACTTTGATGACACTTTTTTGGGCATTGGGGTCCTCCTTTGGAAAATGTTTGGTGGGTACCGTGATGCTTGGAGAACCATCCTTCCCTACAGTGTGGCTAGCCGGTGTTTCTGGTGATTTCTTTCCCACATTTTTATCAACTGCCATTTGTAACCCAGGTTGAGAAGTGGATGCTAGATCAGCTTCAAGAGGTTGAGGCTCCATTGCTCTCTTTTTGGAATGAGTGTTTGCTACCACTGATGAAGAATCTATATTCAATCCGCAAAAATCTTCTGCTTGCCAGTTTAGCAAAGCGGATTCTTCAGGTGCCTGCGGTTGATCTATTGCTTCTTGCATAGATGAATTGTTTGTTAACTCTGAAGGGGAAGATACACTTTGAACCATAAGGGCACAGCTAAGAACTCCATTGGGACAAAGATTTTGATTGTGAGGTTAAGAGCAAGGATAACACCATTCGTAGTCTTGAATAAGATTATTTTGAGCAGTACTATATAGCTCTAGATGAGCTAGCTGCAAGAGGGTTCTCGAAAGTTCAAGGGCACGACATTTGCAACTTGACTTGTAGTTTGATTTTGAGGTTGATTGTTTCCTTGAAAAGGAGGACGGTTAGCCTGATCTTTGCTGATTTTGTGGTTGATACGGATGATTGTATTGAAACTGTTGCCTTTTGAGTGCAATGAGATCATTTCAAAATTTTGCGATAGTGACTTGAGGTCATTTGAAGAGGTAGGGAAGATTGAGATGGTTGCTTGAGTCTCTGGAATAGGAGCAATGATAGGTGATGATTCATAAGATCCGGAGAAAAGGGCATTGGTGGTTGTGGAGCTATCTTTCCACCTAAATCAAAGAATTCTCTGCACTTATGGCAACTTCGTAAGCATCAAGAAGTGTAGTCCCTCCCATGGACTCGGCTCATAAGCGATACATCGCTATTCAAAGCTCGCAAATAGTACAAGAATGCATTATGTGCGAAGGATTTATGAGCACTGGGAATCCTATTCCAAGTCCTATGGAATCGGAAGTTGAAATCACTCATGTATTCTTGGGAAGCTCTCTTTATGGTAGTAAGTTGTTCCAAAAGTGATAGGTGATCACTTTTGTCTTGAATGTTTACATATCTTTTCTCCCACTCATCCCAAGTGGTTATAGTGCCACACCTAACCCGTGAAACCATTGAAGTGTTTTTACCTTGAAAGAGGTAGCAAGAAGTCTAACTGCAACGTTGTCTTTGGTGATATTATGTATTGTGCGGATCTTGGCTACATCAAATATATGCTCCATTGGAGTAATGTGAGTTTCCCCGTGTAGAAGGGTAAACTTTTGAGTGCCGCAATAGGTATCGGGTCACGTTGAGCCAACATAAGAGGACTGCTTGCATTGAAAGGGGGAAAAACTTGGTTCCTCGCCATAGCAACGAAAGGTTGATTGTTCCTGGGTGGAGGAAACCTTCCGTAAGGAGGAGTTGAATGACCCCTACTAGGTAAATCTGCAACTGGGGATGTGGAAATGCCTCTTCTTCTTCTCTTTGGAGGAGACAAGGAAAGTTCGATATGCTGATACTTTCCTTTCTTTGAAGAAGCTCTTGTCTAAATTCTTCACATAAGTTACCACACTGAGATTTGGAATCCAGAGATATAGAGTCACTAGGTACTTTGACTTGTGTAAGTGAGAAGATAAGTACCAACTCTCTGTCCCACCGGGCATGCCAAAAACTATTGTCGCCAAATCACTGCACCCTTCGAATGGCTAGGATGTGAATAGGACATTCGGTGTGATTAGGACACATGGGATCACCTCTCAAGATATGGGACTTGGGCTCGAGGTGAACCTTCGAAGAAGGCCACTTCCTCTTCCTAAACTAAGTGTTGTACTACTCCTAGTGTAACAAAAATGATTATCTAATCCTATGCTAACATTTTCATGGGGTTTTAGGGAAAGAGATTTACAGAAATGAAACTATATTAGGGATGGTGATGCACCAAATAAAGGGTGTTTCCAAACTCATGAAGGGTTAATTTGAAGAGGGTGTGTGCACCATAGGTCAACTTCACCTACTGCAACTTAGAGAGGGTACATGATACCAAAAACTAAGAGACACGTGTTCCCTTTGTTAAACTTTATCAGGACGAGAAATATACTAGTTTTCCAAAGAAGAAGGATGAACTCAAGAAGGGTGAGCAGACACCAAAACTCAAGCAGGCAATACTCCACCACTCAATAAGCACGAACTCTAAGAACTGCAATAGAAACTTAAACTTGCACAGTGTACCCGCAAGTACGAAAAAGGCACAAAGAAGCATAGAAGGATGGAAGGATTGAGATTAGTCACAAACACACACTTTTATTGCTTCAATAACATGCACACTTGCATCATACATTCGGAAGAGGCAATAGTTTCCATTACATTCTTGAAGAGGAGGCTTGAAAGTTCTCTCAACACACAGAACTTGCGAGAAGAGAGAGGATTCTTGAAAAGTATACACTCGCTTTGAGATATCTAACTATCCAACTTGTCCAACTATTGGAACCCTTTGAAATGAGCTTCCAACTTACATTTATAGAAGAATATGTCGGAAAGAAGAGGTAATGTCATAATTGCATTCCTAAATTGAAGGCCCATGATGTATTTATTACAATTAGTTGAACCACACGAGAAGGTTCCATCATGGGTCATTAATTACTGTTGGCCTAGTCTTCTCAATTCATTAAAAGAATATTTAAATAAAATATTTAAATAATAATAATAAATATTATTATTAAAATATTTAAATAAAAATATTAATTTAATTAACATAATGTCGGGACCCCCTCATTGACCCGTTTGACTTGAAGAGGAGGGGGGTCCATGTGGATAGAATTTGCACATAGCCAAACTCGATGAGCTTCGAATCCTCTAACTCGGTGTTGCAATCAATTTTGAACCCCACACTAACTCTTTCCTCACTTTGGCAATCGGATTATTTTGCATTGAGTCCTTCGGTATTTTAGCGGTGCACTCTTTAATCTCAGCTCCAATCAACAATTATACCACTATTGGGATCTTAGTATGGCATAGGTAGTTTGTGAGCTACACAATATACTCATTTTCTAGAAACTAAAAAGATCCTTTTATGTTACAATTTGCAACACATAAAATAAGCCCTTCAAAAAACATATTGAACAAGCTGGGCAACAAGAGGGACCTTGGAAAAATGTAAGGTAACAACCATATGAATTATTCCTTAGCCGTGGATCAAAGCTAATAGAAATAAGCTAGCTAAAACTAGCTTAAAACTATAGTATAATTGTACATCTGTTAAAAACCAGTTTCTCGAACTCAGTAAAGGAATAATTTTTATTGTCTGATTGGACGTACATAATGGAAGGGTATAAATATTGCTTATTACCCTCAGAGTTTCTCAAAGAGACCATTTACAAGTAACAAGGATGTAGCATGCAAAACGGCCAACCAGGTATTTCAGAGTTGACCTTCACATTCAATTCATTTTAGGAGAAGAAATGCTGAGCAATATGAATCGTTTCATTCTGCACCGTAATAAACCATCATCTCCTGATTCAGGGAAATTTTATGAAGCCTCGAATAGCGTGACTCCAATCCATCGTACACGGCAGTGAATATTTGTTTCCTGTAGCTGCTATTCGATCTGAGTTCAGAATAAGGATAAGCCTATGAATTTGAGGATGCATTCGATACTGAACAGATAACAACACAGTTGGACAACCTGCTTGCTGGAAGCGTTCAAAAGAAAGGCTTCTACTATACTACAGCATGCTTGCTTCCTGTGCATGGGATTTTTCCTCACAACCACTTTGAATGCTCAGAGCCCAAACGAGAGTTGGGAGAAGTATGCTGGCAAAAGAGAACTGATCAGGTCGGACATCTGTTTGTTGCTTCGTGAGGAAACCTGTGTCTTCTGTAAGCTGCAATTACGGTATTCCATGAGAAGGTGTTTCTTTCTTGTGAGCCTGAAACTGGATACTTTTTCAACGTCGACCCATCTTCAACCATCTTGCCATCATCCTCCCTTATCGCTTGGAGGATTACTCACCACCCAATTTGTAACTGCCACTTTAACTCTCCTTGTGACTCGCACAACGTGCTCCGATCCTGTTTACACGGCCCGTGCGGAAGTATCATGTTGGATAGCCATCGTAATATTTCCATGCTTGGCAGTTTGATCTGATTTCTCCCATTCACGGAAGTTTGATCATGGTTTACCAAACCAATATTTCCACTTGGTGGTGCTTACCCTAAGTTCCCCTATTCATACCTCAGCGCAGGATTAACAGCTTGGCTGCCATCATCAAATTTCCGACCTCGGCATACTAGCTCCAAATCCCCGCGTAACAGCTTGGACACATTAATCCACGGGCCCCGGCCTCAGCTTCACTACGAAAACTTGGCAAGTTCATTCCTTATCTCCACAATTCCCACCAGTGCGCGGGATCCCCATGATTTTTTCTCCTGCCGAGTTTTCCTTCATCAGATTTGAGGATAACATCAAACTCTCGGTGTAAACATTTCAGTTGTAGCTTGTAAGGTGTGATAATTCCAACAGAAGCCTTTATGCTTGCCAACTTATGAAGCCTTATTGGAAGTGCTCAAAATAACTCTTACTATCTTTATGCAACATGCCTCAAGCTTTACGTGCCTTTGAATACTCGGATGAGGAAGGTCTCGAACACCATTATAATTCATAGCTCTTTTTAAGATGTCGGTTTGACTCAATTTTACATTGGTATTAGATGGTGCTTATACTATCTTCCTGGGTCGATAGAAGTCCTTCCATTATGTAATTACAAACCCAAGATTCAATGATGTTGAACCTCCCATATCTGCATAATTTCATATCATCTCGGTCAAACAAGATAATTCTCCCAAGTGGTTAGTTGAGCATTGTCTTAATGGATTAAACTTGGCATCATGTTGAATTTGACTCTTCCCGACTTGTCCTTCGGATATTTTTGCATTGATCTCCACCGAGATCCTTGTGCGATTCCTTCCATTTGTCAATTTTCAATGAGCTATATTTTACATTAACAAGAGCATCGTCGAGCTCTTACAACTAAGAATCTCTACCGAGATGATTTCGAGATGACTATCAATTTGACACTGGATTCTCTATCAACTCGACCTGAACTCTTCACTTTGAGTTGAGATAAACTGGGTGCCTTTTGATGCTAGGTGATCTCTCATATGTAATTTAAGAATTATTTTCAATTTTTGTATCTTGATAATAACCAGAGATGGGTTCTGGGACTACTATTTTCATTTTGAATGTGATAGAACCTGTTGTCCAATCTTGCCATGTGTACAAAATTGGATAACAATACCCTATTTCTATTGGGGTTACACATTGCACAATGCCCAAACAACTACACTAATCCCGCTCAAAATTTCCTATATGACCTCATCCAAACCTCGAAATTCTATCATCAAGCTCTCATGGAGGTTCTTCAATCTATTGACATTTTACCCAATGACCCTACACCTGTAGCCTTGATTATCACACCCCATCATGTAGCATGTCTCACCAAATTTCCACATTTATCCACACCGCACCATACTCACCAAATAACCTCCCTTAGCTTTTCGAGAGGAAGAGATCACACCACACCAAATGGATGACCCAGACCCAACTCTCTTCATCTCTATCCACATCAATGATATATGTGTACAATGTGTAATGATCAATGGGGTGCTAGCATTAATAACATTTCATCCCATGCATTCATTCAAATGCACATACCTTACAATTGCATGCATAAATATCCTATCATGTTACGTTCATTCAATGACGCTATCACCTCTATACTAGGAACTGTCATCCTCCATGTTTGTATGGGCCCCTGCAATGTTCCAAAGCTATTTTATGTCTTGGAGGAGGAATTTCAATATAACCTATTACTTGGCGTGACCACGGATTCATGTCATGGGCTGCATTCCTTCCACTTTTCATCGTTGTGTAAATTTTGAGCATAAAGGGCACATCTATACTATTCTAGTTGATCCATCACATTTAAAACATGCAACATGCTTTACCAACCTAGTGATGTGCTCATATCCATTAATGTTTCTACCTTCATGACCATTACTACTTCACGCACACCTCTACTTACCAGTACAGTCACTACCTCAACCGCACATGCCTCCTCTATTCCTACCACTGCCACAACCTCCACGGCTGACCCCTCAGCCTCCCAATCCATTAGTGCCACCTCCACATCGACCACTCGACACATCATCTATTATATCTACCCATATACCAACCACCAATCCCTTGGAAGCCATTTTTCAACGCCTCACTCTGGGGGAGTATCACCTGTATAGTGTCAACACATTTCTCACTCCACAAGAGTATGGAAGTCTTCACCAACACCCTCGCTATGATCACCACATAGGAGAATGTATCCTTTATGGTCCTCCTCATATTCGTACTATTCTCACCTATATGGGACTTGATACTACCATGTACACACCCAAACCACCTTCACAAACCTGCCCATTTTTGCCGACTTCTAGTCTCTCACCAATTGTCGTTTGTCCCACACCTTTCGGCACCAATGTGCATGGAAGGGTTTTGGTTTTGCTTTTATGAGCAAGGCCGCCATACTATTATTCCATGTACTACCATAAAACATAATGACCGTAGTGGTATCGGCTTTGTGGAACCATCTACTAAGTAAGCCCGCATTAAACCTATCGAGAACATCGACCCTTCTCCACCTTCTTCACCCACTTTTCCTTCATCACCACCTTCACTGACGAGTCAATGGATCCCGAATCTATCCCTCATAATTTTTTTTTTTCATAAACACAATTCCTTGGGGCCTTTAACTTATCAATGCGAGGGAGAGGCTCCTTACTCTCTTCCCTTCCTATATCTGAAACGATCGAGGACGATACACCTTCCATTAATGTTGTCAATGTCAAGATGATGAATCTATACTCACTTACCTTGGTGCAGAAGACTCATATATTCATCGGTCATTACCCTCTGAGATGAAAACCATGTTGAATGAATCAAGTATCAAGATCAACATTCATACTCAACATGACCATACATCCTAAAGATCAATCAATCTTTAGATGCTGCTGAACAGGAAGTCATCACTTCTTTTCTAAAAAATCATAACCACGCTTTTGCTTGGTCTTACGCAAACATGCCTAGTATTGACCCTGCCATAGTAGTCCACAATATCATAACCAGTCCCCATGTTAAACCTATCAAACAAAAGCTAAGGAAAATGCACCTCATATTTTCCTTCTAGTCAAAGAAGAACTTCAACATCTTCTTTTTGTTTCCTTCATATTACCCATTGATTATCCTCATTAGATTTCTAACATTGTTCCTATCATTAAGGAGACAAGGGGACTCCACATTTGCACGGATTTTTGTGACCTCAACCTAGCTTACCCGAAAGATGACTTCCCTCTACAGTATTGACCAGTTGGTTGACCTTACCACTTGGTCACGAGATGCTATCACTCATAGATGGCTTCTCGGGATATAACCAAATCTTGTTTGCCCCGCAGGATCAACAAAAACCACATTCATTACCCCTTGGGGACCTTCTACTACCTAGTCATGACTTTTGGCCTTAAAAATGCTGGTGCCACATATCGGTGGGCTATGACATATATATTCTATGACATCATGCATCATATATTGGAAGATTATGTGGACGGTCTCTTGGCCAAATCTAAATGTCACTCCGAGCACCTTGCTATCCTCAAAACCATTTTTAAGCTCTCATTAAATATTGTGTTCGACTTCACCAAAGAAGTGTGTCTTGGTAGCTCTCTCAGGGCAAGCTCTGGGATTTATCGTTTCCTACATGGTATACAAGTTGACTCTACTAAAGTCAAGGCCATTTTGGCAATGCCTCTACCCACTAACCTTAGGAAACTTCGTAGCCTATAACGTAAGTTCTGATCTATTCGCCATTTCATTTCACAATTATCGATTGGTCTCAACCATTTCATCATCTACTCAAGAAGGATGTCTCCTTTAAATGGGATTATGACTATCACAAAGCTTTTGAGGCCTTAAAATGATACGTTCTCTAACCACATGTACCCATTCCGCCTAAATATGATCAACCTTTCTACCTATAAATCTCAGCTACCGATCACTCTTTGGGAGCCATGCTCGCTCATTGTGATGAACAACATAGGGAGAAAGTAGTTTATTACATAAGCTGTACTCTTTTGGATTATGAAACTCGATACCCTATCCCAAAAACTTTTCTTAGCCTTAGTTTTTGTTGCCACAAAATTCCACCATTACCTACTCAACCACAAAACCTATGTTGTGACCAACACCGACCTCCTACACTTGATGTATGACAAACCTTATCAAAATCAGCATACTACATGATGGCTTATGATTTTAGATGACCTCAACCTCAAATTCATTGATCAAAATTCCATTAAGGGCCAAGCTATCGCTGACCAATTTGCAGACGCACCTATTTCCGGGGATCAACCCTCTAGTTTTGACTTTTCGGATGAGTCAATTGCTACCCTTTTCCTAGACCAACTTGCTTACCAAATGACACTCTTATTTGATGGTTCTAAGTGTCAACGTAGGGGTGGGGCAGGTGTTATTCTCATTCCACCTGATGGTGAACCCATGCCTTTGTCTTTCAAGCTTGATTTTTATTGTAAAAACAATATTTCAAAATACGAAGCACTCATATTAGGTCTCCAAGCTGCCTATGCCTGGATGTTAAATCAATCAACATATTTGGTGATTCGCAATTGGTTATAAAGATTCAAAATTGTTTATAAACCAAGTAAATGGTATATACCAATGTTGTAATGAAATAATTCAAAAGTATAAACATCATGTAGACATACGTTTGACCACCTTTGATCGTTATGCCCTTCAAACCATCCCCATTCAACCAACAAATTTACAGATACCATAGTTTGCTTGGCTTCTCAAATACCTGCTTCACCTACCGACGCTAAAATATTTGTCACCATACAACGAATCCAATCACCTTCTTATTTACCTCATGATGTTTACTCTATCTCGAACCGCTACCCCGACTCCGAGTGGCCTTTCCTATGAACAATTTTTGACTATCTTTCTCTCTCCATCTTACCTCCTAATCTCACCCGTAATGCACAATGTGCCTTCCTTAAAAATGTCTCTCATTACATCATCATGGGGGTCCTTCTCTATAAGCATGGATTTGATGGTATTCTCTTATGATGCCTTATGTTTTCTAAAATTCCTTATACCATTAAGGAAATTTATGATGGCATATGTGGAGGTAACTTCGGTGGCCTTGTTATTGCTAAGTGTATTCTTCACCCGAGGCTATTACTAGCCAACACTTAACTATGATTTTTGTGACTACGTCAAGCATTGTGTAAAATGCCAACAACATGACAACCTTCATCATATACCCAGTCGTGCCTTACAGGTTGCCCATGACCTTTGGCCCTTCTCTCAATGGGGTTTGGATCTTGTTGGAGAGATTAACCCCCATTCTTCCCAATGACATCAATGGATCATTACCACTACCAAATACTACACAAAATGGGTAGAGGCTATACCACTCATCTCCATGAAAGATGATAAAATATGTGAGTTCATTAATCATCACATAATTTGTCACTTTGGTGTTCCTCATTGCCTCATCACTAATAATGGAAAATAATTCAAAAACAAAACATTACAAAAATTTTGCAACGCCTTCGGCATTCAGCTAAGTTTCTCATCACCTTATTACCCATAGACTAACAACCAATTTGACTCCACTAATAAATCCCTAAAAAAATTCTCATGAAAGTGGTTAATGATACTAGGAAGGACTGGCATACGCACATTCCTTTTGCCTTGTGGGCATATTGCACTAGTATCTGCACTTCCACCGCCACTACAACTTTTTCTCTCGTCTACGGTACAGAGGCTATTATGCCTCTCGAAGTTCGATCCCGTCACTCTGCATTTATCTCCATGACATGCTCCATGATGATGACTTTCATCAAGACCATTTAGCACAACTTGAGTTATTAGATGAATGTTGTGTTAATTCTCTTGATCACCTTCAAGTTTACCAAAAATGTATCAAACATGCCTATGAAATACATGTCCATGAACAGACCTTCTAAGTTGGTGACCTTGTCCTAAAAGAAAATCAACATGTAACCAAAGCAGAAAAAATTAAATGGGGAAAATTGTCTCCTAATTGGCTTGGACCATACATCATAACCCATACTTACGGATCAGGTGCTTATCGTTTATCTTCCCTTGATGGTAAACCTAAGCTTGAGCCCATTAACACCTTACATCTTTGACCATTCTATAGTTGACTTCTAGTTCTACATTACTTTTTTCCTCTTTCCATGCTCATCTCTTGAGCGCTATCCACTTCCTACATCTCACTGATGACTAAAAACAAATCATGTGAGTACCCGTCACTTGTTATCTTCTCATGAATATGTGTACCATGGAACTGCACATAACATGATTATTATGGATACTTTTCATCTACCCTTAGATGAGATCCCATGGTCATTTCACCCTACTATCTAGACAAGAATCCTATTCCTCACCTTGTTCTTGTCCATGACTTTGAAGCCCTCACTTGGGACACAACTCCTTGAGTCAAACTTCAAATAAAATAATGACTCCCTCAAAAGGACATCTTCCTCTCGGTAATTGATGCTATAAATAGACTGATCCCTCAAAGGACAACTATGTAAGGCTCTTTCACAAAAAAAACGTGTGAGAGAATTTGAAGCTTCCCACATCGATCACTTCTTCACAAAGACCTCAAGGAGTTAATTTCATTATCCCATATAGACTTTCCGCATCGATCATTCTATCTCAAATACAAGTCAAAAAAAAAGAATTTTCATCATGGACTTGCCCATTGTGACCTCGGATCTCTTGCCCAAAGAGCATGCTACCACATATCATATAAAAATTACCCACCTTTCATCCCTCTCACCATTTGCACTCCCATTTCCTACTGCCTCAAGGGACCTCTTGGAACTATGACATTTAGTGATCATGTGTCTATTATTCACCCTTAGAACTATCAATCATGCAATTCCTTTAGGGTCTTATGTTCATCACCTCCTCCAGGGTATGATCTACTCGGTAGGATCCTAACCAATCAGGTGGCTTTATTGCCCCTTCGTATCTTTTAACCATTTTTATTTATGTTTTGATTACCTTATACAGGACTTGGTCCTCGATGCGTACCTTTGGGGTAATCTTTTTATTTTTCCATAATCGACATCACCTACACCAATTTTCCTATAACCCACCCACACCTAATAGACATAAACCCAAAACATGCCTAAAACCTACCAACTCAATTTCATATCTCCTCATCTTCTTCCCTAGCTTATGGGAGAACTACTTTGGCCTCGAGGTTCCTTTTTTCGGACTATGTAGGTAGTACTCCGAGGGCATGGGGCCCTTGGAGGTTAGCTCAGCCACTCTCTACCCTAACCAATTCATCTTTAATCTTTCTCAAATCACACTCTACCCTACTTAGTTTCCTTTTTATATCCAAAATTGGAAATTAAACCAAACAAATAACAAGTTGCTTCACATTTTTATCATCACCACACCATACATTTATTATGACTTCCATTTCTCTACCATCATCATGCATGTATTATAAACATGACCCATATCACCATTCATTGCATAAATTAATGAATCACAAATTTAGCCCATTTAGACTCGATCCAAGCCTAGACCACAAACCTAACTCAACCATGCCTATGACCTGACTTGATCCATGCCTAAAACCTAACTCAATCCATGCCTAAGACATGACTCGATCCATGCCTAAACCAACCTGACCCCATCATGCCTAACTCACCTATTTTCCATCTATATCACAAA
The DNA here is from genome assembly GCA_018340775.1 of Taxus wallichiana var. yunnanensis. Taxonomy (NCBI): domain Eukaryota; kingdom Viridiplantae; phylum Streptophyta; class Pinopsida; order Cupressales; family Taxaceae; genus Taxus; species Taxus wallichiana. The sequence goes on from CM031239.1 coordinate 619,759,827, forward strand.
AAAAAAAAAAAATTCTCATAAAACACCAACAAATCAAGCATCTCATGTATCTCATCATATAAATAAATATGTATGTGTGTCTCAATACAATCACTTCAACCTTGTTTGGATAAAACTATCAACCTTAGACAATGTAGAGTTTTCCTTCTCTTGACCTGGTTACATACTTTCTGCTTTATACGTGTGTGTGCATTTGACTGTTGCTACCTTTGACCCTGACCCATTACCTAGATTACCCGAGTAGACTTTTCTCCTTTTTCCCTTGTTACCCACCTTCCTTTTCATCACATTTACCTTTTATCAAACCACTCACCGATTCTACCTTCTGCCTTATCAGTTCCTAGTTTGAGGGGGATCACCTCCACCCACACATGGGGCAACCACATCTTATTTTTTTCAACGTCGCTTACCAATACAAGCTACACAACAAAAAGGGGCAAAATGTAGACACCAAAATTGGGTCACACTCCCCTTGGTCCCTCGTTAAATAAATACCTTGAACACATCCACCTAGCCATGGCCCCCTTCACCTCACTATAATATTAATTTAATTATTAAAATTAAATTGATTCATTGTCCTCACTATATTTATTATTTAAATATCCTAATTTATATAATGCCCACATATCCACCTCGGATAGACACCTCATCTATCCACCTCACCCTAAGACCTATATTTAGTAAGTTGTCATAACTAACTAAGACCTACCCAAACCCTAAAAATCAATGCCTACATTCCCTCTAACCACATTCCCACATGTTTAAAAGAATCTTCCATCCTAATCCACAGGGGCCAAGACACGAGATCCCAAAAATCAAGGGAATCTACCCAGTTTAGTAGACCTAGGAAATCCCACCCTAACCGACATCAATTATCCTTAACCACTACCGGTTAAGCTGAAATTGTTATCAGATCACCTTTTAACCCCCAAAACAACCTTATTTTTGAGGTTGGCAGATTCTAGAGAGATATCACATCTTTTGAGAACAAGTTTCAGAGAGAACACACATGCAAAGAAGGAGATCAAGCATTTTCTCTTACACAGACAACCAACATTCACCCAACAACCATCCAGCACTCACCCCAGCACCGATTTGATTCAATTAGGAAAGAAGGAGAGCACATGCATCCCATGCAAGAGCTCCCTAACATTTGGTGATCCTTCGCAACATTTAACCTCTTATCAAAACCTTCATTCATCTCTCATAGATGTCCAAAACCTGATTCCAAGTAAGTAGAAAATTTTATTCCTCTGTTTCACTCATTTTCATCATTGTATTTTCATCCTTTTGTTCACCTAGCCACCCACCGACCTCCATTAATACTCACCCCCATATCCCCATTAAAACCTCGCCAAATCCCACCCAAACAACTTAATACCTCATTCCGACAAGCCTAGTCCTTTGTATAGTTATAAGGGAGATCTAAAGCTTATTCTGTGACATTCCTAGTATCCCACAATAATTGGCACCAGTTCTCCCAAACCGGCGTCAGTCATCCTTAACCGACATCGGTCTTTGTATTTACTAATACAGCCCAGAACAAAAACTTACCTACCTATTCCCACATCACCCATACTCACCTGTGGCTTGCCTAAGACCTCTGTCAAACCTGCAAAGACCAAGAACTAAGTACTTGACCTTCGGATCTTATTTTAACCTAGCCTATTAGATTAGATCTTTCTTATTGTGTTTTAAATGAGATACCTAAATCATTTTAACTACAATAGGATTTAATTTATAACCAATATTAATTTTTTTAAACGATGGATTGATAGCCGTCAGGAATTACCACACTTCTCGGATCTAGAACACACTCAATAATCCACTTGCATATACTATTTAACTCTTTTTAGTGGTCTTGCTTTCTATTTTAGGTAGTTCCTCCCAGCCAAAAGGAATCTCTCACGATTAGCTTTGGATCAAGGAGTCAACACGTGCGCAACAACCTATCAACCAACATTTCAACAGGTATTCCTCCTACACCCGTTACCCTATCTGTTTCATCACTTTCAAAGAAATGTCAAAGAATCAGGTGAAACACATTTGATCAACTTCTTTGTTTATCTTTTTAGCACCACCTATAGATTCGTGAGCATAAAATATCTCAAGGAGGTTTCAAAATCTATGTTTATAAGATTTGAGAAGATTATTATTTGTCACATATCTTTTGGTGACTTGGTGGATAACCAATTTTGTGTCCCCATTAATCTACAACGCCTTGATGTGTTTATTTTCCGTAACCAAAAGACCATGCACCAAAGGTGCCTCATATTCTCGCTATGTTGTTAGAGTATGTGAAATGAAAACTATGTGTGAAGAATAGATTCTCATCCTTAGGTTAAATGATAATAAATCATGCACTGCACCATCTTTGCTTCAAGATTCATCAAAAAATAACTTCCACAAACCCGCACTTTCTTCATTCTCGTTTGAGTGTTCTGGTAGGATGGATTCTTCTCCAAGGATGCAATATGTGTTAACCCTAGTTTCAAATGATACAATTTCCTTAGAGTATGGATAAAATTTATGGTGCCTTTCCACCCATTCATCTAGCACTAGATTAGGTACAAGAGGTGGAACAAGCTGATCTTCAGAAACTAAAACTTTTTCTTCTTGGATTAGGCAATTGAATTAAAGATGGGATAGGTCATATGACTCTACATGATAAGAGAATATTGGATCATCTTATATAGTAAAATGGGTACCATAAATTGTCTTGAGTAATATATGGGACCAATCGGAAGACTAATAAACACCTACTTTTGTAGTAAAATCCCTTGAAAGACACATGGAAAAATTTAAGGTAGGTCAATGATTGACACATATTGAGTTATTATGAGGCTTGGACATACATGGAAGGTTAATTCAAGATATTTGTTGACTCCAAGGGTAGTAGTGGTTAATCCATCAAGTTATAAGACTCCTTTTATCAAGGGGTTGTACTTAAGACCTAGGACATCAACAATTTTCTTAGGCATGATGGAAGTACTAGCACCTGAGTCAATCATACAATTATGGATGAGATGTTTTCCTATGATCAAGGACATATAGAAGGGTGGGGTTTTAATCACATTACTTACTTACTTCTCCTCAGCTTGATAGATAGTGACGATGGCGTGCGGCTTCGACGGCAGTTGGATCACTGCGCGTGGAAGTTAGGCGAGCTTCATGCAACAAGTCATGTTGAGATGGAATGGTTAGGGCATCCCACATTGTGAAATTTATATTTTCTTCTTCATTTGGTCCACAATATTGAACAGAAATACCCATTGACTTATGTATTTGGATCGAGCAACATCTCTTCTTAATTGTTCGAGATGCAAAGGTAGGTCCTTATCTAGTGCGAGAGAATTGATATAAAAATGGAGGGGTGTTCACTACCTCATAAGGAGCATTTCACGGAGCCTTGCACATAAGAGCCTATGCTCCTTTACTATTGGATGCCTTATCTAAATATTTATGCTTTTGAGGATCTTCTAGTGTTACGAGAATTGAAACTTGCACTCGAGATTCAAGCATCCTCTTATTATACTTATGTTTTCATCATCGACTTTGGTGCGTGGTTTGTTCATATCATTTGCAACTTGGTTGATTTCCTAAAATTCCTTGTTGCCAAAGAATATCAGATTTTCCTCTAGAGGAGTCTATGGATTTTCTTGATTCTTAACCTCTCTTGTCTTGGTGGAAGTCTCACGATTCTGATCATTCTTGATTATATAGTCATGTGCATGTGCACATTGGCATAATGATATTGAATATGAGGAATGTTACACGAAAGCACCATTATTCGATTCTTGCACCATGTTATTTTGAATTAGAACAAATGCTTGACTTGTGCTTGATGCTTGAATAATTTACATTAGAGGGAAAAATTGCAAGGGCAGCGGATGTCTATTGGAATGCCACCTATCATTTTGTCGATAGGTGTTCCAATGAGATCATCGCCCTTTCAAGTTTTCCTCTAATGTAAATTATTCAAGCATCGAGCACAAGTCAAGAATTTTTCTAATTCAAAATAACATGGTGCAAGAATCGAATGGTGCTTTCTCTAGTAACATTCCTCATATTCAATATCATTGTGCCAATGTTGCACATACACACATGACTATATAATCAAGAATGATTCTAACTATGAGACTTCCACGACAAAGAGAGGTTAAGAATCAAGAAAATCCATAGACTCCTCTAGAGGAAAATCTGATATTCTTTGGCAAAAAGGAATTTTAGAAATCAACCAAGTTGCAAATGATATGAACAAACCACGCACCCTGTGACGATGACAACATAAGGTATAAAGTAAGAGGATGCTCGAATCTAGAGCGCAAGTTTCAATTCTCGTAACACTGGAAGATCCTCAAAAGCATAAATATTTAGATAAGGCATCCAACAAAAAAAGGAGCATAGGATCTTATGTGCGAGGCTCCATGAAATGCTCCTTATGAGGTAGTGAACACCCCCGCATTTTTATATCAATTCTTCTGCGCTTGCTAAGGACCTACTTTCTGCATCTCGAACAATTAAGAAGAGATGTTGCTCGATCCAAATACATAAGTCAATGGGTATTTCGTTCAACATTGTGGACCAAATGAAGAAGAAAATATAAATTTCACACTTTGGGATGCCCTAAGCATTCCATCTCAACATGACTTGCTTGCATGAAGCTCGCTCAACTTCCGCAGCAGTGATCCAACCGCTTCGAAGCCGCACGCTTTATCACTATCTATCAAGCTAAGGAGAAGTAAGTAAGTAATGTGATTAAAACCCCACCCTTATATATGTCCTTGATCATAGAAAAACATCTCATCCATAAGTTTATGGTTGACTCAGGTGCTAGTATTTCCATCATGCCTAAGAAATTTTTTGATGTCCTAGGTCTTAAGTACAACCCCTTAATAAAAGGAGTCCTATAAATTGATGGATCAACCACTACTACCCTTGGAGTCAAGAAATATCTTGAATTAACCTTCCATGTATGTCCAAGCCTCACAATAACTCAATATGTGTCAATCATTGACCTACCTTCATTTTTTTTTCCATGTGTCTTTCAAGGGATTTTACTACAAAAGTAGGTGTTTATTAGACTTCGATTGGTCCCATATGTTACTCAAGACAATTTATGGTACCCATTTTACTATATAAGATGATCCAATATTCTCTTATCATGTAGAGTCATATGACCTATCCCATCTTTAATCCAATTGCCTAATCCAAGAAGAAAAGTTTTAGTTTCTCAAGATCATCTTTTTCCACCTATTGTACCTAATCTAGTGCTATATGAATGGGTGGAAAGGCACCATAAATTAACTTAATACCTCATTCTGAAAATCCTAGTCCTTTGTACGGTCATAAGGGAGATCTAAAGCTTGTTCTGTGACATTCCCGATCCCACGATAGTGGCACCATTCTCCCAAACCGACGCGTCGGTCACACTTAACCGACATCGGTCTCTGTATTTACTAATATAGCCTGTAACGATAACTTACCTACCTATTCCCACATCACCCATACTCACATGTGGCTCCGCCTAATACTTGTTTCAAACCCGGAAAGGCCTAGAACTAAGCACTTGACCTTCGGATCTTATTTTAACCTAGCATATTATATTAGATCTTTCTTATTGTGTTTTAAATGAGATACCTAAATCATTTTAACTACAATAGGATTTAATTTATAACCAATATTAAAAATTTTAAAACAGTGGATTGATAGCCATCTAGGAATTACCACACTTCTTAGATCTAGAACACACTAGGTAGTCCACTGCATATACTGTTTAACTCTTTTTAGTGGTCTTCCTTTCTATTTCAAGTAGTTCCTCCCAGCGAAAAGGAATCTCTCACGATCAACTTTGGATCAAGGAGTCAACACGTGTCCAACAACCTATCAACCAAAATTTCAACAGGTATTCCTCCTACACCCGTTACCCTATCTGTTTCATCATTTTCAAAGAAACGTCAAAGAATCAGGTGAAACATATTTGATCAACTTTTTGTTTATCTTTTCTAGCACCACCTATAGATTTAGAGCATCAAATCTCTCAAGGAGGTTTCAAAATCTATGTTTATAAGATTTGAGAAGATTATTATTTGTCACATATCTTTTGGTGACTTGGTGGATAACCAATTTTGTGTCCCCATTAATCTACAACACCTTGATGTGTTTATTTTCCGTAACCAAAATACCATGCACCAGTGCCTCATATTCTGCTATGTTGTTAGAGTATGTGAAATGAAAACTATGTGTGAAGAATAGATTATCATCCTTAGGTTAAGTGATAATAAATCATGTGCCCATGCCATTTCTGCTTCAAGATTCATCAAAAAATAACTTCCACAAACCCGCACTTTCTTCATTCTGTTTGAGTGTTCTGGTAGGATGGATTCTTCTTCAAGGATGCAATATGTGTTAAGCCTTGTTTCAAATGATACAATTTCCTTAGAGTATGGATAAAATTTATGGTGCCTTTCCACCCATTCATCTAGCACTAGATTAGGTACAAGAGGTGGAACAAGATGATCTTCCAAACGAAAACTTTTTCTTCTTGGATTAGGTAATTGGATTAAAGATGGGATACGTCATATGACTCTACATGATAAGAGAATATTGGATCATCTTATATAGTAAAATGGGTACCATAAATTGTCTTGAGTAACATATGGGACCAATCAAAAGACTAATAAACACCTACTTTTTAGTAAAATCCTTGAAAGACACATGGAAAAAAATGAAGGTAGGTCAATGATTGACACATATTGAGTTATTATGAGGCTTGGACATACATGGAAGGTTAATTCAAGATATTTGTTGACTCCAAGGGTAGTAGTGCTTGATCCATCAAGTTATAGGACTCCTTTTATTAAGGGGTTGTACTTAAGACTTAGGACATCAACAATTTTCTTAGGCATGATGGAAATACTAGCACCTGATTCAATCATAAACTTATGGATGAGATGTTTTTTTATGATCAGGGACATATATAAGGGTGGGGTTTTAATCACATTACTTACTTACTTCTCCTCACTTGATATATAGTGACAGTGGCGTGTGGCTTCGAATGGTTGGATCACTGCGCGAAAGTTGGGCCAGAGCTTCATGCAACAAGTCATGTTGAGATGGAATGGTTAGGGCATCCCACATTGTGAAATTTATATTTTTCTTCTTCATTTGGTCCACAATGTTGAACGAAATACCCATTGACTTATGTATTTGGATCAGAGCAACAACATCTCTTCTTAATTGTTCGGATGCAAAGGTAGGTCCTTAGCTAGCGCAGAATTGATATAAAAATGGAGGGGTGTTCACTACCTCATAAGGAGAATTTCATGGAGCCTCACACATAAGAGCCTATGCTCCTTTACTATTGGATGCCTTATCTAAATATTTATGCTTTTGAGGATCTTCCAGTGTTACGAGAATTGAAACTTGCGCTCTAGATTCAAGCATCCTCTTACTATACCTTATGTTGTCATCAACCTGGGTGCGTGGTTTGTTCATATCATTTGCAGACTTGGTTGATTTCCTAAAATTCCTTGTTGCCAAAGAATATCAGATTTTCCGCTAGAGGATTCTATGGATTTTCTTGATTCTTAACCTCTCTTGTACTAGTGGAAGTCTCACAGTTAGAATCATTCTTGATTATATAGTCATGTGCATGTGCAACATTGGCACAATGATATTGAATATGAGGAATGTTACAAGGAAAGCACCATTCTGATTCTTGCACCATGTTATTTTGAATTAGAAAAAATGCTTGACTTGTGCTCGATGCTTGAATAATTTACATTAGAGGGAAAACTTGTAAGGGCAGATTTCTATTGGAATGCCACCTATCATTTTGTTGATTCTACCCATATCTCTAGTTTACATACCTATTCATCCATGGTTGATTTTTTTTTGGTTATGCGCCTTATTAGAATCATTTCTAAAGGGTTGTACCTACTGATTTAATAAAGATATGACCTTATTAGACAAGTTCCTAATCAGGGCCTTCATCTCTTCATCTTATTTCTTTTATGCGGGAGAGTAGGATGTAGATGCAACATATTATGCACTTTGTATAGATACAAGGAAACAAAATGATGGAGTTTTGGAGACATCTCTTGAAATAAGGGTGTAAGAGGTCTAGGAGCCAACTTTCCTACCTGGATGAGACTATTTTATGCCCTTATGGAGATATTGTAAGTAACAAGTAAAGTACTTCCTCCCATGGATTGAATCATGACTGAGATGTCACTATTCAAAGCCCTTGAATAATAAAGGAAAGAATGTTCGGTTGTAGGTGTTACCACTTGAGGAATTCTATCCCAAGTCTTTGTGAATCTGATGTTGAAATCAATCAATTGTTCATTGGGTGCTCTTTTTTTGTAGTCAATTGTTCCACGAGAGAGGTGATTTGACGTATGTTTAAAATAGTTACATAGAGTTATTCCAAGCTCATCCAAGGTGGCAATAGATGCAGGTCTTATGACATGGTACCATTGGAGTTCTTTACCTTTGAATGAAGCCAAAATTAGTATGACACTTAAATCGTCATGTGTGATCGGATAGACAAAGAACACATTTGCTACATCCTAGATGTGTTCAATAGGGGTGACTTGATTTTCTCCAATGAAGTATGGAATTCTCTTGAGTGTGACCATTGGCATATCATGTTGTGCATTGGCATTGAGAGGGATTCCACTAGTGAAACTAACAAAGTTCCTTAGAGGGGTAGGCGGTTTGTAATGCCATGAAAGGGTGCACTTTTTTTTTTGTGTGAGGAAGAGTGGAATGCGCATGGCATGTTGGAGATTGAGATGAATGCATGGGTGTTCTACTATGTACCTTCCTTGAGGATAGCTAGAGATACTTGAAAGATGCTTCAACTACTATGCTTTGTCTTGTATGTACTCTTCTCATAAAAGAATCTAAGAACTGCTAAAAATAGAAAATATGGAAATATTGGGAGTCGCCATATGTGTTGAAACAAGCCTCCAAAGGCTAGAAATTGCTAAATCACACACAAAACTTAGCAATGTTGAAATATAAATCTTTCAAATTTGTTCCCACTGGGCATGCCGAAACTCTTGGTTCCTTAAACTTTTACCCGTGTCTAAGATTTGGAAGAATTGAGCTATTTGATTCAACAATGGAACTGTCTCTAAGTTGTGGGACCTTGCACACTTGAGACAGACCTCCAAATAACGATGATTCCTCTACCCATTTCTACTGATACTACTACTCCTAATGCTAATAGTGAAAAATAAGCTAATGAAGCCAATGGACTAGGGATAGAAGGATAATATGAAATTGGAAAACTAAACTAAACAAAGAAATATCATAAGAAAAAAGTGGGATGAACACTATCCATTTTGAGTGAAAATGAAGGAGGAAGCATAAAGGGAGGCTAGGAAGGCATAGCACAAACCAAACATGCATTTGTGTGATCAATTTCATGAAAAACAAGCAAAATTAGAGCTGCAAACTATTTAAAGTGAGACAAACTAGAAAACAATATAAATAGGAGGTAAGAAAGAAGAATATAGACACATTAAGGCTAAGAATAGCCACAAAATGATGCTTCTATTATTTCAAGGTATGCATAGTTGATTACAATGGTATCTGAAGGTCGATATCCACATAGACAAACCATATCAGGAGGTCTCGCAACTCAAAATGTAGAGATATAACATCCTTAGCAAATGCTAGAAGATCTAAAATGTATAACCCTTTACAATTAGAAAAGCTATAACATTTATAGATGAATCGATGAGAGAAAAGAGGGAAAGGAGGGAAAATATCATTTGCAAACTCAACCACTAGTAATGAATTCTTGGAAATCCACCCGCAATATGTCAAATGCACATCTTCGAGTCTGTGTGGCATGTAGGAGAAGGAATGAGGAAATATCCATATCAAATCGGGTGGTTAGAGAAATAAGATATGCTCATTAATGGTGTGATAGATGTTTTCCAGGTTTTTACCTACTAAATCCTACTAAAATTTGAATTTGAATGACCTAGAATGTAGCCCATGTCAATAGATTTTGAATGAGACTGGACATGCAAGGATATGAGCAAAGAGATCGAAGTTATCATTGGCATAAGATCCATAATGCAAATTGGACACATAAGACACATGACACATGATGATTGATTATAAGGGCTAGCCAAGTGTGCAACCAATTTTTCATTTTCTACCACGTGTCAAGCAATTATTTTCCTTCGAGGATTTGGTATCTTATTGGTGTGCTTTGATTAGTTACGTGTAGCACACTAAATGTCTAATAGGCGTCACATGGCTTAGAAGGGTGAAAAATAAGGTGTAAATCCATGTGCATGGAAGAGTGTGGCGTGGAAAAAATAGAGGAAGGGAGTGTGAAAAAGTGATGCGCGTGGGGGGATGGAAGGAATACCGAGGAAGAAATAGGTAGTCAATGTGCAATTATTACAAAGTAATGTGCGGTGGAAAGGAAGAAGGGCACATAAGGAAACGAAGGAATTGATGTATTTTACGAAGTAGGACCAAGGCATGCGTAAAGGATGCATGTAATGCTAGAAAGAAGGGAAGTATGCGGAGGGGTGTGTGAGGGGAAAATGGAACAAAGAAGAAAAGGAAAGGTAAAGGAAAGAAGGAGTGTGTAAGGTCATGCGAGGAATATTCAACCAAGGGAATGTGACAAAGGATCAAATGAGGTGCACACAAGCTGCAATATAGAACCACAAAGCTAGAATGTGAATATAAGTTACCCAAATAACTAGGAGAGTTATTTGGATAACATTAACCCCTATCTTTTGGTCATCCTTCATTATTTTATTTTTTTCATTCCCGGCCTCTTACACCCACATATCTAGTCATCTTCCATCATTTCATGTTATTTTAGCCTCGATTGGGGTGCCTAGGCCAAGACTGGGGTGCCCATGGGTACCCTGGTCCCACCAGGGCTCCTAATCCTTTTCCCACTTTACCACCACCTTTTGAGAACTTTCGATTCATTTTAGCTTCTTATCTTATTAATGGTTGGCCATTTCAGGTTTAATTATGAAATTATATAAAGAGAACCCTATAAATATAAAGTTATGAGACCATAATGAGGGACCAAGCACTATTTACTACTATCATCCACCTAGAGTTACATACATTTAGAGATCATTTTCATCCATTAGCTCCATCACAAGGCACAAGGCTAGGTCATTTGCATCACACTTCATAGGAGGGGAGTTTATTGTTTCCATACACACATTCTATTACATTTTCTTCATCTAGTTATTATTCTCTACTTCACAAAGTGTGACTGGAACAAGAGCACCTAGGGCACATGATGCTCACACACACCAAAACTACTTTTGGGTCTGAAATCTAGTGCAACGATTAGTTTGTAAGCCCTCTATTGTTGCGATGAGGTCATTCTCGACCCATTCATTTACATTCTTTTTTTTTTTAAAAGGTTTTGATTCTTCTCTTTGGTATTTTGTAGGTCTTATATATATCTTGGATTATCAACGAACTTGGCGTAGTGCGTAAGCTAATGAAATACACAAGGAAGGTTTTAGGCCACTGTCTAACCTATGAAACTTAGTTATGGATCTTTTTCACAAAACAAGGCAGCCATTATGTGGATTAGAGCACTGCTTTGCACCCCATTCCCTCTCCGGTGCTCCATTCCATCTAGATATCTTGATCCACCTTTTTGGGACCTCTCGCATCGTTCCTACTTCACATTCCTCGATTCATTTCATTGACACTGCTCGGTGAGCTCCTATAATCATTTGAGTTCATTTTGTATTTCCTAATACTCTAAGGTTTTAGAATTTCCATTTTCATAGTTTCTTGGGTCATTTACGTAGTCTTTATTGCATTTACATGTCGTTTCTAGATTAGATTAACTAACTAAATATCTCCATTTGTAGTTAATCATTTTGGTGAACCTAACTTGATCATTCACACTCCTAGGTTCTTCATTCTTTACTTTTTATCTTAAGGTTTGGTCATCATAAGTATCTTAATAAACGATTATTTTCTTACGAAACCTTATTTACTATATAGAGTCCAAGATTTTCTTTCTACTACTTGCATTTCCATTAACATGCATATAGACTCGATTTATTAACCATTCACCTTTACCTTCTCTTCACAAATATTCTTCAAGTCTAACCTTCCCACTGATGTTCATACTTTTGATCATGACATGCCTCTACATATCATATGTCATATTCATAATGTAGGTTTGAAGCACACTTTGATTAATAATGGATCTGAACTTAACTTGTGTCCTACATCATTCGTTGAAGTTTTAGGTATTTCTGTTCGTGATGTCATTCCATCTAGTATTTCACTATGTTCGTATGATGGTTCTATCCATCCATGTCTTAGTCACATTACATTGCATATCATTGTTGGTCTAAAAATTGTCTACAATGTATTATTAGTTGTTGATTTCCTAGTCTCCTACAATTTTCTCCTTCGTAAGCCATGGCTTCATGTCATGCAAGTTGTTGCTTCCACTATCCATATTTGTGTAGAATTCTTACATGAAAGCATTGAGTACATCATTTTTCATGACTTTAATCCATTCTAGTATTGCGATAGGGATCCTAATAAAGGCCTTTTTATTCCATGCATAGATATTACAAATGATCCCAAACCTAGGAAGCACCACATCACTTAACACCACTAGGCGGTACAATTTACGTGATAGATGAAATTTATTCTATGCCACCTACTACTACCACTAGGATTCCTTATCGTGCACTTTTACGGTCTATGGACGTTGCTCTATCACCTACACCTTCACATGTACCACCTACATTAGCATGCCCACCATTCACTTGCACACTCTTCATGAATGACTCATATTGGGAACATATTCCATTTGATCCTACATGTGATGAAACCATATGTACACATGAGGGTCTAGCCTGAATGTTTCAGTTTGGGTAACCTCTATCCTCCTCCTCATGATCCTCATTTATATTATAGCTTGATCACCATTACTACTATTTATGTTTTACATGGTTTCCATCTCACAGTCTATCTCTCATGCACTCCTTTCTCTTCCAAACTTACATTAGGAAAATCATGGCTCAATTACATTGGGGAAATATTGATCCTGATCATATAAACATCTCTATCCCCATGCCTTTTTGTCACATATTCATTTGCAATAGTTCCTTTCTTAGCTATACACAAAATTTTACTTGTTGGTATGCACATGGTTTTCCTCTTCCTCCATTTACCGATGAGGAATATGCCATGGATATGTACAACTTATGCCTCAATGAATCATTATGTGATCAACTAGACACTATTGCTAATCAATTCACCAATTCCTAAACATTCGACTATGATCCTAAGAGCGATGATCTTATAGACGACATTAAATGATTACATCCCTCATCTTACATAATTGGGGGGCATAACATCCAACATAACCTCCCACCATTCTAGCATACTCGTATAATACTACATCACACCCTTAGCATTTACACATGCTTCATTATTTCATCTACTCATATATCTTCTTTGCATTTTCATACATCCATTTCCTACCATAAACATATTCATTCATAATTTAACATCATCTTTACTCGATGACATGCTCTTGTGATTCAATTCATACTTTACTATTGAGGATTACTACACATGAACCCCACATACTTACTATAGACACCAAGCATTAAATTTCATCATACGTCTCACGTCATACATACTACATTTAGTCTACATCTACACATCTATCCATTTTACACATCATACATTACATCTTGCAATTAAACTACATCATTTCAATTATTTGCACATTTGCATATCATATTATTCTTCATCATACATATACCACACTTTTAGGATTTACGACTCTAATCACTTATTTCACTAAATCATGACATATTCTAGTAAATCTAGACTCTAGTATTTCAAGTATTGGAAGAAATCCATCTCCATTTTTGCATATATTGGATTCCATTTTTGTCTATACTAGATTCCATTATTACTATTATTGGATTCCATTATTAATAATATTAGATTCCAATATTGTCATTATTGGATTTATTCTAGTTCCAATTTCACTATTATTGGATTCCAATCTTGCTATTATTGGATTCCAATATCATTATTATTGGATTCCAATTTGGCTAATATTGGATTCCAATTTCACCACTATTGTAATCCAATTTATAAATCCCGATTTTTAGCTTTTAGTTATGTTATTTTAGGATTTCTATTTTTTTACTATTTTAATCCCCCACATAAGCCAAGTAACCACTATCTTATATAGGCCTTGAGGCCATATCTTCAATAAGCCTAGTTGTTGCTAACTTACATAATGAAAGCGCATGCTAGGTGAAATATGCCTTGCAGCCACTAAGTTACATAAAACTTGTGGCCTCTAAGTTACATAAAAGGATGATAAGCCTAGCGGCCATTATCTTACATAAGCATATACGTTGTTAAATTACATAATTCTAGTAGCCACTATCTTACATAAGTGTATAGGTTGTTAACTTACATATTCCTAGTGGCCACTAATTTACACAAGACTAGAATTGTCTAGGTGAAATAATCCTGGTGGCTGGAAAGTGACAATAACCTACCGGTAGAAATTTTCATAAGCCTACCCACCGCTAAGATATATAAGCCTAGCTGTCGCTAAGTTACATAAGCCTTGGTGCAACAAAGTTACATAAACCTAGGGGTTAAATTTGACAACCACTTACACATGTCAAACAAATTTTAGATGACGGTAATTTTACAATATTGCCCTTTAAAAATACAAAATAGTAGTTATTGAAATACTTCAAATTTATATTTATTTAATATTTTATGTATATTATATATTGATATAATTTTATATAAATATATATAAAAATGACGGTGATATTGTAAATATGCAAGTTACGTGTGATAAAGTCAACTACTTTTATTATTTTCCATTTTGTAAATCATAAAGAACAACAAAGAGGTAATAATTACATTAAACAAGTTTTTTTGAGGAAAATGATTTGAAATTGTATTTCCATTAGCAATCAATCCTTTGAGAATATTACCTTGAAAATTACATGAGCATTGATATCACAAGGGTATTAATTATTGTTCTTGAATTTGTACAAGGTATTCTTGGATAGCTTCATGACCTCAATTCGGTATTTTAATTTGATTTCCTTTCCATATTTTTCTTCAAATCCATGCCCAGATGATGCTGTCTATATCAATATCTGATGTATCCCTTAATTTTTGCCACCATTTCCTTTTCTTTAGGAATTCTTGGTACCTTTATTTTTATGTATTTCCTTTCCTTGTGGGTTCCCACCAATGTACCCTTATCTTTTGAGTGTTTGTGTGAACATCCTGTATTACTTTTAGTTCTAGCCTTTCCCATCCATATAGGTACATTATCATCACTGGCCTTACTAGTATCATCTACCCAAAATTCACATTCACTACTAGGTTGAATTCATCTTGAGGTCTATCAAAAATAGGCCCAACATATATATCCTTATTTGAAAGGAAATTTTTACTATAGTAGCTATCCATGTCAAGACGTAGTGTACCCACTATCTAGGTCATACATTATGCTATCCTGAATTATTTTTGGCCAAAAGCATTCTCTCCTCGTCATGTTATAATTGAAAAATGGATTCTTTAGGTCACATAGAACATTTTTTTATTATGCAATGTTTGGAACATAGTATGCTCCTCCACCATATGTTGAACTCTTTTCCCCTGTGTGTGATGTATGCTTTAATTCCTCTCTGTATGTCTATCATCTATTTATATTATTTGAAGGGTGGCAATGGAGGATCCCCTTCAAGTAATAAAGGTTTCCCATCCACTATTTTATGGATCTCAATTTAATGGGACCGAGTTAGACTCCATGATTGACGCTTTAAACTCTAAGATGGGCTTGTTTTCTTTGACATAGAATTTAAACATCTTTGGTTTGTTGATACCCACGATATTTTGGTTACCATCTAGCAGGAGTAGTTCCTAAAAGGAATTAAAGTCATATACTTCCTCGACAAGATATGGAGTGAATGTTCTGAAATCCTCTTGGCATGTTCTATAAGTGTCCATTATTTGTGGCAAAGAGAATTTATCCAATTTTCACAATGTTGTTGTTAATTGGCCAACTACCCATCTATTTCTTCGTGCATTTGACCCATTGCAAGGAAACTCACATACACTATCTTGAAAACCATTATAGCTATCAACATGGATGCAAACGCAAACAATGTTTGATTTTTGTTATCACTTGAATCATTATCTAGTTACAAGTATAGAGTTAGTGGTTGTTTTCTAAATGAACTTGGGCATCTTCTTACAGTATTAGTTTTATGAGCACCCTCATTTTTCTTCCTATATTCCTTGCACTTGTCATATGCATCATTTTTCAAGAGTGCTTCATTTGATGGGTGATTTTACTTGTAGACACCAAATTTGTGTCTTACGACCCCTCATGACCCGCATCTCATTTTGCAACCTAACCTCATCACCTAAACCTTACACAATTATTTATTAATTACCTTGTAATTGATAAATCCACATCACCTTACCTGCCACCTCATTTTGCCACCTCATCATGACCTAGTCCTAACCCTAAACTAACCTAATTAAGACCTATAACTTGGTCCACACCTACACCCATGACTAATGACCCCTTTCTCGCACCCAAAACCGACCTTCTAGTCACTTGACCAAGCCCGCAACTAATCTCTTGGGAGAAAAGTAGGGAAAGTGGGTGATTTTACTAAAAATAGCTTGCTTTTTCCTAACCGATACCGGTTCCTACTCGACCGCCATCGGTTACGTAACCGCCATCGGTTCCCTGTAAATGGGCTCCCCAAGCCAAAAACAAAGGTGGAAGGATTTTTGAATCGAGGGAGAGCATCAGGAGCGATCAAGAGAATCCGGATCTTTACTTGGCTGAGAAGAGACAAGTGAAGAGACAAGAAGAGTTTGCAGCAAAGGAGATCAAGCCCAAGACTGCAACTAGATACCAGAGTCCTATGATACTCAGCTGATCATCGGGAGGGAGATCTCTCATCTTCTGTGTGTCAAGCCATCTTACCTAAGTTCTGCCTTTCTCATCAAAGTTCCTGGACCTACATCTTCGTCAATAACCAGTAAGTTACATCTTGCATGTCCTCTTTAATAACATTTCTTAGACTTTTGGAATCACGGTCCCATAAACCCATTCCTAGATCCACTACCCAACGTGTCATTGCATCTAACTATCATTCATTTACGTCTCACCATCTCATTACCTAATATCACTCATATACCAGCCTTACCAACAACATCACTGTTTCCTACAACATAACCACCCCATAAAATAACCAACCTACAGATCCTAGACCATACCGATATCGGTTATCAGCAACCGGTATCGGTTATTGTGACTCAAAACTAGAAATCAGCCTTTCCCCTACCCGTCTCAATGAAGCAATTTAATTGATATTTTACGCTTTTGGTGTTAATTCATATTAGCAGGGAACCACCACCTTCGAAAGGAAGTTTTATATTTCTTGGGCCCAAGGCGCTTCCTCATTTATCGTCTAATCAAAATCTTGTGGTCTTGTGTTCTTATTTTCGGTAGTCCTTCCAAGACAAAAAGGAGTTCTTTGCGGTCAGCCAACCTGATCTTTCTCTACGGTACGCGCACACCATCTCGACATTCAACAGGTATTCCTCCTAGCCCTAACCTTATCTGTTTCTAAAAGGAATGAAAGGATAGAAGTAACTCTATTCCCAGAAGCCGAAACATTCCGAGTGAAACATTTTGGCACGCACACTGGTGGGACCCATTTTGGGTTTCTTTCTTTCTTGCTTGCTTTCATATAGGGAGCATACTTGCTGTTTTATTCTTCTAAAGATATTCACAAGGCTTTTTATTATTTTGGTAAAAGAATTTGTCTTTCTTCCTCATCTTGCATTAGTGAAAGTCATTTCTTTTGCTTCATCGAATATCATTTTCGATTTGGGTTTAAAACACGTGCATTGCATTCCTGCTTGTTGTTTTCAATTCTAGTGAACATAGATTAAGTAACAGGTCGTACACGTGGGGGTGATATCCACGGTATTGACAAGAAATTAATCTTACATTCACTGCACAACACATACCGAATCACTTCACAATTAACACAACAGCTCAAACATCCCCCTTTTTCCGCAAAGAGTATTCCTCCGCTTTCGATTGAGGTAACCTTATAAGCCAAAACAAACTTGACATTTCCCTAAGTCTTTTGTTTAGGATTCTAACATCATTCTATGTCTAAAGGCATAAGCCCATGATAATTAAAATTAACCCTAGGGTTAGTCTCTAGATTTACGTGTGCATCTTGCTTGTTTTTAGTCCTGTTTTCTTTCTCATACTACGTCTTCGTGGTCAATAATTGGACAAGTATACTAAACGTTGTTAAAAATCAAATTAGCAGCCTTTTATGTCTTGTTAGCCCAGACTTCTTACACCGACATCGGTTACCTGACCGACGTCGGCTATAGTATAACCGACATCGATTACTAGACCGATATCGGTTACTGTCTTTTCCAATTCCTGACAAACCAAAGAACCTACCAATTTTACGATCGAGTTTGTTTCTTGCTTCTACATGATTGAAACCCTACTATGAACTCCCCATCCATGGTTGTTATCACTCAAAGCAAGCCACCGCCATGGTTTCACATGCTTGCTCTGTTTCTTTGCCTGAATCACCCCCTTCACATTCTCTGGGGAATCCTACGGATACCAGCGAGGTTCCTAAAATTCCTGTGGGAGATAAAGAATTTGCCAAGTTTCTGGATGCTAATCCTAGTGTCTTTGTCATAATACTAATTGTCTCATACCCTGACCATACCATACGCCCGATGGTCAGCTCCTTGTGGTATGCCTATTAGTATAGCTGCTCATTTAGCTCCCACTCCGCCCGATGATACCGCTTGCTTCCCACATCTTTAGCCCCGTCTCCCCAATCCGATGGCTTTAGAGGTTCATACGACCTGATTAGCTTTCCTTTGGTTAATCTTGGACCCCACATATCACTACCACCGACTGCTCCTACCTCGTCTCCCTTGCAGACCGCTCCGTTCATGACTTGCTCTCTGCCACCTATCCACACGAGCTTTCCTTCTCAAGCTCCGCCTACCTTTTCATTCCCATATACGTATCCAGTGACCTCAACATCCTATATGGGACATCCCTATTCGGTTGCCTCAACATATTCATCCTCCATACCTTATCAACACTTAACCCCACCATTGTCTAGCGGAGGCCCTTGGCCCAATTTGCCTCCGTTTACCACAACCGCACCCTCATCTCATCCAACTACAGATTTCATCAAACAAATGATGGAAAAAATGCATAATCTGGAGGCTTTTGTTTCAGGAAGTCGTAGCGCCTTGACATACGAGCAAGTTTTTCGGGAGCCTATTCACCCTTCTGTCCGCCTTCATTCATATCCTCCTCAATGGGAATTACCAAAATTTACCCGTTTTAACAGTAAGGAGGACCCTCAACAACACTTGCGATCATTTAGACATGCTTGTTATTTGATTGCTCATGATGATGCCTTGTTACTCCGCACCTTTCCCATGTCCTTATCAGGGACCCGCTTGAGTGGTACGGTGCTTTAACCCAAAGACTCAATCTTCTCTTTTAACCAACTAGCCCAATCTTTCTTGGATCATTTCTCCATTAACATTGCCAAGAAAGTATCTATCATCGACCTTTATGCCATCCGACAATTCGAAGACGAATCTATCGCAGATTTCGTTGGACGATGGCGTGGCCTTATCAACCAACTTACATATGCCTTGCCTCAGTCAAACTTATTGAACTTTTACACGGGCTGCGCTAAAGCACATCTCTCCTACCCTCCAAATTCAAACTTTCTGTACATTTGATGAGGCCTTTACCATGGCTCGGAAATTAGAAATTCGAGCCTTAAGAAGAGAAATTGTGGTTGCGCAACAAAAACCCCAATTTCCGAACTCCAGATTCTACCAATAAGCCAAAAACCACCCCTCCTCACACATCCACTTCTTCGAAATCAAAAGGAGCTGTCCACGTGGTGATGGTCAAATCTCAAACACCGTCTAATACCCCACCAAAAACCACCTATAAGTACAAAGCCGAGCCCATCAATTACACTCCCTTGGGAGAAACTTATGGTGTCATCTTGGAAAAATTGCTCAAAGCCGGAGCTATCACCTTGCCTCCTATTAAACCCCACTCCGGGTTTGATTCTACCCGCGCTATACCTTCCTGGTACAAAGAAAATGACTTCTGTAACTTTCACCACGTAAAAGGACATAGTCATGAAAAGCTCTGCAAAATGTTGAAAAACATAGTGCAGAAATGGTTGACGCAGTGATATAACCTCGATAACCCTAATGCCCCAACAGCCAAAAATCTGAAAATATTCAACAAACCATTCCCAAATCACTCTTCTAAAAAGAACGTAAACCAGATATCTTAGCAGAGGAAAGTGTTCATTAGATCCATGCGGTCTTCGACTCCCACCACCAAAAGCCTCTATCGAGAAAATTTTGAATCAAGCCTCTTCACTAACGCAGGGGCCCGAACCTCCTTCACCACCATCAAACCAAGGTGAAATCATTCCTTTACCCATAAAGGAGTTAACTACCCAAACTTTTCTTCTCATCGATGAGTCTTCTTATACCACATCCCTACAAGACTACGAATGGATGTTATCTAACTTATCTATTTCCCAAACATCTCCTCCTCCCGCTCTTGCGGCACAAGAGGAAGGCTCGCCACTCCTTTTGTCATCCTTAGACGAGCAATCTCTCACACCGACATCACCGAATTCTTTAACCATAACAGACCCTTTTCAAACATGCCCTCCTGCTATTAGTTCTTCATCGCCTAAATATTTTCAATGACCAGTCGATCTCTTAACATCTATTGATACAGTGCCTCATCTACCCCTGTATCACACCCACAGTGGACTGGAATCACAACCCATCTTTCTTTCGTACCAAATTTACAATTCATGCCTGAAGATTGTCATTCTCCAGAAGATAGACGAGTCCTATGGGAACGTTTGAGTACCCCCTATTCTACTCAAATGCAGGTGACCGATCTAGACACCTCTACCATATACCCTAAGTGTTTACAGAAACTCAAAATCCCTATGTCCTCATCTCCATCCCCCGCATCTATACCAAGTATCTCATCCACCTCTATTAACCTAACCAAATCTTCCCCTACACTTGGGACCTCACCAATACCCAGCCTAACACACCCGCCTAAGCGACTAGATTTATCCAAAAATAAAGCCACCCCACCACTTAGGAGACAAACTCCATCCGTGCCTCTATCACAATCAAAACCATCATCGTCACACCTACCTTCCATATTGGGACCTCATCCCTCCACCTTGCATCAATATATCATACCTCCTGCGTTTTCTTCAAACGACCTACGCCTCCTACACCCATACAGAGATCAAAGGGTATAGCAACACCGTCACCCCGCATATCCTATCCACCTATCAACCCTAAACAAATTCCATCATCAAAAGAGTTGTTTTCGGTCACTCCTATTTCCACCTGTGGTTGTTTTCTCGATACCACATCATCTCAGTGGCCTCATCATCCAACATAGCTTCTACGTCCAAAGAAACCACGGTTAGGGAAAACCCATTATCAAAACTCCTTGGCTAAACAACCCCTATACAAACCAACCACACCACGTCATCACCAAAATTGACCGAACCAATACCCTCATCCTCCTCTCGATTTTAACCCACTCAAAGGATCTTACGCTAAAATCCTTGCTATATTGGTAGAGAATGTGACCATTTCCCTACCGCCACTTAGACCTTATGACCCATCTAAACCTTGACCTATAGGTTATGATGAGTCTAAAATATGCGCCTATCACCGCACACCAGGACATGATGTGGAGGGATGCAAAGCTTTAAAAACCATCCTTCGTCAGTCACCTCTCCCAGATAGAAAGGTTAAGAAAGACAACTTACAAAGGGAGAGACCTTTAGCTTCATTCCCTCTCCTATACCATCATCCCTGTCTCACCAAGATCTATCATTATTACAACCCCACCTCTTGAAGACCATGATTTATCCCAACCATCTTCCTCATCTCAGGTCTACGAGATTAATATGATTAGTGTTGCTACTCGAGCACAGAAAAACAACGAGAAAGCGAAAGATAGCACACCTGCGTCCTCTCTTTCTCCGTCCACCATCCCGATTGCACCACCACCCAAAGTGGTTATTCGTGGACCCGCTTACCCCGTCTCCAATGGAGTTTCCCATCGAGCCATGATCAAACAGCTTCACCAATCACCCGTAAAAATGACACTATATGATCTCATTCAGACTTCTGAATCTCATCGACAAGCTCTCGTGGAAATTCTTCAAGGGATCGAGGTCTTACCTAATGAAACCCTACCTGTTACCTCCATTCTTACACCCAATCACATTGCTTCTCTCACCAAACAACCCATGCACACCACTTCTATCTCTCGTACAACAAGTCTGCTTGATCAGTTTTCTCCAAGACGAAATTGTTGACTTTGGTACAGAAGATCCTGACCCTACTCTTTTCATCTCAGCTTACGTCCGAGACATTCAGGTACGTCGTGTTATGATTGACGGGGGCGCTAGCCTAAACATCATCTCTTCAAAAGCCTTCCAACAAATGAATATCCCTTCTAGCTACATGTGTGCCAATCCCATCATGTTGCGGTCATTCAATGACGCTATTACCTCTACCTTAGGCACCGTGATTCTTAACATTCATGTAGGACCACGTACTTTACCCGAACTCTTCTATGTCCTTGAGGGAGAGTTTCAATACAATATATTGCTAGGTTGCCCTTGGATCCGGGCTATGGGATGCGTTCCCTCAACCTTACATAGATGCATAAAATTTGAATACGAGGGGAAGTCCTACACCGTAAAAGCTGATCCTCCCCCCTTTAAAACCTGCAATATGATATACCGCCCTAATGATGTGCTTGTACCAATCAAGACACCCATTCATTCAACCCAACCATCCTCTTCAAATGTGCCTCAACCATCCACCTCAACCGCACCTACACCTTCAAATGAAACCACTTCTGCCGCAAAACCACTTCCCTTCCTGCAATAATATCCGAACCGCACCCCTTAGCGGAGATGTTTTTCAGCACCTTACACTGGGGAGTATCACCTATATAATGTTAGTTCTTTCCATACCCCACAGGAGTATGGATAGGTACATGCACATCCTACCTATGACCGTCGTGTGGGGGAAGTAATCTCTTACGGACCACCCCATTGCCGTACCAACCTAACGTATGGGGGTGTTGACGCATCCTCCATTACCCCTGAACCCCCTCTTGGTGTGGTTCCCTTCCAATCTGATTTTCAATACTTGACAAATCGTCGTTTTGCCCTCACCTTCTTGACTCGCTATGCTTGGAAAGGCTTTGGTTTTGGTCTTTATGAACAAGGCCGACATACACTCATTCCCGTGACTACACGCAAACACAATGATCGCAGTGGTCTTGGTTTTCCTGAAACACCTACACAAGAGGAACCTCGTGTCAGTTGTCTTCTAGAAGACAACGACGTCACCCCTACCGAACCATCATCACCCATTTTTCCTTCGTCACCCACAGAGTCGATAGATCCCGAATCTATCCCTCCTAACTTTTTTTTTTCATAAATGCTATCTTCCTAGGTCCTCTCACTTATCAACGCGATAATGAGGACCCCTCCTCTATCCCCCTTCTGTATCCAGACATGATTGAAGAGGACTCACTTTCAATTAACGTTGTTGAGTGTCAGGATGATGACTCCATCCTCACTTACCTTGGTGCGGATGACTCTTATATTCAACGCGCCTTACCATCTGAAACTCAAACCATGCTTTGAATGAATCTACTATAGAAATCAACATCCACATGGAGGAGGATCCTCACATTGTGAAGATCGAACAATCCCTTAACACATCGTAACAAGCCGCCTTTACTACCTTTCTCCGTACCATGCAACCAAGCTTTCGCTTGGTCCTCTGCGCCGATATGCCGGAATTGATCCTACCATTGCCATCCATAACATCACCCTAAACCCCGATTCCAAACCAGGTCAAACAAAATCGAGAAAAATGCATCCACGCATTGCCCTCTTGGTCAAAGAGGAGCTTCAACGACTTCTTTCTGTTTCCTTCATCCTACCTATTGACTATCCTCAATGGATTTCTAACATCGTACTGTCACTAAAAAGCGGGGGGACTTCGGATATGCCTAGATTTCGAGATCTCAACCTCGATTTCCCTAAGGATGACTTCCCCTACCTAGTATTGACCAACTTGTTGATCTCACTTTGCAGCCATGAGATGCTCTCTCTCTCATGGATGGCTTTTCGAGATACAACCAAATTTTGGTTGCACCCGCCGATCAACATAAAACTGCCTTCATAACTCCTTGGGAACCTTCAGTTATCGTGTAATGCCATTTGGCCTTAAGAATGCTGGTGCAACCTATCAGCGGGCTATGACCTACATTTTTCATGACATTATGCACACTATCCTTGAAGATTACGTCGATGATCTTCTTGGTAAATCTAAACATCGCAGTGAACATCTCGATGTTTTAACCATTATTTTTGATCGCCTGTTACAATATTTTGTCCATCTTCAACCAAAGAAATGTGTCTTTGGTGTCCTTTCGGGAAAACTTCTTGGCTTTATTGTCTCTTTGCGTGGCATTGAGGTCGACCCATCTAAAGTCAAAGCTATTCTAGAAATGCCCCCACCTACTAATCTTAAACAATTGCGTAGTTTACAAGGTAAGCTCCAATCTATCTGACGTTTCATCTCCCAACTCTCGGATCGATGTCAACCTTTCCATCACCTCCTTAAAAAGACATTGAATTTCAATGGAGTGAAGAGTGCCACCAAGCCTTTGAGGCTCTCAAAGCTTATCTCTTGCAGCCACCCATGCTTATCCCACCCCAGGGACGATCACCCTTTCTACCTTTATCTTTCGCCGCCATGACCACGCATGCGGGCCATGCTTGCACATCGTGACTCGAGAATCGAGAACAAGCCGTTTATTATATAAGTCGTACATTGGTGGACTATGAGACTAGGTATACACATGTAGAAAGGTTGTGCCTAGCCCTATCATTCGTGGCCACCAAACTCCGACACTACCTTCTGAATCACAAAACTTTCATCATCACCAACACAGACCCCATCCATTACATGTATGCTAAACCTCATCTCAACCAACGCATCGCCAAATGGCTCATGCTCCTCGCCGACCTCGACCTTGAGTTTTCCACCGAAATCAATCAAAGGACAAACCATCGAGACCAACTTGCGGAAGCCCCTTTACCAGGGGAACAATTTACCAATTTTACATTCCCCGACGAACTCATCGCCACTCTTTCACTCAGGGAGGAGTCGTATCCAATGACCCTCTTCTTCGATGGATCCAAATGCTAGCGCGGTGGAGGAGCCGGTGTTGTTCTCATTCCTCTCGACGCTGAGCCTATGCCTCTCTCATTCCGACTCGATTTCCCTTGCACTAATAATACAACGGAATACGAGGCCCTTGTTCTGGGTCTCCAAGTTGCGTTACACTTAGGTATCAAATCTATTAATATTTTTGGCGACTCTCAACTGGTAGTCAATCAAATTATGGGCATCTACCAATGCAAAAATGAGGAACTTCAAAAGTACAAACACTACGTGGATTCACTTCTAGCCTTATTTACTCACTATTCTATCCAAACCATTCCCCGCTCCACTAACAAATTTGCGGATACTATGGCTTGCTTAGCCTCGCAAATTCCAGCTTCATCAACTGACTCTGACATTTTCGTCTTGGTCCAACAACTCTTTGCCCCATCTTATTCAGCCTCGGTTGTTTGTACGATAAATAATGTGTCTGTTAATTCACAGGATACCTGGTATCACCAATTTCACGACTACCTTACAACCTCTGTTCTCCCATCTGACCTTACTAGTACCGGCAAACGTGTGTTTCTTAAATGCATTTCTCGTTATGTTGTTATGGGGGGACTCCTTTATAAACGTGGCTTTGATGGCATCCTCCTTCGATGTCTCACCGGTGCAGAGGTCACCCATACCATCTAACAAGTCCATGACGGTATTTGTGGTGGACATTTTAGTGGCCTTGCCGTGGCTAAACGAATCCTCCGCCTAGGTTATTATTGGCCTACTCTCAATAACGATTGCTATGAATATGTTAAGCATTGTGTTATGTGTCAACAACATGCCAACCTTCAACATACTCCTAGCCACCCGCTACAGGTCGCCTGAGATCTTTGGCCTTTCTCACAATGGGGTTTAGACCTTATTGGTGAGATTCATCCGTCCTCTTCGCAACGTCACCGATGGATTATCACAGCAACCGAATATTACACAAAATGGGTGGAGGCTATTCCGCTCATTTCAACTAAAAAAGAAAAAATTGTAGAGTTCATTAACCACCACATTATCTGCGTTTTGGCGTTCTCATCGCACGATAACAGGATAATGGAAAATCTTTCAAAAACAAGTTGTTACAGGACCTTTGCGACAACTTTGGTATCAAACTCAGCTTCTCATCACCCTACTATCCACAAGCAAATGGACAAGCTGAATCCTCTAATAAAACCCTAACCAAAATCCTCATGAAAGTTGTCAATGAATCCGGAAGAAATTGGCATGATCACATCCCCTTTGCCCTTTGGGCTTATCATACTAGCATTCGTACCTCCACTAATGCCACACCTTTTTCTTTGGTATATGGTACCGAGGCTGTCCTGCCTCTCAAAGTACAAATACCCTCCCTTAGAATATCTCTTCAGGATATTCTCACCAACGATGATTTCCGCCAAGAGCGGTTAGCCCAATTGGAGCTTCTTGACGAGCGTCGTCTTACAGCTCTTGATCACCTCCAAATCTATCAAAAACGTATCAAGCGTGCTTATGATAAGTGACTTCATGAGCGTACCTTTAAGGTTGGTGATCTTGTCCTCAAAGAGAATCAACATGTAACCAAACTAGAAAAGAGCAAACGTGGAAAATTTGCTCCTAATTGGATTGGGCCTTATATAATCACTCACACTTATGGATCAGGCACTTATCATTTAGCTTCGCTTAATGGTAAACCTGAGCCTGAACCCCTTAATGCCTTGCATCTTTGACCATTCTACTGTTGAATTTAGTGTTATATCACTTCTTATCTACCTGCCGCTCGTCCCTTGAGCCCACTTACCACCACATACACTTTGTTCCCTACACCTCATAATAAAAATCAAGCTCACATAGTTTGATTCTCACTTCACCTCAGCAATGCCTTCCCTTTTTAGTCTAGTCCATGACTTCAAAGTATTAAAATAAGCCGTATTCTTATGGGATTTTCTTGAGTCAAACTTCCTACAAAAACTAGATGCTTCACGTCAAAAGGACATCTAGCTATCTACCTTATATATAGACTGCTCCCTCGAAGGATAGCTATAGGCCAAACTATTGCTACTATTATATATAGACTGCTCCCCCGAAGGACAGCTATGCACTAAAATCATATCTGCTACTATAAATAGACTGCTCCCTCGAAGGACAGCTATACACAGTCAGCCTTTATCAGAAGCTTCTCGCATTGATCACTTTGTGAAGACCTCAAGAATAGTACAATCAATATCCTCAGAGAATTCCCACATCGATCGCCTATATTCAGGTAAATAAAATCCTCATTCAAAAGAACTTTTGAGTCATGGACTTGTCTATTTAGGGTAGGTTCTCTTTCGTCAAAACACTCGCTTTGTAACAAGTTCTCTCAGACCTCAGTTATATCATCCACCTCACCTCACCATTTGTTTCAACTCAAGGGACGTGACGTACACCGATATATTGTGATCATACAACTCTTTTCACCTATTGACTTCTCATCTATGCACAAGATGCCTAGGGCTTCAAGCTTGTTCTACGTTGTGTGGTTTGTTTAGCTCTTTTCACCTACGGAGCACTCTTTCCACTTTGCCTCGCATCTAGGATTGTGTGTTGATCTTAATCGGACATGGTTCCCTTCTACTTGGGTAGGCTAACTTTCACTTCCTTATACCTTTTACAACATTACCAATTTGTTACCAACACCCTCAACCTTACCTTACCAATATTAATATTAATATTTTTACCAACCAACCAATTGCCTCGAACTGCACTACCAAATTACCTAAATTCACCTCTCCCGGTCCTAAGGGAGAACTACATTGTCCGAGGCCCTCCTTTCTTTGTGCAAGGGGCTATGTAGGCGGCACTTAGGAGACATGGGGTCTCCCAAGGTTAGCTCGACCATACCCTACCATAACCTATCATGTGTGGTAAATATAAATATTTTTGTGTATTTCTATTTAATCACATTCCTCTTTATCCTTTTTCAAAACACCAAAATCACAACGCAAACATTCTTATTATTATCATAACTCAAATCAACATACATATTCAGGTCTTATTTAGATGTTAAACACATACATCTTCTCTATCATCGACACGCAGTTGGCATCCTTATTTATTCTTATACCTCTATAACATTTACTTAGACCCTCACGATTCATCCCGACCCGGAGATGATCGTGATCGTCGACGCCTCTCGCCGGGCCTCTCTGTCCTCAAAGGTACCACGACTATTGGTACCGCCCCACTGATTTTCCAATCTCTCTGTAACATATGAATACGCCTCTCACATGGAGGAATCCAGCCTCTAGTCTCTCTTTCTCGTGACTCATGACCGCTAACAATCCTCTCGTCTCATTCATCTGCGTTTGGAGCTGATGAACTAAACTCTGCAGACGGTCTCTCTCCGCTGTAATCACAGCTATGTCAGGGCGATCACGTACACATCGCAGCTCTGCTACCCACCATAACCTATAGGCCTCTGTCGTTCCTACATCCATTACCCTGCGATCAGCTACTATCTCCTTTGGCCCTTTTAGAGGTGTTGGCCGGGGAGGTGAGAATGCTGCCTCGGCGTTGATCCTCATATATGGTCTATAAGCCAGGGGTATATCTTGCACAAATCCTAATTGTCGCCGCACACGATCTAGAGGAATCCTCTCATACTCACTCGGTGCGTGCCTGCGATCCACCTCAATCACTCTACACCCCTCAACTCCTCGGCTATGTTCTCTGTTACCATATAGTTCCCGTAAGGCCTCCAATGAATATCCTCCGCAATCGTCACCTCTCCCATACCTTCCTGTAATACTCAATGTCACCCGTCACGGCCTCGGGATCTTGCCTCTTGTTCTCATCTGGACCCATCGCTCAATCCCACCTCTGTACTCCGGGCTCTCCCATTTGGATGAGTCGGCCTTTGTTAGTGGTCGCACACAAACAATGTGCTCATAGGCCCAACGATGTAATAAGTATGAACAATCCGTTGTCGCCCCGTGATTTCACCTCAAGCCCATAAACCCCTGTATAACTCTCGCCAAATATGCGATTGCCCATGCAAAATTCACGTTCCTTTCTATCATCTCCCAAATAACACACGTCAATGCCTTTGGAAATCTTCCCCATCCGCCTCGGTAATGCATAATACCCTACCGCTATCATTAATATCACTTTGCTAACCTTGTCTCCTCGGGTGTGTCTTGCTGCATACATTATCCCATATGTGAATGTCAAACCTCACATGTCAAATCTCATGCGTATGGACCAAATCACAGTTGTTATCGCTCCCGCGCTACACTAGGTAATGCCTCGATATACTAGTTTTCCGTAATAGGAAGTCTCAAAATACGGAACACATCTTCTAATGTTACTTTGTCATCTCCTGTTGGCAGATAGAAGGTATTCTTCTCTGGATTCCATCTTTCAATCAATGCCTACAACATAGCATGGTTATGTGCGATTCGTGAATAATAGCGGATTCCACTTAACCCCAAACGATTTATCAATGTCCATTAAGCTAGTGTTACATCCGCTCGGATTCATGACAACAGCGCTGGTACACTATCATTCATCCTCGGCCTTGCCTCGGCCTGCATACGTCACAACAACAAATAACCATTCAATCCATCAAATCCCTAAAAGTTTTTTTTTTCTCACATTCTAGAAATTCCTCCAGTAACCGGTATCGGCTATAAATAACCGGTACCGGTTCAGTAACCGATACCGGTTATCCTAACCGCTATCGGTCCATTTATCAATACATACACCTTGCCTAAACAACCACCTACGACAATAAATTGATCGTTTATTCCTCTCTCAGTATACACAGACATACCCGAAACCCACGATTACCTACCCCATAACACTCACCTCACCTATAACCCTTGCTATCACATTTTCTTTATCATATCTACCCACTTAATCTCCCTCCTCCTATTTACAAAACATGCAAACACCAAATTACAACCAAATTGTTTACCTCTTGGGCTGCAGACTTGCGGTGGAACTTGTCTTCCTCTCGTCCATGCTGCTGGATGCTTCTCCTCGTTCAGCCATACTCACCACCCTCTTCAAATATAGCTTGGATTTGTGTCTTCTTGATCTCACCCACAATCACGTTACTGTCTCTTTCTTCCTTATCACTCAAATCTCTCATGTAATTACTTGTCTCGGTCGTTAAAATAGCGTCGCATTCTCCTATTTAACATCTTGCATGCCTCTCAAAATAAGAACTTCAGTTGCCACCTACGCTTTTCTATTTTTAGAAAAATATCATTTTTGAAAATCTCACATACCCACCTTTTTCAAAACATAGTCCTTTTCTTTATTTTTTATCTAATTTTTGAGGCGCCCGCCTCTTTTTCCTACATACCAACACCGATAGCTATAATATTTTCATCAAATCCACATCTCATTACGATTTCATCCATATCATCTATCCACATTACGAAAACAAACAAATCATCAACAAACGATATCAAAAATCATTAATCTATATACCATTTGGATCCACTTAACAGCTACATACATACATTTTCATAAAATCGGTGACAAAACATACAACATTTCATAATACAACATGTCAATTAAACTCATCATTTATATCTACATACATCCCATCCACAAAAGACGTCAACATCATTAATATATAACACCATGTAAATCCAACTCATCATACATCAAATATCACAAACCATCGACAAAACATTTAATGCATTTTTAAAATACAACATGTGGATCAAAACATCATATCTATATATATATAAGGTTTTAAATATACAATGTGCCTGCATCGGGTCCTCTGTGATCTCATAATACAACAAAGCCGACGCGCAAGCTGCATGATAACCGTCAAAAACCTCAACACGGCTCACGGGCCGGTCTCTCGTATCAAAAGCAGGACTCGGCTCGCTGGCCGGTATCAACTGTACAACCCGTACTCGGCTCGCAGGCCGGTATAATAAATACATGAATGAATCAATGAATAATATGTAGGCACGCAGGCCTCTATCAACACAACCGGTTCACAGACCGGTGCCCATGTCCAATATACAAAAAGTGCAGGGACCCCTCAGCTCTCTCCACCTCCCTCTGCCTGTCTGCCTGCTGGTCCCTGTCCTGCCTCTCGCCTCCTGCCTGTGACGGACCCACCAGCTATGGCTGCCCCTCCCTGAGACCTCTGGCTCCGAGAGGTCTCTGCTCTATGTGCCGCATAGGGCTGATAATCAGCCCCGGTACCATCAAGAATATCCTGATAGTATCGGGCCTCCGCTCTAGCCTCCATGTAATGCTCTCGAGCCACCGTGAGTCTGGGGTGGTCCCGACACCTACTACCAAGGTGCTCCCATGTGCTGTGGCTGTCTTTGTGCTTGGTGGTGCCATTGGGTCTGTATGGTACTTACATGTTTATACTGTGCTTTGTGTGGCTGTCATGCATTGCTTTGGTGGTGGTGCTGCGTGCTGTATGCTGAGCCTAGGCTAGCTGCCCCTGTAAAACACCTATTTGTGCAGTGCAGCAGCCTTTTTGCCTCGAGCTAATCTCACTCTGCCATCACCACCACTTGCAAGTCTAGTTTGTGTAGGCCATGCTACCCTCGCTGCTCTCTGACTAGCCCACCAAACCATATATGCTCCCGTACTTTTGCCAAGATCATCTACAGTGTCATCTTCCGGCCTCTTCGCAACCTAATGATCCATGGGCTGTGGTGTAGGCAGTGGGGCCTCTACATCATCCCTCCGGTACTGAGGGAAGTGAGGGGGCTCATCCTATCGTAGCCCCATCTGCCTGCGTACCCTCTCCAGGGGTATCCTCTCATACTCTCCCGGCCTCCGTCCCGCTATCCGGAATGTGTACTAGATCCTGCGCACTATCCTCGGGCTCCTCCACGGGGGTGATGACCTCTATATGGTCTCCATACAATATCTACCACTGTCAGGCCCTCTAATAAATGCCTGTAGTAAGTAACGTCTCGCCCTACAAGCACTGCTCGTGGCTGACCCACGACCCCCAACCACCTCTGAAAGCCGTATCTATATATGACCTGTGGCCCTGGCTGCTGGGGTAATCCTACTAGTCTAATGCATATGATGTGCTCATATGCCCAACATCAGAAGCAAAATGTCGAACAAATCCCAAATCGCCTCATCCGGCGATAGCCCCACAGACTCTCTATATAAGCACACGGTATATTAGTGCCCAAGCATAACATGTGTGCTCCTCCACCATCTCATGTAGCACCCCCATCAGCGCCCATGGAAAGCGGCCTCCCTCTGAGTCTCGGGAGGCGAAGGAGGTGATCCCGATCATCATCAACATGGCAAGCCGTGTCTCATGTCGGTGCGCACGGTACATATCCCCATACCCGATACTCGCGCTGTGATATGTCAATAGCGTGGCTGCATCCCCAAAAACCTGTAGGATGCTGTCCATGGCTGTCTCTACATCCACCTGAAAGACGGCCTCTCCATCAATAGGTAATCGAAGGATGCGATACACATCCTCCAATGTGATGGTCATCTCTCCAGTCGGGAGATGGAACACATTGGTCACCGGATCCCATCTCTCGATGAGGGCAACCATCAAACTATGATCTCTGTCAATCGCTCCAGTATCGCTGGACTCCGCCGAGTCCCACCTCGTGCATGATAGCCCGGTGTCTGCAGACACATGTGGTCGCATCCACTCAACGGTGGGGGCATCTGTCCCCGCATCGTCATTGGCTTGACGCGTGCTGCAAAACCAACCCACTACATTACCCCTACTCTTTATCACAACATCTACTTTATCCTCTATACCCCCTTTTATCCCCCGACCACACCCCGACTCCCTAACACACCCTCTACCCACCTATCTTCTCCAATATCCCACTCCCTCTTCACACCCAAACAAACAACCCCACCATACTACCACACAACCAAAATGATACCCAAACAACCAAATCCAACAACCGACACAACCTAAATCATATCAAAACATCCCTATCCCACCCCAATCATACCAAAACACCAACTCAACTCAACCACACAACCCAAACCACGCCCACACACCCAAACCACATAAACAAAAACAAAAACAAAAACAAAAACAACCAAACCACAAAAACAAAACAAAAAAAACCCAGCGCGGGTGATATACGACCGACGCCGGTCAAACACAAAGCACCGTGACCTAAAATTTGCGACCGATGCCGGTCGCTTAGCGACCGACATCGGTCGCTGTATTTACCCGGAGCCGAACCCCCGCGCGGCCCCCAACCTACATTTTTTCATTTTTCTCCCTCTCTACCCACCCAAACACCCTAAAAACCTACCCACCCAGCCGCCTCGGCTTATTTCACCTATCTACCCTCTCCCTTTTTCAAATTATTTCCATTTTCTAATTATTTCCTAAAAACATGTACATTCCTACCCAAACCCCAAATCTAGCTTAATAACATCAAATGAACACAATGCAAGGTTTCGAACTTACTGGATGCGACGACGACATGTCGTCGTGGTGGGATGGGTGGTGGTGGTCCAGTGGTCCAGCTCCTCCTGCTCCTCTCCGGGCCGTGTGCCATGGCTCCAAATGTCCTCTTCGGGTCCTCAACCAATCAACTACTACCTCCTCCTCACTCGGGCCTCGCCAATCACCTCACTTCAACACTCAACTAGTGCCACCTCACCCAACAAATACACCAATATCAATATTCCACCTCGAACTTAATTTGGTTTCCAAATAGACAAAGTGACAAATGATCGTATTTTTTTTTTTTTTATAGGTTTTTAACATAGAACCGATACCGGTCAAATCGTGGCCTTTACTGGAACCGGCATCGATTATCTAATCGGTACGATCATAGATAACCGATATCGGTTTTGTCCTTGTTTACCCAACTTTTTTCCCTTATTCACTACTCTCCCTTTCCCACCACATTGCCTATTTACCACATCGCCTATACGCTCCATTGCTCTTTAGCCGTTTTTGACTTCACCGGCCCGACCCAAGGCCACACCCCAACCATTTGGCCCGACCCAAGGCCTCACCCTACCCATTTGGCCCGACCCAAGGCCTCACCCTACCCATTTGGCCCGACCCAAGGCCTCACCCTACCCATTTGGCCCGACCCAAGGCCTCACCCTTCCCATCCAGCCCGACCCAAGGCCGCCACCCAACCATTTGGCCCGAACCACGGCCGTACCACTTCAATACCTTACCCAACATTAACAACATACACTTTTATCCACCCATCATATAGTTTTTGTTCAATCAAGCTCACTGTTTGTGTTTTAGCTTTGATTAGGGTCCTTGACTTGATCATCAACCAACTTTGCCTAGACCTAGACCGTGACGTTTATCTCAACCAAACCAACCATTTGGTACTGCCGAACATGCCTAAACGTTCCTGTACCTTACCTATTATATACCCTGGAGCTACTTCCTATGCCTTGGATACCAGGATTATATCACCCTTGTTTGGATAAACTATCAACCTTTGCCTATGCATTGTTGGTTTGCTCATCAAATCATGTACCCTAGTCGCACTATTGCATTTCAATGTGCGTCTGCTTCCTTGGACTTACCCCACCTTTTCCCCATCATCTCTACACCATTTACCCTTTATCAACCCTATCCCTGATTTCAAGTTCTCTCAATCTGTGATAGATTTGAGGGGGATTACCTATACCCTTAACAGGGGAAACCACTTCATATTATTGTCCGTGCAGCTTTACAAAACAAGCTACACGACAATAAGGGGCTAATGTAGACACCAAATTTGTGTCTTATGACCCCTTGTGACCCGCATCTCATTTCGCAACCTAACCTCATCACCTAAACCTTACACAATTATTTATTAATTACCTTGTAATTGATAAATCCACATCACCTTACCTGCCACCTCATTTTGCCACCTCATCATGACCTAGTCCTAACCCTAAACTAACCTAATTAAGACCTATAACTTGGTCCACACCTACACCCATGACTAATGACCCCTTTCTCGCACCTAAAACCGA
This sequence comes from Taxus wallichiana var. yunnanensis, assembly GCA_018340775.1. Taxonomy (NCBI): domain Eukaryota; kingdom Viridiplantae; phylum Streptophyta; class Pinopsida; order Cupressales; family Taxaceae; genus Taxus; species Taxus wallichiana. The sequence goes on from CM031239.1 coordinate 619,795,239, forward strand.
CCTTCTAGTCACTTGACCAAGCCCGAACTAATCTCTCGAGAAAAGCGGGGAAAGTGGGCGATTTTACTAAAAATAGCTCGCTTTTTCCTAACCGATACTGGTTCTACTCGATCATTGTCGGTTACGTAACCGCCATCAGTTCCTTGTAAATGGGCTCCCCCAAGCCAAAAACAAGGTGGAAGGATTTTTGAATCGAGGGAGAGCATCGGGAGCGATCAAGAGAATCCGGATCTTTACTTGGCTAAGCGAGACAAGCGAAGAGACAAGAAGAGTTTGCAGACAAAGGAGATCAAGCCCAAGATCGCAACTAGATACCGAGCCTGTGATACTCAGCTGATCATCGGGAGGGAGATCTCTCATCTTCTGTGTGTCAAGCCATCTTACCTAAGTTCTACCTTTGTCATCATAGTTCCTGGACCTGCATCTTCATCAATAACCAGTAAGTTACATCTTGCATGTCCTCTTTAATAACATTTCTTAGACTTTTGGAATCACAGTCCCCATAAACCCATTCCTAGATCCACTACCCAACGTGTCATTGCATCTAACTATCATTCATTTACCTCTCACCATCTCATTACCTAATATCACTCATATACCACCTTACCAATAACACCAATTACCCTACAACACAACCACCCCATAAAACAACCAACCTACAAATCCTAGACCATACCGATATCGGTTATCAAAGAACCAGATTATCGGTTATTGTGACTCAAAACCAGAAATCAGCCTTTCCCTACCCGTCTCAACGAAGCAATTTAATTGATATTTTACGCTTTTGGTGTTAATTCATATTAGCGAGGGAACCACCACCTTCGAAAGGAAGTTTTATATTTCCTGGGCCCAAGGCGAGTTCCCTCATTTATCTTCTAATCAAAATCTTGTGGTCTTGTGTTCTTATTTACAGTAGTCCTTCCAAGACAAAAGGAGTTCTTTGCAGGTCAACTTTGATCTTTCTCTACGGTATGCGCACACCATCTCGACATTCAACAGGTATTCCTCCTAGCCCTAACCTTATCTGTTTCTAAAAGGAATGAAAGGATAGAAGTAACTCTATTCCCAGAAGCCGAAACATTCCGAGTGAAACATTTACATCCCACTACTATATAACAAATCACCATACTTATCTATAAAAGGTTTTTGTAGACAACAAAATTAGGTCACACTCCCCTTGGTACTCTTTCGAATAACCAACTTAAACACATTCACCTAACCATGACCTTTATACCCCACATTAATATTAATTTAATTATTTACAATTAAATTAATACCCATCCTCACCCTATTATTAATTTAAATAAATGGATGCCCACCTCACCTAGACACCTCACCATAGACCTATCCATAACATGTTTCCATAAATGAATAAGACTTAGTTCAACCATAAAAATAAAAAGCTTGTTATTCCTCTAACCACCTTCCCACTCATAAAAACATAACATCCATTTTGATCCATGAATAAATGAATGGACCTGACCCAAATGATGCAAGATCTACCATTTTTAGTAAACCTAGGGAATCCTACCTTAACCGATGTCGATCATCCTAAAACTGACACTCGATCAACAAGGAACCATCATTAGTTATGATTTATTAACCTTGGAAACCTTGTTTATGGGTTGGAACATTTTAAGATCAAGGAGATGAGAAGAGAACTACATGCAAGAAGAACTAGAGCCTTTTCATACCTACAAACATCCATAGCCAACACTAGGATAGATCTAGAGGTATTGCACTCATGGTGACATTCTAGGAAGCATCACTATGACACCAAGCTCCATCCCACCAACCAATCATCACCACCACATAGCCATTGGACCTACAACACCAGTAAGTACACTTTTTACCTACATCATCTATTTCCACTTCAGTCTATTGGCTTCTTCTATTACTGTTATTAGTTTCCATGTGCACCCTCATTCTCCTACTATTTACTTGCTTATAGACCCAATGATTCCTCCACCCACACCATAAAACCACCTATACCCAACCTCTGCACATTTCTGAGTGTTCTTAAGATCCCCATACACCTTGTTTGGCCCTCTGTCATCTCTGTTTAACCTCAGCTCAAGCTTCATTACCAAATCTTATTGAATCTTGTCATCCTGCCTCTACCAATGTGTTGGTTACCCATAACCATCATCGATTTTGCCTAGCCATGATTGGTAATACCTCGACCAATGTCGGTCTCTATGTTTACTAATATAGTGTAAACTAGAAACCTCCCGCGCCTATTAAAAACAACCCAGACACCTCACCCAACCCTATTAAGACCCTTCATGTAATCAGAGATCACCCGACCAACTTACAACCTAACTCTCAAGACCTTGACTGCATAGTTTTAGTTTTTAATTGGATCAATGCTACTAGTGATCTGAGGTATCCAAATTAGAATACTAGCACTAGATTTTTTTATGTACACATTTCACTTATTTCATATTTATTTTATAAAAACAAAGGATTGATGACCTTTCTAGGAGTATCACACTTCCTAGATCTAGCATACACTTGGAGGTCCACATGTCATATATTGTTTAGTTGTTCTTTGGTGGTCTTGTTTTCTATTTTAGGTAGTTCCTCCTAGCCAAAAGGAATATCTCACAATCAACATTGGATCGAGAAGTTAGAACACACACATAAACCTCCAAATGAACACAATGTATTTGTCCTTGGCCCTTACCCTTATCTATTTCGTCACATTCCAAAATGTAAAGAAAATGGTAAAACAATTCTTCTTGCTTCAGATACAATTCTTCTCGCTTCCAAATACATAGTGCAAATGTTTGGAGCTGCATTTTTCTTACCAACAACTTGTGGAGTGATGGAAGGTTATAGATCACTTGGAGCCAATGATTTCCCTTCACCAATATTCCTCTTCTTTGATCCTGTGTTAGCTGCTACACTCTGAGAAATTGTTTGATTCATGCCACAAAAATCCTCAGCTTGCCAATTCACAAGTGTGGTATCATTTGTAGCTGTGTTTTGTTGAGATGTCCCTTGTTGCTGATTTGTTTCTTGACTCACTTCACCCTCAATGCCAGTATTTGTCACCATCAAGGCTTGGTTCAAAGCACCATTGAAGCACATAGATTGGTTGTGAGGTTCATTGCATGGGAAACACCAATCATATTCTTGAGCTATGTTGTTTTGCACTGGCACTAATGCTTTAGAAGCGCATTTAACATTGGGGCTATAGGTCTGAAATAGTCTATTGGTGGGAGGCCCTACTTGGCTTTGATTTTGATTTGTAGCCTAAGTTAGTGACCTATTTTGTTGGTATGGGGGCCTAGCCTGGTACTGTGCTTGAGGCTGATACGGTCTAGCACTTTGAGCTTGTTGTCTTTTGATAGTCACCAGCTCATTTCCAAGGTTCTGTAATTGTTTCATAACCTCTTGGAGTTCATTTGAAGCACTAGAGGATGAAGTAGAAGTTTCATTTGAACTTTGATTTCTAGGAGTGGGAATAGGAGCCACAAAGGTACTTGACTAGTGCTTGGATTTTCTAAGTTTGGATACAAGGGCATGGGAGGCCTAGGAGCTAGCTTACTAGCTTGAATAAGACAATTTTCAGCCCTAATGGCAATGCTATAAGCAGCAGGTAAGGTTGTGCCTCCCATAGATTGAATTAACATAGAAATATCAGAATTCAAAGCCTTAAGATAGTATAGAAAAGCACCTTCAGCTGTTGGCCTAATGGCCACTAGAATTCTATCCCAAGACCTTTGAAATCTGAAGTTGAAGTCAGTCAACTGCTCATGGGGAGCTCTCTTGATAGTCATCAATTGTTCTAGTAGAGACAAATTATCTCCCTTTTCTCTAAACTTCTCATGGAGAACTATGCATAACTGATTCCAATTTTGGATAGAACCAAACGCAAGGCTCTAAACCATTGCAATGCCTTCCCTTTGAACAAAGATTCCATAATTTGACAAAGAAACATCCATTTCATTTATCTCATGGATTGCACAAACGTTAGCAATGTCTTTGACATGATCACCGAGTGGTGGTATGATTTTCTCCAAGATGAAAAATGGAATGTTCTTCAATGCTGCGCATTGGAACTGGATTATGTGCATTGAGGGCAAGTGGGCTGCTTTGCCAGTGAAATTGACAAAGGGATTCGGTGGTTGCACCATTCTGATTGGCCTGAGAACCCTTGTTGATGTGAGAAAAGTTCTACCAGGTGGAGGTGTAGACAAAGTCTGGTTAGGTGGAGATGGTGATCTTTGTGGTCTTCTTCCTCTCCTTCCTCCTCCTGGTGATAGTTACAAGTGGACAAACATCCCCTCTTCTCGAGTATCGACTGGTTTGAATTCTTCTCATATTCCCGGGAAACTTTTCTTTGCTATACCACAAATTCTACCCCTTGATTCGCGGATGTGTTAGATAATGAGCCTCAAAAGGCTAGCTTATGCCAAGTTACACACCAAACCTGACAATATTAAAAATAGAATTTAAAACTTGAAGGACCCAGAAGATACAACTCTTCAATTTGGTTATGGGGGTATTGTTTTGCAGCGACTAATCTCCGAAAGGTATGGGCAAAAAATCAGGTCATACAAGGCAACTGGGAATACCTGAAATATGAAAAACCATGAAATTTTGAAAGTCAAAATCTCAAAAATATAAGAATACCCTTTTGAAGATTATCCCCTGATCTATCAACTGGTTAAATTTTTTCTTGTTTTGAGCAAGTTAAGCCCTTGAAAATCAATTTCATAGTTCAGCCTGGAAGGTAAAAAAATCTAAAATTGTAAAACCTGTAATTTTTAGTCCGAATTTCTTGAAAATTCCTTCAAATCTTGTGGAATGACCTCTTGGTCCCACCAGTGCATGCAAAAACTATTGATGGTGAATCACAAAGCACTTCTGAATGTCTGCGAACTCGATGGGTTGAGACTCTCGGTCGATTGCATAACATGGAGCTTTTCCTAAGTGTGGGACCTTGTGAAATCGGAAAAGCTCTCCGGATGAAGGCCGATTCCTATTCCTTTGTTCGATGCTCACGTAAAAAAATGTAGAGGGTTTGCTCAAAACCTAAACTAACTTTCCAAGGAGATAGGGTAAGAAAATGCATAAAAACAAACCTAGCTTAACAAAGGTGATGCACTAAGGAATGAAGAACACTGTCTTGCCAATAAACACAGACCATTATAATGTAATGTAAAATCATGCATGGATAATCGGATTACAAGTGAAAGATCAGAAGGATGCAAAATGAACATAGAGAGGGTTGAGAATCATCCACAGTCATGCATTATTTGCTCCAAAGATTGATACAATACACTACAAAGTGCCAAGAGGCAAAGTTGCATTTATAGTTTTAGATGGGAGGTTTGAACTCCACAGATTCACCTGCCAAAGAGAAGAAGGGAGGGGCAAAACAAGAATTTCCAACCTTTAGAAAGAATCCCCTCCTTACAATTTATAGGAATAATGAGAGAGGGAAGAGAGAGGAAATCCAAATCTACCCCAACCACCTCCAGGTTGCATTTAATTTATCTCATTATGGTGGTAGGTGAGAACCCTAGCAAACTTAAAAAGTGGTGAACTGTATTTTTCATTTTTAAGAAATTTTTCCCACCCAATTAAAGATATCCAGTTGTATTTGGACAAAGGACCTCGTAAGCTTTCCAAAAATTCCAACCTTGCGTGTTCCGAGCTCCCTGTGAAAAGTTATGGCCGTCAATATCTCAAGGGTGGTCCAGCTTCGTCTTGTCAGCGCTCAGAATGTTGCACCTCCTGAAGGTGTGCCATAGGCACATCCATATTCATGTCGACATACCCTTACATGTGCCAAGGTGTGAATTCTGTCATGTTGACATTCTGTGTCATGCGCCCTTTACGTGCGCCAAGGCGCGACTTCTGCCATGTCGACACTCTCCTACCTACGCCAAGGGTGCATCCATTTTCGTGTCGACACCTTCTGTCATGCGCCTCTTACCTGCGCCAAGGGCGCATCCATTTTCATGTCGACACCTTCTATCATGCACCTCTTACCTACACCAAGGGTGCATCCATTTTTGTGTTGACACCTTCTATCGTGCGCCTCTTACCTGCGCCAAGGGTGCATCCATTTTCGTGTCGACACCTTCTGTCGTGCGCCTCTTACCTACACCAAGGGTGCATCCATTTTTGTGTCGACACCTTTTGTCGTGTGCCTCTTACCTATGCCAAGAGCACATCCATTTTCATTTTGACACCTTCTGTCATGCACCTCTTACCTGCGCCAAGGGCACATCCATTTTTGTGTCGACACCTTTTGTCGTGCACTCTTACTGCGCTTAAGGGCGCATCAATTTTGTGTCGACACCTTTTGTCATGCACCTCTTACCTGTGCCAAGGGCGCATCCATTTTCATGTCGAAACCTTCATCACATCATGCACCTCTTACCTATGCCTTCGTGTTGGTGATGCAATAAAAATTGGGCTTTGAGTTTCTTTGATTTCCATATTCTTCTGTTTGTCTATATCTACCTAGGGGGAGATATTTACAACACCCACCTTTACCGATCTTTGGTTACCCATAACCGTCTTCGCTTTTGCCTAATCGTGATCGATCATACCTCGACCAATGATGATTTCTCGTGTTTTCTAATAATATGTAAACCAACAACCACCCAAACACTTCACCTAACCCTACTAAGACCCTGCATGTAACCTACCACCACCTAACCAACCTATAACCCGACTCAAGACCTTGACCTGCATAGTTTTAGAATTTAATTATATCAAAGCTAATTGTGATCTAAGGTACCCAAATTAGAATACTAGCACTAGATTTGTTTATGTACGTATTTTAGTTATTTTATATTTGTTTTATAAAAATAGTGGATTGACAACCTTCTAGGGAGTATCACACTTCTTGGATCTAGCATACGCTTGGTAGTCCACTGTCATATATTATTTAACTCTTCTTTGGTGGTCTTATTTTCTGTTTAAGGTAGTTCCTCCTAGCCAAAAGGAATCTCTCATAGTCAGCATCGGATCGAGAATTCGAACATGCACATCAACCTCTAAAACACACAATAGGTATTCCTCCTTGGTCCTTACCCTTATATGTTTTGTCACATTCTAAAACGTAAAGAAAATAGTGAAACATTTTTGCACGCCGGTGGGACCCATCTCGAGGTTCCTTGCATTTTCTTTATTCCTAGGAAAATATGCCATGTTTTTTAATTTTATAAATGTCTTCACATTAAATTTCTTTCCTTGTAACCCTCTCTTATTCTAATTGTCTAAAACAACATCTATTTTCAGGTTCTTAAAATGAATCATTTCTTTTTTCTTGAATTCACATAAGTAGTGAAAGAGCATGTTCCTACCTGTTCATCATTTGCTTCATCGAATTTAATTTGTCGATTTGGGTTTAAAATTGGTTGCATTTGATCCTTGTATGTTGTATTTAGCTCACATTAAAATGAGGGAAATCTATATGCTTAAAGTCATGCCTAGCTGATGGTTGACACAAAGAATCGCAGAAAAGAACTCTCTTTCTTCTTCTTCTACCAAACTATAGAAAATTAAAAAATACACATATGCTTAAACAACATCTCACCGGAATAAGCTCTCAATGATCACACGATCAGTGGATTGACAGTGGGCACCTTGCTGGTTACTTCTATCCAGTCATTACTTCAGAGGACAACCCACCCCTACCATAACATAACCTAAAACCTTTCCTTTTAGATCTCCTTCTTCGTAGGGAAACCTTCCTCAACAAAAACTTTACTCTAAATTCATAGTTCGAGTCTTATAAATAGCATAAGATCAACACATTAAAATCACTTGTTGGATACTTTTTTAGCATTTGATTGACGTGCATTTTGAGTTGTGAGGATAAGTTTCTCCATTTTCATTTCTTTTACTTTGCACACTCCATAATCACGGTTGGAGTATTCTAACTTCTTTGTGGTGTGTCAGAACTCATTATATTATCTCCAGGACTTACGTGTTGATCATCCATATGATCTCCATTCACAATAATCTATTTTATTGCATTCCTCAAATTTTGATACTAACTAAAGATCGGTTAATCCATCGAGTCGGTTTACCCCTCACCATCATTGGTTTTACCTAACTCCATTGGTTCTCTATAGTTTTGGTTAACTTTCGAAAGGACACCTATTTCATCTTCTTTATTGTTTAGAGTTTCTCTAAGTCTTTGTACTCTCTGTATTCTAATAAAGGGTCATCATATAGATTACCTATCTGAAATTCATCAGGTTCTGCCTCGTTTGGTAAAATTATTCTTTTCTCATAGTAACTGACCTTGGTTACCCCTAAACCATCATCAGTCATCCTTAACCGACATTGATTTCGTTGTGTTGATTCTTAACGATACATTGACCAAATCCACCTATAAATACCTATTTTTCTCATTCCTACTACTTTCTATGTCATCTACAGGATACAACATCACGTGATATACATTCATTCACATGGTGTTGACTCGCAACTAAGATAACACTCTTATATTCCACGTCAGTCATCAACCACTCCCACATAGTCCTTCACCACCTTATTTCCTATCACCCATGGATCCAACCCTACCTACCACCATTGCTACAAGTGATGAGGAGTTCACATGACTCCTCGATCAGAATCCCATAGCCTTACAATTCTACCATTCCAAATTTTCCACCGAGATTCCTCAAGTCAATTGATATATGGAATGCCTATATCCATCTCTCCTACCATTATCCCCAATTATGCATCAACCCCTACTAATGTGGCATTACCTTCACTGCTTTACCCCAAGTGATTTCGAGCAAGGCCCTATACCTGTAATGACCTCTACATCTGTAACATCAATCACACTTGTAGTATTTATTATTACTTCATTGACCACCTAGATATTAACCCCATCTCGCACCATTGTCTCACATATCCAAATTGCAACACAACCACCCGTGGTAATGGTGACCCCTACCCCATTCCAAAATATTTTCCTCTCCATCCTGTAGTGTTTATCCCCAATCGCCACTAGAGTCACGCATCGTTTCTACCCACATATACATATTATCAACAACCCCTATCTCATCTGTCATTCATTATAGATATATACCATCTATATCAGGTCCCATATTCTCAACCTTCCTATTTGGCATCACCACACACCGAATGCCACCCACTTCATATATTCGACCATCCCTCTTACACCATAGGAGGCTCCCTTCTATTACAACCTACCAATGACCTCATCAACTTAATGATGGAAAGGATGCGACACTAGAAGAATTGGTTTTTGACTCACGTAATTCTATCACCTATGATGAAATATGTAATGAGCCCATTCATCCATCCATTCTTATTTGCCCATACCTTATACATTGGGAAATGTAAAAATTCAATCGCTTGATAGTAAAGAAGACCCACAACAACATTTGCAGGTCTTTCAACACATGGGTGTTACTTGATCACCCATGATGACACTTTCTCCTATGAACCTTCCTGATGTCCCTCACAGGACTTGCATTAGACTAGTACAGTGGGATACCTAGACATTCCATCTACTCATTTAAGCAAGTAGCCCAAGATTTCTTAGACGGCTTCTCAATCAATGTTGTCAAGAAAGTCAACATGACTTATTTTTACTCCACATGATGATGTAATGACGACGAGTCTATCAATGAATTTTTCTCTTATTGGCGCAACCTAATTAACCAACTCACATTTCAATTACCTCAAACTGATCTCATAGAGTTGTTTACCCAGGCTTGTGCTAGAAACATTTTACCAACCCTATAGGTCCAGACCTTCCGCACCTTTGATGAGGCATTCACCATGCCACAAAAATTGGAGATTCGTGTTATCAAAGAAAATAAAACTTAGGCTGCGTAATAAGAACATCGTGTTAAAATAAAATGATGCTTCTTAATCCTCGAAACCCTAAAACAACTATTCAAAACCCAAAGGATCTTCCAACGCCTTAACTCTCAATGTTTTACCCTCTCACCCATCAAACCAAGCCAAAACTTCTTCTAATCTCTCTCCCATCCAAGCTTTCCAGTTTAGACGAGAACAATGAAAGTATACCCCAATAGAGGAGCCTTATTCTTCTATTTTGGAAAATATTATTAAGGTTGGTGCCATTTCCCTTCCACTTATAAAACCACATAGTGGTTTTGACCCCGATCTCCCCACACTCGCATAGTATGAAGAAGAATTTTGTAACTATTAGTGTGTCAAAGGTCATAGCAATAGTAACAATATCACCTTCAAGAATATCATCCAAGAAATGTTAGACAACGGAGATCTAGTCTTGGATAACCCAAACGCACCCACCAACCAAAACCTACATATCTTTAGAAAACCATTTCTTAATCATGCCCCATCTTCCAACCAAACTGATGACACTTCAACCAATGATATAAAAGTCCGAGAGGTCCACGCTGCTTTTTGATAACATACCATTTGATTCATAGTCTTCCCTATTCCTTCCATAGATGAAATATTAACCGAAACTACCCTACCTAAACAAGAACCTATTTCATCTACTCCTCTACCCACATAAGAACCCCCATCCTCTTTTCTTGCACTTTGTGGAAGAGCCCATAATTATCACTCTTCCCTGGCCCTCAAATTATTGAGCAATCATCGTAGCACCTCTCCTAATCATAGGGGACACTTTTCCACTCCCTGCACCATCACATGGAGAGTCCACCTCATCTATCCCATCATCTCCTCTTCCCATAGAGGATTCGGTAGAAACACCATTTCCTTTAGATGAACATTATCCATTGGACCTCCAAGATCCTCGCTAATCAGTTGTCATCTCTCTTACCCACAGAGTCTGAAGCTAGAAATTTCCTTGTTTCTCAAACACATTTTACAGGGATTGTTATTCGATCCACATCAGCCCTACCTACAATAGTACCATTTTCACACTTGGCTGATCTCCTATACTATGTTGATAGAGCCATACTTTGGGGACATCTTCTATTTTCTGCTTCAACCTAAATGCAGTTTTCACTCACCGAAACCTCCATAATCTATCCAAAAGTGTTTCAAGCAGTCAAACCAAACACAACCACACCTAATGGAACACCTTCTATATCCTTTCCCACAAACCAACATAGACTTCCACCCATAAACCAAAATGCACCTATATCTAAACACCTTCCCACGCCTATATCATCTCCCCTTATCTAAACCCACCACTAACTTAGACATGTCGACATCAACCTTACTCACCCACTCGTCAAATTAGATTTAGTTTCATCTTTCCGGACTAACACCGAACTTCTTCTAGCCCCTAAAAGGAAATTCCAACCTTCTAAGCCTCATACACCAACCTCGCCTACCACACCATTATCACCTTCACCCCTTCCATTAATCCTGGACCTCACCCCTCGGACCAAGAATCCTACTTCCACCGGTAAACAAAGAATGTAGTATCTCACCTCCTCATCACGGCCCTCTAACATACCCAAATGATCCACACAACCCACAGGCGTGACCCGTGACCTTCTTACCACCCATACCACCACTACCTTCCATAACTTCTTCATTACCCATGACACTCTCAACTCTCCAACTCACACCTTGTACCCAACCTCTACCAACCACCTCCATCAGTAACTCAATTGCCCTCATGGGTAACCCTTCCTCTTCCAAAATCTACTTTTCCCTCTACATCCCATACTCCCATATCACCTTTACCCAAGAGGATGCAACCTAAAGATAAGAATCCACTACCCTCTAATAAAGTAGTCAAACCAACCAAACATTCCATCGCTAGCTCTTCTACCCCTCCTTTATCCAAATAGATGCCCGTAAGACCTAAGACTAATCCACATACCAAACTAGTGGACCAACCCATTCCCCCTCCTATAAATCCTCTTCCTTCACAATCAGCCACACTTGTACCCAAACCCACACTCACCTCCCATTGTGATCCATTAGTGGGTCCTACGCTAATATTTTAACCAATCTCTTAGATACTTTTGTCATCACATTACCACCACTTCGACCTTACAATCCTCTCAAACCCAAACACACAAGGTTTGATGAGACCAATATTTGTGCCTATCATTGTGTACCAGGACATGATGTTGAAAATTATAAGACCTTGAAGACCATTCTTATCCAAAATTTTCCTCCTGAACACAATTTCGATGATGACAATATTCGGATGAGGACCTCACTACACCTTCGTCAATCTCCTAAAAAATTTATCCATTACCCACTCAACTACTAGTACCTCCACCCCCACAACCCTTTTATCTACCTTGAAATTCAATATCAACATGGTCCATTTAAGAGATTTGGCCAAACCACCACCCAAATGTCAATGTGGCCTACTCATTTCACAAGGCTCTTATCCACCACTAGGATTTTTCCCCTCATGTCATTATACCTTTCAAAACACACCCTCTTCATCTACCTCCCCTCAAATTAACATGGTTCACATTGCCACCCATGCTCAAAAGGACAAGGGAAAAGAAAAGGAAGCTAGCCCATCAACCAACTCTGTACCCAACATACCATCTGTACCCACACCCAAAGTCACCATTTGAGATCTTCTGTATCCTATTTCTAATGGGGTCACACATCACACAATTTTAAAACAATTGTACCAATCCTTCCTCAAAATGTCTTTATATGACCTCATCCAAACCTCTGTGTCACATTACCAAACCCTCATGGAGGTCCTTAAATCTATTGAGGGTTTACCAATTGACCCCACACCCGTAGCCTCCATCTTTACACATCATCATGTGGCCTCTCTCACTAAGTTGTCACCTTCCTCTACACCTTCACCTACTTGCCAAGTGGTCTCCTCAACTTTTCGGACAAAGAGATCACTCCCTTCCAATTGAGGACCCCAATCCTGCTCTTTTTATCTCCATCCATATCGATAATACACACATAAGACGCATTATGATCGATGGTGGTGCTAGTATCAACATGATCTCTTCACATAGATATAACCAAATATGCATACCGCCAATTGCATGAATGGTAACCCAGATTATGCTTCTCTCCTTTAATGATGTCATGACCTCTATCCTGGTACCATCATTATTCATATCCGCGTAGGTCCCCGTATTGTCTCGAAACTATTCTACATCCTAGAAGGAGAGTTCTAGTATAAATTTTTTCTCGGCCGACCTTGGATCCACACCATGAGTTGTGTCCCTTCGACTTTACACTGTTGTCTCAAATTTGAACACGAGGGACATAACTACACCATTCCATCCGACCCATCACCTTTCAAGACCTATAACATGCTATACCAGGCCGAATAATGTACTTGTCCCAGTCAAGTCATTTGTCATTACCCCGACCTCACCTTCATCCACAAGCCCCTGCACCAAGACTACCACCACCTATCACACATCTAACCATGCTATCCCTACCGCCGCCGTAACCTCTACTACTAACTCACTTGATTCCCCATCATCTAGAGAGTTTTCTATCCCCACTACCCACATATCAACCAATGATCCCTTAGAGGGTGTTTTTCAACACCTCACTTTGGGGGAGTACCACCTATACAACATCGACATGTTCCTCACTCCACAAGAGTATGGAAACCTACGTCAGCACCCTAGTTATGACTACCATGTAGGTGAGGTTTTTCCTTATGGTCCTCCCCACCTTCGCACTAATCTAACATATAGGGTACTTGATATCACCACCTATAAACCCAAACCTCGATCCAAAATACAACCATTTTCATCTAACCTACACTCCCTCACTAACCACCACTTTTCTCACACTTTCCTCCACCAGTGCGTGTGGAAAGGATTTGGCTTTGTATTTTAAAAACAAGCTTGTCATACTTGTCATTTCCTGTACCACTCATAAACACAATGACCATAGTGGCATTAGATTTGACGCACCACATCCCAAGAAGGCTCGTGTCGACCTCATTTAGGAAGAAAAACCTTCCCCACATCATTCACCCATGTCACCATCTTCACCCATGGAGTCCATAGATCCTGAATCTATTCCTCCTAAAAAATGTTTTTGTAAATAGAATTTCACTGGGACCTCGACCTATGAATGTGATGGTGAGGTCCCCTCTCATCTCACATTCCCGTAACTTTGACATGATCAAAGATAAACCTTATATTAATGTCGTTCAATGTCGGGATGATAATTCCATCCTTACCTACACGGGTGAGGAAGAATATTATATTCACCGAGTCATTACCTTCTCGAGATGCAAACCATGTTAAATGAATCTACTATTAAAATCAACATTAACACTTTAACGATCCACACATTCTAAAGTTAGGCCAATCTTTAGATGCTACTTGAATAGGAATATTTTACCTCTTTCCTTTGGGACCATAGTAGTGATTTTGCCTAGTCCTATCTTTGATATGGCCGGTATTGACCCAAAATAATGGTCCACAATATCGTAACCATTCTTGATGCCAAACCCATAAAAAAAACCTACCAAAAATGCATCCTCACATTTCTCTTCTAGTAAAAGAAGAGCTTCAATACCTTCTCATAGTCTCCTTCATCCTACATTGACTATCCCTAATTGATTTCTAACATTGTCCCTATCACAAAGGTGACAAGGGGACTCCACATTTGCATGGATTTCCATGACCTCAACCTAGCTTGTCCTAAAGATTACTTTCTCCTACCAAGAATTGACCAACTAGTTGATCTCACCACTGGCCATGAAATGCTATCACTGATGGATAGTTTCTCGGGTTACAATCAAATATTACTAGCTCTAAAAGATCAACACATGAATACCTTCATCACCCCTTGGGGACTTTCATTATCGATTCATGCCTTTTTCTTTAAAAATGCCGACGCTACATACCAACGAGCCATGAATTACATCTTCCATGACATCATGCATCACATATTGGAAGATTACATAGATGATCTTCTTGCAAAATCCAAACATCAAACCAGACACCTACCCATCATTAAGGTAATCTTTGACCACCTCATCAAGTATTGTGTTCATCTTTAACCAAAGAAGTGCGTATTTGTGGTACTTTTAGGAAAACTCCTCGTTTTCATCATTTATTTATGTGGCATAAAATTTGACCATGCTAAATTGAAGGCTATTCTGAAATGCCTCCGTCTAATAATCTCCATCAACTTTGAAGCCTACAAGGAAAGTTGCAATCCATTCATCATTTTATCTCACGCTTTTCTCGATCATTTGTTGTTAACCATTTCATTATCTTATCAAGAAAGACGTGTCATTCAAATGGAATTATGAATTCCATAAAGCCTTCAAAGCATTAAAACAATACCTTCTTCAACCACTAGTGCTCATTCCTCCTAAAGATGACCAATTCTTTTTCCTATATATTTCCACCACTCGATCATTCTTTAGGTGTCATGCTCACTCATCGTGATCACCAACACCAAGAGTAAGCAAGTTATTACATAAGCCGTACCCATTTCCGGACTATGAAACCCAATATACCAATGCCAAAAACTCTTCCTAGCCCTATTTTCATCGCTACCAAACTCTCGCAATTACCTACTCAACCAAAAACCTTTATTATTACCAATCGACTCCTTACACTATATTTATGCCAAACCGTATGAACATCAATGTGCGGCATGTTGGCTTATGCTTCTTCGACCTTGACCTTGAATTCATTCATCAAAATCCATCAAGTGCCAAGCTATCATTGACCAACTAGTCGACGCACCTCTTTTCGAGTCAACCCTCCAACTTCGATTTCCCGATGTATCCATAGCTACACTCTCTTTAGAAAAAACCGCTTACCAAATGACACTCTTCTTCATGGCTCCAAGTTTCAGGCATGGGGGTGGAGCTAGTGTTATCCTCATTCCTTTTGATGGTGAACCTATGCCTTTGTCTTTAAAACATGATTTTCATTGTAAAAACAATATTTCTAAATATGAAGCACTCATATTAGGCCTCCAGGATTCTTATGCCTTGGATGTTAAGTCCATTAATATATTTGGCAATTCCTAGCTGATCGTAAACCAAGTCAATAGTATATACCAGTGTTGTAATGAGATACTTCAAAAATATAAACATCACGTAGATATACTTTTGACCACCTTTGACCGTTATGAACTTCAAACCACCCCATGTTCTAGCAATAAATTTGTGGATACCATGGCCTTCTTGGCTTCTCAAATACCTACTTCGCCCGCTGAATCTAAAATATTTGTCACAAAAAAAAGTTTACAATCACCCTCTTATTTACCTTGTGAAGTCTACTCACATTACTATTGCACACTGACCCACATGACCTTTGGTATAAGAAATATGTAGATTATCTTTCCCTTTCCATTCTACCTACCATCTCACTCATAATGGACAATGTTCCTTTCTTAAAAGTGTCTCTCATTATGTCATCATGGGTGGTCTCCTTTATAAGCACGGCTTCGACGGTATTCTCTTATAATGCCTTACAAGTTATGAAATTCCCTACACCATTAAGGAAGTCCATTATGTAATTTGCGGGGCCACTTTAGTGGTTTAGTTGTCACTAAATGCATCTTTTTCCGGGCTATTATTGGCCAACCTTAAACTGTGATTATTGTGATTATGTCAAACGTTGTGTGAAATTCCAGCAACATGTAAATCTCCATCACACACCTAGTCATGCCTTGCAGGTCGCATGATACCTTTGGCCTCCCTCTTAATGGGGTTTGGATCTTATTAGTGAGATCAATCCCCATTCTTCACAATGCCACCAATGGATCATAAACGCTACTGAATATTACACTAAATAGGTAGAGGCCATTCCCCTCATTTCTACAAAATCTGAGAAAATATGTGAATTCATCAACCATCACATCATTTGTCACTTTGATGTTTCTCACCGCCTGTCACCGATAATGGAAAGAAATTTAAAAACAAAATGCTACACAAGCTATGCGACACTTTTGGCATACAACTCAATTTCTCATCACCTTATTACCCATAAACCAATGGCCAAGCTGATCAACCAATAAAACTTTGAACAAAATTCTTATGAAATTAGTCAATGATACTTTGGGAAGGATTGGCATACACACATTCCTTTTGCCTTGTGGGATTATCGCACTAATACTTGCACTTTGACTATTGCCACACCCTTTTCTCTGGTATATGGTATCGAGGTTGTATTACCTCTTGAAGTCTAGATTCCATCTCTTTACATCTCACCACAAAACATGGTCAATGAAGATGAATTTCTCTAAGATCATTTGGCGAACTCGAGTTATTAGATGAGCATCGTCTCAATGCTCTTGACCATATCCAAATCTACCAAAAATGTATCAAACGCCTTCCTATGAAAAATGTGTTCATGAACGAACCTTTTAGGTAGGTGACCTCATCTGAAAGAAAATCAACATGTAACTAAAGCGAAAAAAACATAAGCTGGGGAAAGTTTTATCTGATTGGCTTGGACCCTATATAGTTATCCATACCTATAGATTAGGTGCTTATCATTTGTCTTCACTTGAAGGTAAATTCAAACCCGAGCCCTCAATGCCTTACATATTTGACCATTTTATTGTTGACATTAATTTCTATATCACTTTCACATGAGTTGATCACTCATCCCTTGAGAACTTTTCACCTTCCATATTACCTTCACTAGGATTAGATCCATGACTAAACAAGAAACATGTGATTACTGTCACCTTTCAGCCTTGTCTTTAATATGAGTACCATGGATCTACTCATAGCATGATTCTCATGGATATTTTTCATCTTCTCCAAGGTGGAATCACATGTTCGTTCATCACTCGACACCACCTCTTTCATAATTAACCTTTGTGTGCTATGGTCTTGTCTTCTAAATAAGAACCTAATCTTCCTCTATAGTCTTTTTCATGACTTAAACGTCCAAAATCACAAATGGATACAACTCCTTGATTCAAACTTCCGAACAGAGGAATCCATCAAAAGGGACATCTCTTCACTCTATTTCCACTTTGTTATAAATAGACTACTCCTCAAGGACAACTATATAAATTCATTGTAAAAAAATACGATAGAAATATCCAGAGCTTCCCACATCGATCGATTCACAAAGACCTCAAGGAGATAATATAATCATCCCATATAGACTTCCCACATTGATCAGTCTATTAAAAATACAAAAAAATTAAAACAATGAAGAAAATGATGAAATTTTTGTCATGGACTTTCCTATTTTTGATCCTAGGTTTCTTGCTAAGAAAAACATGTTGTCATACACTAAGTTACGCTAAACCACCCACTCTCACCTCATTTCCTTTTCATACTAATTTCCTCTCTACTCAAGGGACTTACCGCAACCACACCATTTCATGATTATGTGACTTTCTTCACCCTTAGAATAGTCCACTATGCAATGCCTTTAGGGTCTTATGTTCATAATCCCATCTTGGGTATGGTAGAATCATTAGGGTTATTCTCAATTAAGAAACTCTTTTACCACCTCTTACTATTCATTTTCCTCATTACTTATTGGTTATTCTATACCAGACCAGCTAATCTACACCTATATTTAAAACAACTCAACCATGCTTGACCTACATTCACCGACGCCTCCACCTACCAACCCATTCCTATACTTCATCATAATCTTCCCTAGCTTATGGGAGAACTACATCGGCCTGAGGCCCCTTTTTGTTGGGACTATGTAGGAAGCACTTCGAGGGCATGGGACCCTTGGATATTAGCTCGGCCACTCTTTACCCTAACCTTAGTTAGTTTCCATTTTATATCAATAACTGAAAATTAATCCAAACAAGCATCAATTAATACACATTTGTACCACATCATCGAATCATTCCTTTCTCATTTTCACATTTCCATTTTCACACATATGTGGAAATTTAAACCATAACCTGCATATACATTACCATTAATCTCACATGCCTAAACCACCTTGAATCAATCATGCCTAAAACAACTTGACTCCCCATGCCTAAATAACCCCAACTCAATCATGCCTAAAAAGAACCCCATTAAAATGAACCTACATACCTAACCTAACCCTAAATTACCTTTGATGGATCTTAGGAGTTGTTATTTTACCTATACCTTGGCCTTACCCATGTTGTTACCTATATACCTTGACCTGAACAACTTTTTGTGACCTTTGACGCTTCGTGCTTGCTATACCTTGCGACATGGTTACCCGTGTTGTTTGGCCTACCGATCTTACATTTCCTATTGCCATGTTATTTATCCTGGCCTAATATTTGGTGCACTATAATATACCTAAATGTTCCTACACCTGACCTCTATTGTGTTTCCACACCATATCCTATACCTTGGATACCGGAATCACTTCAACCCTATTTGGATAGACCTATCGACCTTAGCCAACGTAGAGTTTGAAAGCTTCTCAACTTGGTACCATGTCAGTAGTTTCTAATGTGTGTGTGCATTCAACTGCCACTACCTTTGACCTTGACCCATTTACCTGTTTACCCAATTTGACCTTTTACCTTTACCTAATACACCCAATGATCTACATTTTCCCACCTCCTCATTTTATCAAACCACTCACCACTTCCATCTCTCACCTCATCAGTTCCTAGTTTGAGGGGGGTTACCTTCACCCATGCTTGGGGAAACACCACCCTCACTTACACTCGACACAACCATTTCCTATTTTTTTTAACATCGCTTACCAATACAAGCCACGTGACAAAAAGATGCAAAATGTAGACACAAAAATTGGGTCACACTCCCCTTGGTCCCCTTTCGAATAACCAACTTAAACACATTCACCTAACCATGACCCTTATACCCCACATTACTATTAATTTAATTATTTACAATTAAATTAATACCCATCATCACCCCATTATTAATTTAATTAGTTTAATTAATTTTATGTCCACCTCAAACTAGACACCTCACCTAGACACCTCACCATAGACCTATTCATAGCATGTTTCCATAAATGAATAAGACTTAGTTCAACCCTAAAAATCAAAATCCTATTATTCCTCTAACCACCTTCCCACTCATAAAAACATAACATCCATTCTGATCCATGAATAAATGAATGGACCTAACCCAAATGATGTGAGATCTGCCATTTTTAGTAAACCTAGGGAATCCCACCTTAACCAAACAGATAATCCTAAAAAGCTGACACTAGTCAACCAGGAACCATCATCGATTACCATTTATTCACCTTGGTAACCTTGTTTGTGGGTTAGCACATTCTGAGATCAAGGATAAGAGAAGAGAACTACATGCAAGCAGAACCAAAGCCTTTTCATACCTACAGACATCCATAGCCAGCACCAGGATAGATCTAGAGGTATTGCACTCACAATGACATTCCAGAAGCATCAATGTATGTCACCAAGCTCCATCCCACCAACCAATCATCACCACCACATAGCCATTGGACCTGCAACACCAGTAAGTACATGTTCTACCTACATCATCTATTTCCACTTCAATCTATTGGGTTCTTCTATTTTTGTTATTAGTTTCCACGTGCACCCTCATTCTCCTACCATATACTTGCTTGTAAACAAAAAACTTCATCCACCCACACCATAAAATCACCCGTACTCAACCTCTGTACATTTATGAGTGTTCTTAAGATCCCCATACACCTCGTTTGGCCCTCGACATCTCTTCTTGAATTCACCTCAAGCTCCATTAGTGAATCTTATTGAATCTTATCATTAATCTCTCGACGCCGATTACCTATAACCATCATTGGCTCTACCTAACCATGATCGGTCATACCTCGACAAACACCAATCTCTATTTTTGTTGATATGATGTAAACTAATAACCAAACGCCTATCAAAAACAATGTAAACACCTCACCTAACCTCGCTAAGACCCTTCCTATAAACCTGCACCACCTGACCAACCTATAACCTGATTTGAAGACCTTGACTCGCATAGTTTTAGTATTTAATTGGATTGACACTGATAGTGATCTGAGGTACCCAAATTAGAATACTAGCACTAGATTCGTTTATGTACACATTTTAGTTTATCATATTTGTTTTATAAAAACAGTGGATTAACAGCCTTCTAGGGAGTATCACACTTCCCATCTAGCATACGTTTGGCAGTCCACTGTCATATATTGTTTAACTCTTCTTTGGTGGTCTTGTTTTCTATTTCAGGTAGTTCCTCCTAGCCAAAAGGAATATCTCATAGTCAGCATCGGATCGAGAAGTCAGAACGTGCACATAAACCTCCAAACCAACACAACAAGTATTCCTCCTTGGCCCTTACCCTTATATGTTTCGTCACATTCCAAAACGTAAAGAAAATGGTAAAACATTTCTTCTAGATTCCAGATACATAGTGCCAATGATTTTATTGTGAATTTTTCTCCTCACTCAACAAAAGGGAGACCAAAGTTACCGAATCCTCTTTTTGTGTGCCCATGTTTCAAACATACCAGATTAGGGTGACTGAGAGATTAATAACGTTGCTTATTTATTTTGATTTTTTACCCATCCTTAGTATTGAATTTTTTATCTTGTCCTTTTTTTCATGCATAATACTCAAATATCTATTAGTATTTTGTTGTGATTGCACTCTATGTGCATAGTAAGTTACACGATAACTTTGAACATAATCATTGTGCCATTTGTGGAGTTGATCTATTTGTGCCAGTATTTCTGGACATGAGGTCACTACACATTTTTTCTTAAGCTTTGTGCACTCGTCACATTTTGAGAAGAAGTTTTTCTTTGTGATTGAAACATGGGAGAAATGTTCTTGCCATATTTTTAGAGATTTGAATGTGACATTGGAGGAAGGTCCAACGGTTAAAAGGCCACGTTACACTTTCGTAGTATGTAAGAAAAAGGATAACCTGAAGGAAACAATCTCAGTGTTACTTTAGAACCATCTTGTCCCACTAAATGATAAATGAGTGGGGATATATCAGAATTATTTTGCAACATTTTGGATATCAATGCAATAGTTGCGACAATATTTTCCATTTGTTTTTGCTTTCTTGTATTTCCATTTACTGCATGTTTCACCAAATTGTTGTACGATAAAATAGATAATGTAAAAGTTCAAGGAGGAATACCTATGATTATATTGGTCAAAGGTTGAGTGTGCGTGTTAGTGATTTTATCCAAGCTGCTTGTAGATAACTCCTTTTTTTCTAGGAAGGACTACCTATAAATAAAAACAAGACCACCAAATCATATTAAATAACAAGGGTTAGAGGACTTCCTAGCAAGGCTATATCCGGGAGGCATGATGATTCCTTGAATGGCTATCAATCCTCTATTTTTATCAACTTAATGAAAGTAAATGCAAGAAATAAATGTCTTATTACTAACACTTTGATTTAGGTATTTAAAAATGTTACTAAGAAACTAGATTTAAATAGTTATTCAAATAAAAACTAATCTAGCATCAAGAAAGGTATGTTTCTAGTTGGGACAGTCACAAGGGTGTTAGGTAAGGTCACAAAGGTATCTGGTAAGGTCTGGTGGAATTTAGGTGATGTTAGAGGCAATTTGGTGAAGGTTAGCAAAAAACATAGTGACCGACATCGGTCTAGTGACCGATGCCGGTAAAGAGGGGAGACCAATGATGGTTAAGGTGACGATGTTGGTAGGGGAAATTTGGTGGTAATTAAATAAAAGTAGTTTTAGACTTCTCTGTGATTGCATAGAGAATGAAGGGAGAATGGTTAGGTTCATAATAATTCCAAGAAGACTCAAGAATGCATAGAGGTCAGGTACAGAGATCCAGAAGGCCGGGGTGGTTGGATGGGTAGATTGGTAAGAAGGTGTGGATAGAGGAATGCAAGAAGGAATAAGATGTAATACCAAAATATAATGAACCTACACTTTAAGCAAGTACAAAATGATGAAAATCAAGTATACTTACTTACATTTGTAGGTCTGGTAGGTGAAGGAAGGAAATAGTCGATCTGTGAAGAAATTTTGTGGTCATTTCTATGGTAATACTTCTCGAGTGTTCTCATGAATATTCTAATGCCTTGGGATGAGCATCAGTGCTTACTTGGGCCTTTGGTTGAGTATATCTCATTGCCTAGATGTTGAGAATTCTCTCATTTATTCATGATTGCAATAAAAATATCCAAACTAAAAATGACCAACCCGGGTAAAGAATTGTGAAAGTGTATATAAGGTAACCGATGATGGTTAAGGTGACCGACATCGGTTGAGGGATAACCGGCATTGGTTAGGGCAGAAAGTCTAGGTTTACCAAAAATAGGTAGATCTTTACTATTTTTGGCATGATTCTGATTGAGTCTACTTAGAGAAGTAGAATTCATGTGAGAGAAGGTAGGAAGGTCATATAAGAAGTATCGATTAGTTAGGTCAAGTGGTGACTCAACACTAGGAGTAATGACTCAGTATTGAGAGTGATGACTCGGTCATTGTGAGTTAAATGACCCTAGAATAGGTCCAAGGTGAGGTGTCTAGGTGATGTGCAAATTAACTTAATTAAAATAATTAAACTAATTAATAATGTGAGGATGAACATTAATTAAAATATAAGTAAATAAATTAATACGAATATGAGGTAAAGGGGTCATGGTTAGGTGAACACATTATGTTAATTGATTGAAAGGGGACCAAGGGGAGTGTGAACCAAATTTGGAGTCTACATTTTACCATTTTTGTCATGTAGCTTGTATTGATAAGTGATGTTGAAAAAAATGGGAAGCTAGTAATCTAGGTATGAGTGAAGGTTAGGTTTCCCCAAGTAGGGCTGAAGGTGATCCCCCTTAAACTATGAACCGATGAAGTTGTAAAAGTAGTTAGGGAGTGGTTTGATAAATAGGTGATTGATGAAAGTGAGGGTTAGTAGGTAAGGGTATGGGAATTATGGGTAATGGGTAATGGGTAATGGGTAATGAAAATCAAATGCACACACACATATAGATTGCGATACATTACCAGGTAGAAGAACATGCAAACTCTACATTGTCAAAAGGGAAATAGGTTTATCCAAATAAGGTTGAAGTGATTCAGGTATCCAAGGTATAGGATATGGTCTTGAAGCACAAAAAGATTAGGTATAGGAATGGGTAATAGGTTTTGATCCATGGCGCCAAAGGTATGGTCGGGATAAACATCATGCCATTAGACAAGGTAAGGTCATTAGGCTAAATGACATGAGTAACAACATCGTAGGGTATAAATAGCGAGTACACAAATTCAAATGTCACAAAAAGTGATTCATGTCAGGGTATGTAGGTCTTAGTGGAGTCTAGGTCATTTAGGAATGGTTGAGTGTAGGTGAGTTAGGCATGGTGGAGTCTATGCCCTATAGGAATGGTTGAGTTTAGGTGAGTTAGGCATGGTGGAGTCAGGTATAGGCATGGTGGGGTTTGGGTTATTTAGGCATGATGGAGTTAGGTTTAGACATGGTGGAGTTTAGGTTTAGGCATGGTGGAGTTGAGGTATAGACATGATGGAGTCAGGTTTAGACATGGTGGAGTCTAGGTCATTTAGGCATGGTTGAGTTTAGGTGAGTTAGGCATGGTGGAATCAAGGTCATATAGGCATGGTTTGGTTATGTTTTTGTGTTTGATTTAATTTCCAAGTTATTGGTAGTATGGAAAATAAATGATGATGTATATGTATGTTGTGGTGTAAATTTCCAAATATTTGATATCATGGAAATGTGAAATGATTGATGTATGATATGGTGATGTTTGAAAATGGTAGGTATGTATGTTTTTATGATTGTTTAATTTCCCAGTTTTGTGTAAAATGGAAAAATCACTAAGGTAGAATGTGAATATAAAGGGGGAAAATTGGTTAGGGGAAGAGTGTTTGATCTATCCTCTAAGGGCCGTATGCCTTGAGTGTTTCCTACATAGGCCTAGGGAAAAGGGGCCTCAGGCCAATGTAGTTCTCCCATAAATTAGGGAAGAATATGATGAGGTAGAGGAATCATTTGGTTTGTTTTAGGCATGATTGATTCTAGGTCATTCGGCATGTGTACGTTTAGGTAATTTAGGCATGGTTTAGTTTAGGTCATTTAGGCATGGTTGAGTTTAGGTCATAGGAATGGTTGAGTTTAGGTCATTTAGGCATGGTTGAATTTAGGTCGAATAGGCATGGGTGATTTTGGTGAAAGAGGAATTCTTAAATGTAGGTGTTGATGGTCTGGTCCTGTGTAGGAGAATCAATAAGTAAGAAAAGAGGTGAATGGTAAGAGGAGACAAAAAAAGTTGCCTAATTGATAAGAACCATTACGATTCTATCATACCAAAGATGGTGTATGAACATAAAACCCTAAAGGCGTTGCATGATTGACTATTCTAAGGATGAAGAAGGTCACATAATCATGAAATGTTGCATTTGTGGCACATCCCTTGAGTAGGTGGAAGGTTAGAAAGATAAGGTGGTGATGGTAATGAATTTGGTTTAGTGTAACTCTGGTGTTAGGTGGCATGCCTCTTTGGCAAAAGACCAAATATCAAAATAAGCAAGTCCCGATGAAAAATTCATATTTTTCTTTTTGCTTTTCTTTATATATTAATCAATACAGAATTCTATGTGGGATGAATATAATATATCCTTGAGGTATTCATGAAGTTGATCGATGTGGGAAGCTTCAGAATATGTTTATTTTATTTTTACAAGAATAGTCTTCTTTTGGTGATAGACTATGTACAATATGGCTAGCTTTGTATAACTGTCCTTCGAGGGAGCAATCTATTTATAACAACAAGATAGAAATATGAGATGTACTTTTTGAGGGAGTCATCTTTTTGTGAGAAGTTTGAATCAAGGATTTTTGAATTTGAAAGTCCCATATATTGCTTTTGAATTATTTTTTGGACGTTTAGGTCATAGACAAGACTATAGAGAAGGATAGGCTTCTTTTATGAAGACAAAATCATAGTACACAAGGGTTAGCTTATGAAAGAGGTTTTAAGTAATGAAAAACTATGGGATTCTATCCTGAAAAGGATGAAAATTATCCATGAGAACCATGCCATGAGTAGAGTCATGGTGCTCATATTTAAGATAAGGTTGAAATGTGATGGGTAATCCACATGATTCTTGCTTAGTCATTGATCCTTAAAATAGGTAAGTGGAAGGTGAATGGTGCTCAATGAACAAGCGCTTAATAGACATAATTTGATCTAGGACTTGATTCAATAATAAAATGGTTGAAGATGCAAGGAATTGAGGGGCTCAGGTTCATATTTACCTTTGAGTGAAGATAAATGATAAGAACCTAATCTATAGGTATGAATAACGATATAGGGTCTAAGATAATTAGGAGAAAATTTTCCATGTTTACTTTTCTCCTCTTTTTTGTTACATGTTGATTTTCCTCCAGGAAAATGTCACCGATTGATAAGGTTCATTCTTGGAAACCTTTATCATAGGCACATTTGATACATTTTTGGTAGATTTTGGAGGTGATTGAGAGCATTGAGATGACATTCATCTAATAACTCGATTTTTGCTAAAATGTCCTAGGAAAATCATCATCGTTGAGCATATCTTTGAGTGAGATACAAAGAGATGGTATTTGGACTTCGAGAGGAAGGAAAACCTTTGTCAATAGACGAAAGAAAAAGGTTTGGTAGAATTTGAGGTACAAATACTAGTATGATAATCCCATAAGGAAAAAGGAATGTGTGTGTGCCAATCCTTTCTAGTATCATTAACCACTTTCATAAGAATTTTGTTTAAGGTTTTGTTGGTTGATTCTACTTGGTCAATTTTTGGGGATAATAAGGTGAAGAAAAAATGAGTTGAATGCCAAGGAATCACAAAGTTTTTGTAGGTTTTTTTTTGAATTTTTGTTGTTATCAGTGATGAGGGGGTGAGGGACACCAAAGTGACAAATGATGTGATGGTTGATGAATTCACATATTTTCTTAGCTTTTATAGAAATTAGAGGCATGGATTTTACCCATTTAGTGTAGTATTTGGTAGCGGTAATAATCTATTGATGATGTTGGGAAGAATGAGAATTAGTCTCTCTAATAAGATCCAAAACCCATTGAGAGAAAGGAAAAATGTCTCATGTGACCTATAAGGCGTGACTAGGGGTGTGATGAATATTAGCATGTTGATGAAATTTCACACAAGGATTTACATATTCACAACAATCATGGTTTAGGGTTAGCCAGTAATATCCCAAGTGAAGAATGCATTTAGCGACAGCTAAACCAATGAAGTGACCCCCAAAAATTCCATCATGAAATTCATTGATGGTGTATGGAATTTAATTGTTTTTAAGAAATTGTAAGAGGATAGTGTCAAAACCAAGTTTATAAATAAGACCACCCATGATGACATAGCGAGAGACAATTTTAATAAAGGCTCATTTTCCATTGCAAGTAAGATCTAGAGGTAGAATCGAAAGGGAAAGGTAGTCAAGAAACTACTGATACCAAAGGTCACGTGGGTTAGTTTCAATGTTTCTGACAAAGTTAATGTCTCAAAATAGATAAGAAGGTGATTGCAACCTTTGTATGGTGAAAAATATTTTTGAGTCGAGGGTGAAGTGGGGATTTGAGAAGCCAGACATGCCATGGTATCTATGAATTTATTAGTGGAATGTGGGGTGGTTTGAAGTTCACAATAGTCAAAGTTAGTCTAAATTATGCTAACATGATGCTTATAATTTTGAATTATCTCATTATGAAACTAGTATATACCATTAAATTGGTTCACAACTAGTTGAGAGTTACCAAATATATTGATTGATTAAATGTTTAAGGCCATGACGGTTTGAATGCCTAACATGAGTGCTTCGTATTCGGTGATATTGTTAGTATAATAAAAATATAGTTTGAAAAATAATGCCATAGGCTCACCATTAATAGGAATGAGGATAACTCTAGCACCATCCCTACACTAACATTTAGAACCATCAAATAATAAGGTCATTTGGTAAGTTGTATTGTCCAAAGAGAGGGTAGCAAAGGATTCATCAGAGAAATCGAAGTTAGAGGATTGATTTCTAGAGAGAGGTGCATCTGCGAGTTGGTCAGTGATGGTTTTTCCTTTGACATATTTTTGATGGGTGAATTCAAGGTCTAGGTTTGCAAGAAGCATGAGCTAACATGTAGCATGTTGATGTTGGTAGGGCTTAGTGTACATGTAAGGTAAGGGGCCATTATTGGTGACAACAAAGTTTTTTTGGTGATAAAAACTAAGGCTAGGTAAAGTATTTTGGCATGATTATATCTAGTTTTGTAATCTAAAAGTGTATGGATTATATAATAAACTATTTGTTCCTTGTGTTGCTCGTCACGATGAGAGAGCATGGTACCAAAGGAATGATCAATAGTAGAAATATAAAGGTAAAATGGTTGGTCATCCTTAGGGGGAATGAGCATAGGTGGTTGAAGGAGGTATTGTTGTAAGGCATCAAAGGCTTTGTGGCATTCATCATCCCATTTGAAGGAGACATCCTTTTTGAGGAGATGATGAAATGGATGGCAATGGTCAGAAAGTTGTGAAATAAAGTGATGAATAAATTGTAACTTTCCTTGAAAACTACAAAGTTGATGAAGGTTAGTAGGTGGAGGCATTTCAAGAATAGCCTTGATTTTAGTGGGATCCACTTCAATGCCATGCAAAGAAATAATAAAACCCAGGATCTTACCAAAGAGGACAAAAAGACACACTTCTTAGGTTGAAGGAGAACACAATACTTGATGAGATGATTGAAGATAACCTTAAGGATTGTAAGGTGTTCAACCTGATGTTTGGATTTGGTGAGAAGATCATCAACGTAATCTTCTAATATGCGATGCATAATGTCATGAAAGATATAAGTCATGGCCCACTGATATGTAGAACCAACATTTTTAAGGCCAAAGGGCATGACATGATAGCAAAAGGTCCCCCAAGGAGTGATGAACATGGTTTTTTGTTGATCTTCTGGGGTGAGTAATATTTTGTTATAACCTGAGAAACCATCCATGAGTGATAACATATCATGGCTGGCGGTGAGATCAACTAGTTGGTCAATACTAGGTAGAGGAAAGTCATCTTTGGGGCAAGCTAAGTTAAGGTTGTGGAAATCCATGCAAATGCGGAGTCCCCTTGTCACTTTGATGACATGAACAATGTTAGAGATCCATTGGGGATATTCAATGGGTATAATGAAGGAAAATTAATAAGGCATTGGAATTCTTCTTTGACAAGAAGGGCAATACGAGGACGTAGTTTCCACAGCTTTTGTTTCACGGGTTTAGCTTCAGGAATAGTTATGATATTGTGGATCACAATGTTTGGTTCAATATTGGGCATATCAGTGTACGACAAAGCAAAAGCATTGCTATGATCATGGAGGAAAGAATTAAAAGCTTGTTTAGAAAAATCTAAAGATTGGAGTATTTTTAGAATGTGTGGATCGTCCTGAGTGTGAATATTGATTTCGATGGTTGATTCATTCAACATGGTTTGTGGCTCATAAGGTAATGATAGGTGAATACAATATTCTTCAAAACTAAGCTAGGTGAGAATAGACTCATCATCCTGACATTGAATGACATTAATAGAAGGTATATCATCATCGATCATGTCAAGATATAGGAAGGGAAGAGAAGAGGGAGCCTCACCATCTCATTGATAAGTTAGAGGTCCTAGGAAAAGGTGTTCATGAATTTTTTTTTAGGAGGAATGGATTATGGATCCATAGAATCTATAGGTGAAGGTGGTGAAGTTGGTGAATAGGGTAGGGAATGTTTATCATCCTCAATGAGTTCAACTTAGGCCTTCTTGGGAGATGGATCAAAAAATCCAATACCAGCGCAATATTTATGCTTACAGGTGGTACATGGGATGAAAATATGGAAACACCTGTTTGTAGAATCCAAAGCCAAAGCCCTTATAAGGAAAGCGATTGAGGAAAGTGTGGGAAAAGTGGTAGTTGGTGAGAGATTAAAGGTAGGATGAAAATGGTTGAGTTTGGGAAAGTGGTTTGGGCAAGTAGGTAGAAGAATCAAGTCCCCATACGTTAAGTTAGTGCGAAGGTGGAGAGGACCATAGGGAAAACCTCACCTATGTGGTGATCATAGCAGGGATGTTGGTGAAGTTTACCATACTCTTGAGGAGTAAAGAATGTGTCAATATTATAAAGGTGGTACTCCCCTAGAGTGAGGTGTTGAAAAACAACTTCTAAGGGATCAATACTTTATATGTGTGTAGCGAAAGGATGAATTACTACACAACCGGGAATAAGAAGCATTATTTGGTTGAGAAGTAGATGGGTTATTTGATGGGTTAACTCTAGAAGTTGTGGTAGTAGTGTGTTGGTATCCAAATTTTTTCTCCTTTTCAATTTGAGCAGCACCACAATTATGTCATGGAGCTTAAGGACAAAACACACGATGGATAGATTAAAGTGACTTGATATGGTAGGTTCTCCTTGGACCTTGTTGTTTGATGGAGCTTGCTCCAAATTTGGAAATGGTGCTGGTATAGTTATGCTCTCTCCTAGTTTAGAAGAGTATAATTCTTCCTTCAAACTTAATTTTGAATGCACTAACAACATTGCTGAGTATGAGGCATTGCTATTGGGGTTAAGAATTGCATGAAAGTATGGAGTAAGAGATATTTTTGCAAAAGGAGATTCGAGCTGGTTTTGAGACAAATAAGAATATTGTATGCTACAAAAATCAGTGTATGAAACAACATAAGCGTGTAGTTTGGGATCTAATTGAAATGTTTTATTCCTTTAACATTGTTTACCATGACATAGGTCTTAATGCTGCTACTTGATAGGTTGATAGTGTTGGGTTCTAGATTTGAAAACTGCACCATTTCACCTTATTGTGAATACAACATTGAAGTCCCGACTAGGCCAGCTATCCCGATAATGTGAAACATTGGCAATTATTTAACAATGATATTGAAGTGCTCGAGGTTCTTACAAAACCAAGGTGAGTTTTTAAATAAAAATATTGATTGGGAGCCAATGGTATGCATGACTGAAGGAAGAGAAACCTTTTTTGGAAAAGATATCATCCAATTGAAAATAAACACCATTCCTAGAGGTCTCGTTGCACTTGAGTCAAATTTTAACAATGCTAATTACATCATAAATAGAAATATATCCACTTCAAGGATGTGGAAGAGCATGACTTGGGAACAAAGGATAGACCAAGGAATATTTGGTTAGGTAGCAATCTCAGTAAAGAGGAAAAAGCAGTCTTATGCCCAACTCTTGAAAAAATATCAAGACTTCCTTGCTTGGTCCTATTTAGAGCTGAAAGCATATAGAGAATAATTATTTCAGCATGAGATCCCTCTTGAAGCAAATTCCAAACCATTCAAACAGAGGGAAAGTCCTATTAATCCACTTCTCTCCATGGAAATGCAAGAAGAGTTAAAGAAGTTGAGAGATGGAGGTATTATTCAGCCCAATAGATATTCATCTTGGGTTGCAAACCTTGTGCCCGGTCGAGAAGAAGAATGGAGACATTAGATTTTGTGTGGATTTTAGGAATATAAATAAAGCCTCCATGAAGGAAAACTATCCCTTGCCAAATATGCAAAATATGTTGCAACTTGTGATAGGGTCAGAATTGCTTTCTACATTGGATGGTTACTCCGGATATAATCAAGTGGTTGTCAAAGAATCAGAAAGATTTAAGACAACATTCACTACTCCTTGGGGGACATATGTTTTTATTACGATGCCATTTGGATTGATGAATGCTGGAGCCACATTTCAAAGAGCAATGGATGTTGCTTTTTCTGGTTACATAAATGAGTTCATTGCAGTTTACCAAGATGATGTGACTGTGTTTTCAAGGCAGTGAGGTGATCATTTGAAACATTTGGAGAAGATGCTGATCAGATGTAGGGAGTATGGAATCTCTCTTAATCCAAAGAAGTATCATTTTGGTGTCCAAAAGGCCAAGTTACTGGGACATATTGTGTCTAAAGATGGTGTTATGATAGACCCTAAGAGAGTGGAAGCAATCAACAAAGTACCTATCCCAAGAACCAAGAAAGGCATCCAATCTTTCTTCAGTCAAATCAATTTTATTAGAAGGTTTGTTTCCAATTTTGTTGAGCTGACTCTTCCAATCACAAGCATGTTAAAGAAGGACCAAGTTGTAAGGTGGGAGAAGGCTGTCATTCAAGCTTTTGAAGGAATAAAAGATGCACTTAATCATACACCTTTTGTAGCAGCTCCAAACTATAAAAGGCCTTTCAAATCTTTTCCTTTGCCTCTGAATATACCATTTCTTCTATTTTTTTACAAAAGGATGAGAATGGGGTTGAGAGGCCTATTTCCTTCTTTATCAAGGCTTTACAAGCAGCTGAATTGAAGTATTCAATCATGGAAAAATAAGCGTTTGCCTTGGTGAAAGTAACAAAGATTTTCAGGCCTTATATACTAAGCTCAAAAGTTTTTGCTTATGTTCCCCACATCATGGTGAAAGACATCTTATCGAGATTAAGATCTCAAGAAAAAGATGTAGATGGGTGAACAAATTGCAAGAGTATGATATGGATATCTAAACCACAAATTTAGTAAGAGGTTTGAGTCTTGCTAAGCTCATGGCTGAGAGCAACTTGCAAAATGTAGAAGTGAATCAGCTAGAGGAAGAAAGGGCAGATCTTCTTGAGAAATTGATGAGTTTTGAATGGTACAAAGATGTGATATTCTACCTCAAGCACCTATGCTTTCCTAGTCACTTGAATAAAAATAAAAAAAGAGCCCTCAAGCTAGCCTCTCAAAAGTATATCATAACAGACCTTGGGCTGGCTTGGAAGAACCCTGAAGGTGTCCTCTTGAAATGCATAACTGAAGATGAAGCTCCCAGAATAGTTGCTGATTTCCATGGGGGAGTTTGTGGAGGAAATTTTGCTGGGAGGGTGACAACACATAAGATTTTGAGAGCTAGTTATTGGTGGCCTACTCTTTTAAGTATGTAACCCAGATTGGTTAGAAAGTGTGATAGTTGCCAACATTTCTCGGGAAGAATAGAAGCTTCGTGCTCCCTTCCTTTGTAGCTGTATCAATTGAAGACCCTTTGAAATAGTGGGGAATGGAATTCATTGGTGAGATTTCAGATCCTTCTAGTGCTAGTCATAAGTGGATTCTTGTAGCCACTAATTATTTTACAAAGTGGGTTGAAGCAATTCCATCGAGAGAAGGCAACACACCAAGTGGTAATGGACTTCTTGTTGGATCATATCATAGGTATATTTGGAGTTCTAGTTAAGATTGTATCTGATAATGCCATGTGATTTAGAGCCAAACCTTTAATGGAAATGTGTAATGAATATGGGATAAATCGACTTATTCTTTAAACAACAATCCACAAGGGAATGGACAAGCTGAATCTAGTAACATGAACTTGCTCAAGATCATTAGAAGAACCTTGAAGTGAACAATAAGAAGTGGGGAGAACAATTGAAGTTTACAGATTTGACTCGATAGAATAATCCCTAAAAGATCAACTGGTAAAAGCTTGTTTGAATTGGTGTATGGAACTTAGGCTTTGTTGCCTTTACACCTGCAATTATTTTCATTTAAGTTTGCCCAACAGTTGGAGGATCAAGAGCATGGCCCATATGAATCAAGGATCAATAAAATTATTGAGCTTGATGAGGAAAGAAGAGCATCCCATTAGAGGCATATCAGATTTAGAGATAAATTGAAGAAGTTTTTGACAAGAAGGTTACTCCTAGAGCCTTCAATGTTGGAGATCTAGTTTTGCTGTTGGATAGTAGGCATGAAGAAAAGGGAAAGTATGGAAATTTTGATGCATTATGGATGGGCCCTTATGCCATTGATATCAGAATTGGTGAACATACCTTTTTTCTCAAAGATTTGGAAGGGAAATTATTGAAGCTGCTTGTTAATGGCAGACATTTAAAACATTTCTTGGATTAAATCCCCAAAGTGAGGTATGCACAAATTGTACATTTGTATAGTCCTTGTTCTTTCTTTGTTTTTTGCTGTTTTTTGGTGTGTGGTTTGCCCTTTTGTCCTTCACAACCTTTTTGGTGGTTTTCTTGGTTCATTTTGATGGTAATTCTGGGTTTTTAAGTGCCTTGTATTTTGACTCCTTTACCTAATGGTTTTTGGCAATTGGTCTATGTTTTGTCCTTGTGGCACTCACTAGGAGTGCCTATCCACAAGCAGGAGCCAATTTTAGTGCCATTTCTAGGCTTGCATTGTGTGCCCTTTTTCTTCATGTCTGATTTTTCTCAAAAATGTTTTATTTCTCGATTTTGTAGTCTGTAGTTCATCTTCCTTAGTTTAATGCTTTGAAAATGCCCTAGATCTTGTTGTTTTTCCCTAATTTGAAACAAAATCCATGTGTACCCATTTTCATGCTCTAGGTTTCTCCTTTTTTTGGGCCATGTCTTTTTTTCCCTTTAACGAATCATGCAAAAGGTTGAAATTGATCAAATTTTAATCATTTGAAATTGGAGACACATTCCTAAGGTCGAAAAAAATGTTAATCATGCTTGATTGGTTTAAAATCAAGGAATAGACTATACGTGTTAAAACTTTTGAATTCTAGGGCATCCTTTAAAATTTTCATGATTTTATGGTCATCTCGATGTAGTTTTCCCATCAAATTTATCATCATAGGGTCATGGCAGCGTGGTAGGTTCCTATTGACCGGAATATGCGGAAATGTTTCTAACTTATTTTTAAACTTTTGGCAAAAGGGAAAAATTTGATCCGGGGCTCCACCTTTTATATTAAGGTGCCTACATGGCACATTGTGATTGGTAAGAGGATTGGTGGGTGTCAGTTATCCTTGAAAAATTTTGCTTTCATTTTGCAAAATTTTCAAAGTCACGTTTTGGCCCGAAGGCCCGCAGTGAATGGGAAGCGGACACGTGGCTCAAAGGGCATACAAGTGACGGAGAAACTATGAGAAATTTGATGTCTTTCGGCTCAAAATGTCAAAGTAAATTTTTGGCCTGAAGGCCCTCAGCCAACCACAGGTGGACACGTGTCCAGGAGGGGTCAATGTCAAAGGGCGGAGGTTTCAGTAATTTTGAAACTTCTTAATTTCTAAAAATTTTAAAGGTGAATTTTGAGCTGAGGGCCCGTAGCCAATCCAGGAGTGACACGTAGCATGTTTCAAAAGTCAAAAGGAGGAGCACGGG
The DNA here is from genome assembly GCA_018340775.1 of Taxus wallichiana var. yunnanensis. Classification (NCBI taxonomy): domain Eukaryota; kingdom Viridiplantae; phylum Streptophyta; class Pinopsida; order Cupressales; family Taxaceae; genus Taxus; species Taxus wallichiana. The sequence goes on from CM031239.1 coordinate 619,830,267, forward strand.
CCCGCGGGGAGTTTTGAAGCTTCCAAAATTTTGAAGGCAAGAATGGAGACTTGGCCCTTGAATCGGTGGGCACCATATGGCGAGAAAGAAACCGGGTGTTCGGGCCAAGCGGATAATTTTGAAAAAAATTCTTTTTTCAAAAAAGTGTCAAAATTGATAGAATTGGCCTACATTTTCAATGGGGCCCACATATGGACACGTGGCAGGTCTAAGGGAGAAGCGGGAAATTTTGCAAAATTTTCCAAAATTCAAAAGGGTAGCAAATGCATTTTTAGAGATGGGGACCCAACCTAATTACGTTTTGAAATGTGTTCCACCTTATCCAGAGTCAAAAAGGGTATTTTTGAGCTTATTCATGGATCTCATCTACCACGTGGAGGGCGGACATTTAACGTCGATACAAAATTGATGGTAATTGTGCATTCTTCCTTCTTGCCGCCATTGGAGCTCCAGAAAGCTCGATTCATCATTTATTCATCAAATTACATCAAACCTTATATGATTTTGCATTGTCTCGACCTTATGAGTGCAATGGCACTATTTTCATGACCTAATTTGGTGATCTATGATGTTTTGATACATTTTTGCTCGACCACGATGAAAAACATAAAAGTCAGATCTAGAGGTTACAGAGGTAAAAAATTGAAAAGGTAAAAAGGTGAAAAATGATTGATAAAATATGTTGGAATGCCTAAATGATAAAAATGTGACCCTATGGGGGATAAGGATCCGAATTTGTGTAATAATTTAAAAAATTTGGCACACTGGCATTCATCGAACATTTTTCTGTTTGTTGTCCCTTTCTACAAATCATGATGAGTTGTTGTAAAAAATATTGATCCCATAAGCATATTCTTTTCTTGGGAAGGAAAACTCCATGATGGCATGAGGTATATTATGCATTTTGGAGAAATTTGTAAAGGTCGAGAGTTGAAAATTATGGGCAAATTTTGAGAGAAATCTCATCTTCTGTAAAATCCACCAAAGAACCAGGTTAATGTCTCATATGTTGGAAAATTCATGAATGTGGGTTGGTTACAAGTGTATAGCCACCACACAGCTCTGAGATTGTTCATGTAACTCTCCTATGCTATTGAATCTAACAAGATTTGAATTAAATCTATGTTTTTATTTGGGCAATATGATGTCTGTTATCAATTTTAAATGCCTGCAGATAAATCTTAGTGTTCTTGTTGCAATCTTGCATTGAAAGTATATAGAAATCACACAAGATCTCCATTTCTAGTTGATAGTTTAGTGGTATTTGAAATCTCATACTCAGAAGAGCCTTCATCTGATAAGGATATAAACAAATTTAAAATCACTTTACCTTCCATGACTACAAAGATTCCTTGTAAGCCTTTGGGGGTACCTAAGGCATGATTTGATCATGGATGTTTGTGTTTACTTGATTTATTCACTTCAAGATTTTTAGTGAGTTCTCAAATATTGTGTGAAGAGTGCAACCTGGGCTTCCATTTGTGCCTCTTCTAGTTGTAAGAACAACTTTGATTACTTTAGGCATTTCATTTGATGGTTGTTCATGTATTGCACAAATTGTCAAAGATATTATCTATCCCAATTTTTCTTATCAATCTCCTACCAAAAATCATCCAACAACAAAGATCCTATCCTAGATTTGCATGTGTATACCCACGAGGAAGATTAAAAATTATTTGCAAAAGTATGCATAACAGATCAGGCTTTCCAATGTCTCTAGTAACCTTTGCCTTGTTTAGATCTAGGGTGTTGATCATGTTTTCATCAAGGTCTCCATCATAGAATTTCAAGAAAAGAGAAGGGCATCTTCATTTCCTTCACCATTACAAGGTTACAAAATAGGTCCTCTTACCTTGGTTGCAAGGCACAACCTAAAACAGCTAGGACAAGATCAAGTCCTATTAGAGTGCTATCCATTTCTCCACAAACCTGAGTGCTAGCTAGACCATATCCCCAGCTGCCAATGACATACAACATGGTCTAATTTGTCTTTAAGCTCCATGACATAACTGTGGTGCTGCTTAGATTGAAAAGGAGAACAAATTTGGATACCAACATAGTGAAAATAAAGGATTTATTTTTTGAAAAGGTAGCAAAAATATTGGTGGATATGATAGTGGTGAAGAAGAAGTGGTAGCAGAAGTGGTAGATGCCTTAACCAGTATAAGGACATCATTGGTTTGATGCAACATGTTAAAGTTATTGAATGGTGAATGGTTGATCGAATGGTATAGTTGTTTCCTTCATGTTCAAATTTAAAAAAGAGTGTAATGTTGAAGGAACAAAACCTATGACATAGATCTAAGGTCATCTAAGCAACATGTTGTACCGAATTCCCCTTCTAAAACATAGAGTAATTCCGAAATGGTATGGGGCCCCACACAAATGTGGAGAATTATGGTGTCAATGGTAGAAGTCATGGCATCATTGAATGAACGCAACATAATTGGGTTATTATGCATGTAATTGGCAAGGATGCATATTTGGTTGTACACATGGGAGGAAATGATGTTAATACTAGCACCACCATCGATCATAACACATCAAACATGTATATTATCAATGTAGATAGAAATGAATAGGGTGGGATTAGGATCATCTGATTGGAGAGGTACAATCTCATCGTCAGAGAAACTAAGAGTGGCTACTTGATGAGTGGTAGTGGGTGCAGAGGAAGGGGATGAAGTGGTAAGAGAGGCCACATGGTGAGGAGTGATAATGGATGCCACAGGAGTAGGGTCATTAGGTAAAACCTCAATAGATTACAGAACCTCAATGAGGGCCTATCAATGAGACTTATAGGTTTGGACAAATTCATACAAAGACATTTTTAGAGAATACTCATGCAATTGTTTAATCATTGTACAATGGGAAACCCCATTAGAAATAGGGTATGTGGGTCCATAGATGGTGATTTTTGGTGTAGGTGTAGATGGGATATTGGGTAAAGAGTGGCAGATGGGTTGGTTATTTTCTCCTTTCCTTTGTCTTTCTAGGCGTAAGTGGAAATGTTAACCATATTAATATGTGGTAAAGGAGAAAGTGAGTCATGATAGGTTTAGCGATAAGACGAGAAAAAATATGGTGAGGGCATATATTGGTTTTATGAAAAAAATGCAGCACATTGGCATTTTGGCGGAGGTTTTGCTAGCTCTCTTATGCATACCATATTGATCTCAAATGTTGGAGGGGATAAAATGGTTGTGGAGGTGGAGATGAAGGTTTCTGCATAGGTATGGGATGAGGAGGTGTAGTGATAGATGGAGGTGGAATAGGGTCCTCATCTAAAATATCATCATTGTTAAAAACAAATTCGAGAGGACATAGTTGGAGAGAACATTATTAATAGCCTTACAGGTTTCCACATCGTGCCCTAGCACATGATGGTAAGCAAAAATTTTGTATCATCAAACCCTTGGTTTAGGTTTGAGTGGCTCGTAAGGTCCGATTGGTGGTAATGTGATGACAAAGGTTTCCAAAAGGTTAGCTAAGATGTTGGTGTAAGACCCTACCATTGGATAACAATGTGAAGTGTGGGTCTAGATGGAAATTTGGATGATTTTTGTGGGAGAGGCACCATAGGAGATGGAATCAAAGGTTGAGTTACTTTGACCACTTGGTTAGTAGGTAGTACGGTTTGAGGTTTGGATTTTACCTTCTTTGGTAAAGATGAGGCAAATGAACTAGTGGTTGAAGGTGTTATAGGTTTAAATACCTTTTTGGAGGGCAGTGGATTTTTGGACTTTGGTTGTAACTTCTTGGGTAAAGGTGAAGGATAAATGTATGATTTAGAAGGGAAGGAAGATGGAGAAAGGGGATGGGTTAACCAAGGAAATAATGGAGGTGTAGTGAAGGTTATGGGAAGAGGCAAGGTGGAAGGTACTAGTTGAAGAGAAGGGAATATCATAGGTAATGATGAGGATACTAGAAGTGGTATAGGTATAGGTGGTAGAAAGGGTGTAGGTGACGGAGAAGGTGTAATCTACGTAGGTAATTTGGGTGTAATAGAGGATTGTAATGAGTAGGTTGGCTCTGGGATTTTAGTTTACTCCGGGTTAGAGATTGCTTGGCCAAGGTTGATGGGTGGGGCCGTAAGATAGATGGAAGTGGTGAAGGTGACAGAGGGGTACTTTACCTAGGGAATAGTATTCACACTAGCTTGTGGGGATGTGGATAAATATATTTTGATAGGTGGATGAACTAGTCTTGATGTCAACATGAATCCAAATGTGGAAATGGGTTTTGACGCGAAGAAGATATAGATGTAGGTGAGGCTTTAGGCATTGGAAAAATTTTAGTTGATGGTAAAGGTTTAGGTGTGGATGAGGGTGATGAATAATAGGTTTCTACAACTAGCATGGGAATGATGGGTTTTGTTTTCTAAAACACCTTTTGATAGATCATGGAAGTATCAATAGACAACTTATGCATATGAGTGAGAAAGGCAAATGAAGGCATCCCTAAAGCATGAAATTGTCGACATAATCCTATCGGTTAGCTAAACATGAAAACAACACCATTGGATGGGGATGATGTTGATTTAGTAGTAATCCCTATAAAGAATGTCTGTGAGATAGTGAAATTGTTGGGTTCTAACTCTATGGGTAAAAGAGTGGAGAGAAAATCAACAGATCCTTAGAAGCCAATAAAGAATTGTCCCCAATAGGAGGTGTGTTGTTAATGGATACCTTATGGGTAGGGAGATGACAAGTAGGATGAGGTAGGTTCATATTTTGGTGAAGAGGAAGGTAAACATGACTCTCCCATGGGTAGGAGAGTTAATACTATGGGTTATTCGTCAGTTTGAGGGGTGCATGGGGAAACTACATTGGCAGGTATAGTGGACTCCTCTATGGGTGAAGGGGGAGATAAGGGAGACTCCTCTGTGGGTAAAGGAGCAGATGAAATAGGTTCCTCCATGGATGAAGGATCTCGTGTAAGAATCTCCTCGATAGATGGAGTAGGAGGAAATTAAGGAAGATCTGGTATGATGTCGAAAATAACATGAACCTCACGAATGTTACTATCATTGGTAGAAGGTTTGTTGGTTTGGTTAGACGACGAGGTGTGATTTGGAAATGAATTCTTGAAAATGTGAAGGTTTTGATTAGCTGGTGCATTAGGGTTATCCAAGACAAGATCTCCACTATCTAACATTTCTTGGATGATATTTTTGAAAGTTATACAATTACTATCGCTATGACCTTTAACACGATGATAGTTACAGTAATCATTTTATTTGTACCACATAGGAAAATAATGAATGGGGTCAAAACTAGTATGTGGTTTAACCAAAGGTGGAAGAGTGATGGCTCCAGCTTTTAGAAGTTTTTCTAAAACTAAAAATAGGGTTCTCATATGGGAGTGTATTTTCATTTCTCCCGCTTGAACTGAAAAATCCTAAACATGAGAAAGGTTAGAAGAAGGATTTGATTGGTTGGATGGGTGAGATGGACAATATTTCAAAACTACCATGTGGGTAGATCCTTTTTCTTTAGATTAATTATTTTTTGGTTTGGAATAAGAAGAGGTATCATTGGATTTAAATGCAACATTCTTGTTATGTAATTGTATCTTCTTCTCTTCAATGGCACAAATTTCAAGTTTTCAGGCCATGGTGAACACCTCGTCGAATGCATGGAAGGTTTGAACTTGGAGATTCAGGAGATGTTCCTAGCACAAGCCCCGTGAATAATTCTATTAAATTATTTTGAGGAAATTGAAACATGAGTTTGTTGATTAGGCTTTGCTAAAAGCAAAAAAATATGTGATAGATTCGTCTCCATATTTTCATGTTGAGTACAAGTTGGTCATGGTGACCTTCTTGATGATATTGATAGAAAAGTGGTCTAGGAAATCTTGAGCTACTTAGTTGAATGAGTAAATGGAGTTCCTAGGTAGACTATTATACCAATCGACACAAGTCCTGTTAAGGACATTGGGAATGTTCGTAAGAGCAAAGTGTCATCATGAGCGATTAGATAACACCCATGTTTAAAAGACTACAAGTTTTATTGTGGGTCTTATTTGCTTTGTTGAATCAGTTGAATTTAGGAATTTCCCAATGCATAGGGTATGGATGAATCAAAATGGATGGATGAATGGGATCATTGTAAATCTCATTATATGTTAAAGAATTATGTGAGCTAGAGACTAATGCTTCCAATGTCTACATCTTGTCCATCATCATTTTGATAAGATCATTAGTAGGTTGTGATGACTAGGCACCCCTTGTAGTATAAGGGGGTAGATGATGAAGGTATGACATGGGTGGCATCCTAGTATAGGGTGGTGCCGAGTACAAAAATTGTGAGGGAGGAATAGATGCAGGTGGAAAGTATCCTGAATAAGTGATAGATGAGATAGGGGTTTTTTGGTTATAAGTGTAGGTAGGTGGAGTGGATGTAATGAATCTCATAGTAATTGGAGGAAGAGAATGTGGGATGGAGAGGACAATGTTTTGGAAGGGAGTATGGGTTTCTGACACCATGGGTGACTAAGATGTAATAGGTATATGAGAGGTGGCGAGTGTGGATAGGACTACACTCAATTCATTTGATACCACGAGAGGAACTGATGTTAAAGGCATGATAGATGCCACAGTGCAGTAGCATATATCAACTATGTAGGGTCAAGTTGGGAAACCACATGTGGTAAGGTGGAAGAGGGTAATGCTTTGAGCTACTAGTAGCTAATGCGGAGTAGTAGGTATGTGGGTAGGAGGAATGGACACATGCATGTCATATATAAGCTTCCTTGAGGAATTTGAAGTGGATGAATGGGATAAATAATACTATAGAGAAGTGGGGTTTTGATCCGGAGTATTTTTAATTCCTTATGATCGACCGATGATAATAGGCTGATTGGGATCCATAGGTGATAGGATGGAAGGTGGTGATAGGAAAGGCAAGAGCGGTTAAAGGCTAGCATGGAATACGAGGGTGTTGGCTTGGCTACAAGTCAAAACCATGTGAGGTAGAGTAGACCTGTAATGTGATCTCTGTAGATGACACAAAAGAACATAAGGAATGGAGAAAATAGTTCCGAAAGGTGAAATATAATCATTGTTTTAATTGATAAGTTAAAACATAGTAATTGATAAAATTAGGTAACCAATTTTGGTGACAAGGGGTAACTAATGATGGTCGAGAATCGATGTCGATTACTATGGAAAATAAAAATATTTGTAAATGGAAAAAATGATGAAAATGGGGAAAAATATAGACTTTGAAAGTGATTTCAAACACGAAATATGGTGAAGTAATCGGGAAACCCCGGAAAGAACAACTATCAAGAATGTTACTTTGGTTAAAATGACAAAAATAGCAGAAATCCCGATAACGATTAGGTAAACCAATGATGGTTAGATGAGTAAACTGATGATGGTCATTGGACCGATGCCGCTCACTTTGTGAAATTTGTGAAAAGATGGAAAAAGTTAATTTGGTAATTTAGATCAAATAAAATACCAACCCAAAACCTAAGTATGGCTATGATTGACCCTAACACACTCAAAAAGAGTTGAAATACACAAACTATGACCTGTGGAGTGTGAAAGGAAAGGAGAATTGAGAATATGATCTCACACCTCAAAACAAAGATCAAGAAAAAACTAACAAACGCGAAATCCTATGTGGTGGATTTTATGTTCTCGACTTATGCCATTTAGGACTAAATTATGAATAGATTACGCTTTTGGTCCGATAAAGTTTTGGTGAGGGAGGTCCTTTCTCGACATAATAACTGGAAATAGAAACTAGTTTGGAGCCCACTATCAATCTCTCGATCGTATGATCATTAACAACTTCTTCTAGGTAGGATTTAGTTTAAGAAAATGAGTACTTTATTTTAGTTTGGTTTGGTGTAGAGAAGAGAGTGTGCACTACGATTCAATTTTGTCAACCATTAGTTTGGGAATGTCTTCCAGCAGTATAGGTTGCCCACATTTTTAAAATGATCTATAGATGTAACACACATAAATGATTTACAAATATTTCAAACCAAAATCTACTATGACATTCGATGAAAGCAATAATGAATAGGAAAGAGTGTGTCTTTCAAGTAATGCAATAAAAATGAAAAGAATGTTTCTTTTTAGTCTAAAATATGAGTGTCAATGAGACAAGTAGAAAAGAGAGAATGTTCTAGATGAAGAAATCTAATTGAACCAATTTCAAAAGGAAATATACACACAATAATTTACCTAGGAATGAACAATGGAAAAGAACCCCTGATGGGTCCCACCGAGAGTTCCAAAATGTTTCACTGAATTGTTGTATGATAAAATAGATAAGGTAAAAGGTCAAGGAGGAATACCTATGATTATATTGGTTGAAGGTTGAGTGCACACATTACTGATTTTATCCAAGTTGTTTGTAGAGAATTCCTTTTTTCTTGGAAGTACTACCTGTAGATACAAAAAATACGACAAAATGATATTAAATAGCAAGGGTGAGAGGACTGACTAGCAAGGCTAGATCTCAAAAGCATGATGATTCCTTGAATGGTTGTCAATACTCTATTTCTATCACATTCATAAAAGTAAATGCAAGAAATAAAGGTCTTATTGCTAAAACTTTGATTTAGGTATCTCAAAATGTTACTAACAAACTGGATTAAGAAAGGTATTGAAATCTAAACTAATATAGCATCAAGAAAGGTGTGTTTCTAGTTGGGATAGGTCAAAAGGGTATTAGGTAAGGTCACAAAGGTATATAATAAGGTCTACATGGAATTTAGGTGACGTTAGAGGTAGTTTGGTGAAGGTTAGTAGAAAGCACATTGTGTGACCGCATCGGTCAGTGACCGATGCCCATAGAGAGGAGAATGATGATGGTGAAGGTGATCGGTGTCGTAGGGGAAATAGGGAGGTAATTAAATAAAAGTATTTTTTTGGAATTCTTTGTGATTTCATAGAGAATGGCTGGGTTTGTAATAATGCCAAGAAGACTTAGGAATGAATGGAGAATGGATGAGTTCGTACTTAGATGGAGTAGAATTTACCTTTTGGCGTTTGTAGGTGTTAAAGATCATTTTATCAAGTTTTCATTACAAATACATATGGATGATTCATATGAAGTTAGGTATACTAGTTGAGGAAATGAATCTTCAAATGAACTCCACATTTTTACCAAAAACTATTATGGAGTTTCCTTTAGCCTTACTTCCATAATATAACTATCTTTATGGGCCAACTAGATAGCAGGCCATTGGATGAGATATCCTTATGATATGGAGAATGATTTGAAAAAGGCATAGTTAATTTATCAACATGCACCCCAAATGTATTTCCATATAAATTTTAAAAGTGCACCATGTCTCCTTCACAAACATTTGTAATTATTTCTTTTGCAACAAATTTGTGTTCTTTTGAACAAAAATGTATCAACTTGGTAGTAACCCCCTTGAAATTCAAATTGAAGTCATTGTTTGATGTGGCAGTTATTTCTTGGAGTTCATAATTTCCATTCACATGAAGTGTAGTTCTTGTTTCTAGATAAACTAATTTTTTGATTGGCTAAGAAACTTTGATGTTGCATTGTATACTTAGATAACAATCATTACATGTAGTTATAATATTCTCCACAAAACACCAAAGTGTGTGGGTCCCAATACCACTCCCAAAATCACATGTTGTTATTGTACTAGGGATATAAACCCTTCAACTATGTCACATTATTTCTGAGGACACTTATGTTTTAGCGCCACATAAGTTGTAGTAAATGCATCCCTGTTTTTAGGAGTTGTGAAACAATGGCTATCACTGGTAGAATTTAAATTCTCATCCCCATTAAAAGTATCCTCTCGAGTCACTTCTCATGATGTTTTGAATGTCATCTCCCCCACATGTGAAACATTTGAAATCATATGCTTAGTCACTTGTTTCCTTTCCCATGGGATAAAGTATCCCTTATTTTCAATTTCTACCAAGGTTTCACAATCATCAATTGTGTATGGAAGTCTTTCTCTGCCATTAAATACAATACTTAATGTGATAATGAATAATCTATACCCCACTTCTCTACAATGGAGTGTATCTTTGGATGGATAAAATAGTCCCTTTACAAATTTCACACCTTTGGATAGTAAATCCACATGTGCTCCATCTTCAAAAATAGAGTTCATTTTCAACTTGTATCCACAAATAAAAAGAGAAAATTAGTACTAAGGACACTTAAATATTTAACATTAGTATGGAGAATTGAAATCACAATGAGAAAATAAAAATATACATCTTATATGAACATATTTAAAACCTCATTTAATCCAAATCTTTAAACATATAACAAATTATATTACACCCTTAGATCTCGTTGTTGTGTGTATAATTTTATCCATAAACCACATAGTGTAGGGGAAAGATTAAGATGTTTATAATACACAGATTTTATTTTGTGTATTTAAATTTTGTTGAAAAATTATTTCTAAGGGATTTAAAATAGGTTCCTTTTAGTACAAAGAAAATTAATATTGGCCTCGCTTGTGAATAAAATTGTAACATTCCCATTTGAAAGCTTTAGAAACAAGGGAATTTTTTATCTTGAACAAGGTTCTTTATTCTAAATAATCATGATTTAGAACACATGTTTCAAGTTTTTAAATAATGTTCTCTATTCCAAATAATCATAATTTAGAACACACATTCCATTCCAATCAATCTCATAACAGATAACCATATGCAGCTTGTAATGACTCAGTGAACTACTGATCTCTCATTTCATGACTCGGAGTTTCATCGATCTCTCATTTCATGACTTGGTTTCTTACCGATCTCTCATGTTAACTCAATGTATCATATACTAAGTATACTTGGTTCTCTTACCCTCTTTTTTTGGGGTATTGAAGTGTTCTATTTAAGAGGCCTATATGAATATTTTTTACCAATATTCATCTAAAATCCTGCTTCTTAAACTAGGTGACTTAGGACAACACAACCAAGTAGCTTGCGATACTTTGGCCAAAGATTTTCACATGTTGTGCATGTTCATATTCCTAGATGGCATACTCATCAAATGAAATACATCCTTCACCCCACTTCATCTGTTATCTAGAATGGTCTTTACTGACTCCTGTCAGTCCACTTGTCCAAGGTTTAACCTTAACCCAAGTTAGCAACATGGGTTGGTATAGAGAATCACTCGTAGTGACTAAGGGTACATAGACATACTCAATCAACATAGGTCGATTGCATGTGTCTAGTTACCTTTAGTCATCGTGAGTTACCCCTATATAAAAGCATGCCCCTAAACTGACCTAGAGTAAAACTAAGGCCAAGTCTGAGTTTATGTAGATCTAGATGGTCCAATTTGGAAGGGTGTTGTGATGTGTTAGCTACAACACTATATCCTCATGAAGACCCCAGTCTTCATGATGACATAGTACTGCAGTTGGCATGTACCAACATCCTACAAAATCACCTCATCTAGAGGTACATATCCAGTTAAGAAGTTAAACACTTACTTATCTTCTTAATTAAGATTTAATTTTAGCAACCCTATTTATTCTTAATTTATTTGATCATTATGGTTGCCATCCATAAATGATTTACAATTGACATGTAGATAAATTTGTAACCAATCCCTCTTCCCGAAGGTTTGTGTTTCATTCCTTGGTATCTTATTGTAGACACTAAAATTAGGTCACACTCCCCTTTGGTCCCTCGACAAATAAGCACCCTTTATTACATTTACCTAGCCATGACCCCCTTCACCCCACTAATATTAATTTAATTAAATTAATGCATTATCATCACTATATTTATTATTTGAATATTTTAATTTAAATAATATCATCACATACTGATTCACTTAGACACCTCACCAAGCCAACTCAACCTAAAACCTATTCTTAGCAAGTTGCCATAACTAACTAAGATTTACCCAAAACCTAAAAATCAATGCATACATTCCCTCTAACCACATTCTTGCATGCTCACAAGAGGCTCTCGCCTCATGGGGATAACAACACAAGATCCAAGGAAATTAGGAGGATCTCCCTAGCTTAGTAAACCTAGAAAATCCCGCCTTGGTACGTTGGTTACCCCTAACCATCACCGCTTAAGCGATCACCGTCGGTTACCCCTTTTAACCCCTAAACTACCTTATTCTAAAGGTTGGTAAACATTGGGATAAGGTTAACGAGCAAGAACACATCTCAGAGAGATAACGCATCTTCAGAGAGAAAATTCTAGTGAAAACCCGCATGCAAGGAAGGAGATTGAGCATCTTCCCTGCACAGCCATCCTATCCATGATCTGATCTATCCAAGCAAAGAGGAGTGTACATGCAGCCCATGTAGAAGCTTTCTTATAGCTAGTAATCACTTGCAACCTTCAAACCCCTCATCAGCACCTCCATCCCTCATCATACGCTTATTCAGGCCGGAATCCAAGTAAGTATAACATTATACTTTCCTAGATTATTTCATTCCATCATCATATTATCATCCATTGTTTATCTTTCCCCCTATTGACCTTCTCCAACATTTTCACCTCCATATACCCATTAAAACCTCACCTAAGCCTACTCCAATAACCCAATATTTCACCCCGACTCACCAAAGTCCTTTGTACAATCACAAAGGAGACCAAAAGCTTGTTCTATGACATTTACAAATCTCATAGTAACCGGCACCAGTTACACCTAACCACCATCAGTCACCCTTGATCAAACCGGTCTCTGTATTTTCCCACACATCCTAGAATAGAGACCTACCCACCTAATTTCATTTCACCCTCATGCACCTGTGATCTACCCGAGACCTCTATCAAACCTGCAGAGACCCAGACCAATCATTTGACCTTTGGATTCTATTCTAGCTTAGCCTATTAGATTATATCTATTTCTTATTGTGTTTTAAGTGAGATACCTAAATCATTTTAAATAACAATAGGATTTACTTTGTTTACAACATTAAATTGTTTAAAATAGTGGACTAACAACCATCTAGGAAGTATCATACTTCCCGGATCTAGCATACACTAGGCAGTTCACTGCCCATATTGTTTAATTCCTTCTGGTGGTCTTGTTTTCATTACAGGTAGTTCCTCCTAGCCAAAAGGAAGCTCTCACGATTAGTTGTGGATCTGGAAGTCATATGCGCGTAACAACCCATCAACCAACATTTGAACAGGTATTCCTCCTATGCCCATTACCCTATCTATTTCATCAACACTTCAAAGAAATGATCTAAGAATCAGGTGAAACATTTTGGCACACCTGGTGGGACCCATCTAGGGTTCCTTGCATTTCATTCATTCCTAGGAAAAAATTGTGTGTTTGTTTCCCTTCTGAAAAGTGTACACACTAATTTTCTTCCTTGGTAACCCACCTCTTCTTTCTATTTTCTCTAAAGGAAACTTTTCTTTTGGTGTAATTAAAAAGAACCATTTCTTCATGTTTTTTTGCATTATAGTGAAAGAGTATCCCTCTTCCTCTTCATCTTATTATGTCATCCAATTTCTCATTTTTGATTTGGGTTTAAAAATAAGTGCATTCCATTCGATTTATTGCATTAGCTCACATTAATTGAGGGAAACCTATACACTGGAACTCATGCCTAGGTGATGGTTGAAAATGAATCGTAGAAAAGCACTTATATCCTTTTCTCTTTCTCTAAGTATTAATAAACCACACAAAAATTTAAAATACATACATTCTTAAACAACATCCTACCTAGAAGAAGCAGTAGGTGATCACATAATCACAACACAGTGGGCACCCAGCTCACTGCTTTCTTGAGTCATACTTCAGAGAAAAGCCCGCCCCCACCATAACATACCTAAAACCTCACCTTTTAGATCTCCTTCTTTGTAGGAAGCCATCCTCACCAAAAACTCTATTTCAAAATTCATGTGTTGGTCCCTAAATAGTATAAGCTAAACAAACATAATAGAAAGGGAACTCCTAGGATCATATTTTCTTAGTGTTTTTTCTTGGCTTGCGTTTTGAGGTGAGAGATCATGTTCATCACTTTTTTGTTCATCCTTGCATTCTCCTTATCACAGCTGGTGTATTCTAGCTTCACCTGAGTGTGCCTGGGCCATATCATCATCATTCTTAGAATTTTGGGTCTGATTCTACATCAGATTTTAATTCACAACCACTTTCTTTCATCATTATTTCAATTTCACAAGAATCATCATCGGTTACCTCGACCGCCATCGTTTATACCCAACTGATGTTGGTTCCACGACCTTTACTAACCTACTCAAAAGGACATTTTGCTTCACTTTCTTCCACTTTTCACAGCTCCTCAGTCACTATCATTATTCTCATTGACATTTTAAACATCTTTAGATTTGGAATACCTATCATATTTTACCTTCGCCTCCTTTGCTTACTCACTTTGTCATTTTCTACATAGAACCAACGGTGGTTACCCTCACCAACGTTGGTTTTCCCTAACCGGCATCGGTTAGCTTGTTTCACATTCCAGCCACCATTTGGTACTTAATCCACTTTTTATCACTAGATTCACTTGTTCTTGTTGTTCTCTATGTCATTTACAGAGAAGTAGCCCTACCTGATCAATATTGGTTCACATGGTGCTGACCCGAAGACAAGCAAGTGCACTTGTATTTCATGCTAGTTATCAACCACTCCCACCTAGTCCTTCACCACCTTCTATTTTATCACCAGCCATGGATCCCATTGAACCTATCACTTTTACTACCAGAGATGAGGAGTTCACACGACTCCTTGACCAAAACCTTGTCGCCTTGCAGTTTTACCTTTCCCACTTGTCCACTTGAGATGCCTCAGGTCAGTTGATATATGGCATACCCGTATCTATCCCTCTGACTCTCACACCCACTCCCACATCGACCCCATTTGGCTTCATGGTTCCCGCATCCACCTTACCCCCAATCATTTTGTAGTTAGGTCCTATAGCTACTATGACTACCACGTATGTTATCTCTCGTGGCCCTCGTTACATCAACCGTACCCTCGACAACTACTCCAAACACAACCTCATCCACGCCTAATGTCTCACACATACCTGTAGTTACATTATAACCTCCAAAGATTGGTGACCCCTACCCCATTTCGAACGTGGTTCTTTCCATTCCACAATTATTAGCCCCTATTACCAATAGGGTTACCACGACCCTTCCACCCCCATATACATACTACCAATAAACTCATGTTTCATCCATTATTCATTCCAGTACGTACCCCTAATTCACCGCCTTCTTCTTCTCCACCACCCTACATGGTAGCCCCATACACTAGAGTACTACCCCTATTATATTCCCAAAACCAACCTTCTCATGCTACATGAGGCATCCAATCATCACAACGCACAAACAACCTAATTAAATTGATGTTGGACAAGATGCGGACATTAGAGGCATCGCTTTTGGCTCCCACAACACTCTCACCTATGATGATAGTTACAATGAGCCTATTCACCCATCCATTCCTATCTATTCATATCCTGTGCATTGGTAAATGCCTAAATTTAATCGTTCAATAGCAAAGAAGACCCACAACAACATTTGTAGCTGTTCAAACATAGGTGTTATCTCGATCGCTCATGATGATGCCTTACTTTTGAGAAACTTTCCCATGTCCCTTACTATACATGTATTAGATTGGTTTAGTGGGTTACCTAAACACTCTATACTCTCATCCAATCAGTAGCCCAAGCATTCTTGGATCATTTCTCTATCAATATCGTCAAGAAGGTTACCATGACCGATCTTTATTCCACACTTTAGTATCGGGAAAATCTATCACATATTTTGTCACTCACCGGCAAAACCTGATTAATCAACATGCCTTCCATCTACCACAAACTAAACTCATCGAGCTCTTCACACGGGCTTCTTGTAGATATATTTCACCAACCTTCCAAACATTCGATGAGGCATTCACTATGGCATGAAAGTTAGAGATTCGGGTCATCAAAGAGAAGAAAATCCAATTATGCAAAAAGAATTCGGCATTCAAGTCGAATGATACCTCTTCTTCTTCCAAACCACAAACCAATTATTCAAAATCTAAGGGCATCGCTAACGCAGTGGTACTCAAGTCCAGCTCAGCTCATCTATCAAATCAGGCTACACACTCATCTAATCTCTCACCTGTCTAGACTTTTCAATTCGGACAAAGAGCAACACAAATATACCCCAATGGTGGAACCTTACTCTTCTATCTTAAAAATATTATCAAAGTTGGAGCCATCACCCTTCCAGCTTATACAACCACACACTAGTTTTGACCTGCTCACCCTATGCCCGCATGGCATAAAGAACATGATTTCTCTATAACTATCATTGAGTAAAGGGTACTTGTGATGAAAAATGCATCACTTTCAAAAATATTGTCCAAGAAATGCTCGAGAAAGGTGAGTTAACGTGGATAATCCCAACGCCACCCCCAACCAAAATCTACAAATCTTCAAAAACCATTTCCCAACCATGCCCCTTTGTCTAATCAAACCGTTGAGACCTCAACTCACGATACCCATACCCACGAGGTCCACACTATCTTTAATGCCGTACCTATCACCTCCCGATTACCTCACATCCCTTTCATAGAGGAAATCCTAGCCCAAAATCCTCCTTCCACATCGAACCAACCTCCCATGTTCCTTAACCCATAGAGGAACATCTTTCATCTCCTTCATCACCTATGTAGGAGTCTTCCTCTAACATCGAGACCATCTTAACCTAGCTTCTCCACTTAGAGAACCTTTACCCAAAATACCTCCTCCACCCATAAAGGAGCACCCATTACCTCCTCCACCCACAGAGGAGCACCCATTACCTCCTCCACCCACAGAGGAGCACCTATCCATTCCTCCACTTATAGAGGAGCTCCTATCATCTCCTCCACCCATCATAGACCCAGTTGAGATACCTTTTCCTCTTGATGAGCATCCTCCATATGCTACCCAAAATCTAGCAGACCTACTTTCGGCTCTCTTACCCACGAAAGTTGAAGCTAGCCAATTTCCCATCTCTAAGACACATTTTACAGGAATTTCCATTAGGTCCTCACCAACTCCACCTACAGACGTGTCGTTCTCATGTTTGGCTGATCACTTAGATTATGTGGATAGGGCTCTACTATGGGGGCACCTTTTACTTCTGTCTCAACACGGATGCATATCCTTCTTTGATAACCCCACTATCTACCTAAAAATATTTTGACCAATTGAACCAAACATAATCACCTCTAACAAAACCCCTTCCATGACACCAGTTATAATTCAAACTGCACCCTTACCCATAACTCAACCTACACCTAAACCCAAACCCATACCTATAACATTTACCTCCACTAAACCCATTACCACTTTAGGGGTCACCCCAACCACTAGCCTTACTCATCCACCTATTAAACCGGATTTAGATACATCCACAAAAGTCATCACCACACATACTCTAACACCCAAACAAAAGCACCAATCCCATATAATCATACCCCAGACCACACCAATCACACCTACACCTATCTCGTCCATATTAGGATCTCATCTTCCCCACATGGTCAAAAACCTCCACCCATCAATAAACCAAAAACACAACATTCCACTCCTTCCTCACAAACCTCGACCTACCCAAATGCCCAATTAGTCTTACAAACCTACACCTACATGCCTCCTTACCACCCATACCTCCAATACCGTCAGCTATTTCTTCACTACCCACTACACTACATTCATTGTCAATCACACCTCAAGCATGACCCACGTCATCTAGCTTCAAAGCACCCCCATTTTCCCCGTGGGTAACTCACCCTCTTTCTCTATCTACTTTTCCTTCAAGACCTCGTACACCCACATCACCTTTATCCAAGAAATTGTAACTGAAAAACTAACCTCCACTACCCCACATTAAGGTATTCAAAACAGCCACACACCCTCCTACCCATCCATCTATTTCACCCCTACCCAGAGAAAACATGACCGATACCTAAAATCATATCGGCACTTAAACCCATAGCTTGACCCGTTCCTCCTCTTCCAAAAAAAGTTCCTCCACAATCAACCACACATGCACCCAAACCCATGTTCACTTCCCATGGTGATCCACTAGTAGGTGTAGACACTAAAATTAGGTCACACTCCCCTTTTGTCCCTCGACAAATAAGCACCCTTCATCACATTCACCTAGCCATTGCCCCTTCACCTCACTAGTATTAATTTAAATAATTTAATTAAATTAACTCATTATCCTCACTATATTTATTATTTAAATATCTTATTTAAATAATACCTACACATATAGTTTACTTAGACACCTCACCGAGCTAACTCATCGTAAGACCTATTCTTAGCAAGTTACCATAACTAACTAAGACTTACCCAAACCCTAAAAATCAATGCCTACACTCCCTCTAACCACATGCTCACAGAAGCTCCCGGTATAATCCATGGGATAACGACACAAGATTTGAGGAAATTAGGAGGATCTCCTAAGTTTAGTAAACCTAGAAAATCCTGCCTTGACCAACATCGGTTCCACCAAACCGTCGCCGTTAAGCTGGACTACTACCGTTGGTTATCCCTTTTAACCCAAAACAACCTTATTTCTCAAGGTTGGAACTTGGAAGAAGGAGGTTAGGAAACAAAGAAAGAAGTTTGATGAGAAAGAATGACATCTCAGAGAGATAACGCATCTTTAGAGATCCACTTTCAGCAAGAACTAACATCTAAGGAAGGAGATTGAACATCTTCTCCTACACACCATCCCATCCACCTAAAATATCCAAGAAAAGAGGAGTGTGCATACAACACATACAGAAGATTTTATTCAATTGGTAAACACTTGCATCCTTCAAACCCACCATCGGCACCTCCATCCATCACACACAAACCTTCAGGAACAAAATCCAAGTAAGTATAATATCATACTTTCCTAGTTATTTCATTTCATCATTGTTTTATCACCCATTGTTTATCTTGCTCCTTATTGATCGTATCCAAATTTTGTACCTCCATAGACCCATCAAAACCTCATAAAACCTATCCCAATCACCTAATACCTCCTCCCAACCAACTAAATCCTTTGTGCAATCAAAAGGATACCAAAACCCTATTCTCGTGATGTTTCTAGATCTCACATTAACCGGCATCGTTATACCTAACCGTGGTCGGTCACCCCTGACCGACGTTGGTCTCTATGTTTGCCTACATAGCCTTAAGAAAAGACCTATCCACCTAATTTCACCTCATCCTCACTCACTTGTGACCTACCCGAGACCTTTATCGGACTGTGAGAACCCTGAACCAACCATTTGACTGTGGATTATATTCCAACTTAGCCTGTTAGATTAGAGTTGTTTTCTTATTGTGTTTTAAGTGAGATACCTAAATAATTTTAAAATAACAATAGGATTTACCTTGTTTTTAGTATTAATTTGTTTAAAACAATGGAATGACAGCCATCTAGGAAGTACCATACTTCCCGTATCTAGCTCATGCTAGGCAGTTCACTGCCCATGTTGTTTAATTCTTTCTAGTGGTCTTACTTTTATTACAAGTAGTTCCTCCTAGCCAAAAAGAAGCTCTCATGGTCAACTGTGGATTCAAAAGTCATACAAGTGTAACAACCCATCCACGGACATTTGAACAGGTATTCCTCCTATGCCCGTTACCCTATTTGTTTCATCAATGATTCAAAGAAACAATCTAAGAAAAAGGTGAAACATTTTGGCATGCCCGATGGGACCCATCTGAGGTTCCTTGCATTTAATTCATTCCTAGGAAAAAATTGTGTGTTTTTTTCCCTTCTAAAAGTGTACACACTAATTTTCTTCCCCCGATAATCCACTCCTTTATATTTTCTCTGAAGGAAACTTTTCTTTTGGTGTATTTAAATGGAATCATCTCTTCATGCTTTCTACATTTTAGTGAAAGAGCATCCCTCTTCGTATTCATCTATTTTTTTATCGAATATTGTACTTTTGATTTGGGTTTAAAACAAGTGCATTGTATTCTGATTTAGTTCATTAGCTTACATTAATTAAGGGAAACCTATACGCTTGGATGTCATTACTAGGTGATGGTTGACAAATGAACCATAGAAAAGCAATTATATCCTTTTCTCTTTCTCTCTCGAGTCTTACCAAACCACACAAAAATTTAAATACATACATTCTTAAACAACATCTTACCTAGGAAAGTTGTAGGTGATCACACGATCACAACACGGTGGGCACCCACTCACTACTCTATCGAGTCATACTTGAGCATAGCCCGCCCCACTATAACATACCTGAAATCTCACCCTTTAGATCTCCTTCTTTGTAAGAAGCCATCCTCACCAAAAACTCTATTTCGTAATTCATGTGTCGGTCCTAAATAGCATAACTTTGAACAAACATAATAGAATAGGCACTCTAGGAATGTTCTTTCTTAGTGTTACTGCTTTAAATTAAATTTTGAGGTGAGAGCTTTAGATCATTATTTTTGTATTTCCTTGCAACTCCCCATCATATCTGGTGTATTCTGCTCCACCCGAGTGTGCCTATGCCATATCACCATCATTCTATGAATTTTGGGTTTGATTCCACATCAAATTCTAATTCACAACCACTTTTTCTCATCACTATTTCAATCTCATAGTAACCATCATCGGTTACCTCTGACCGCCATCGATTAAACATAACCGACGACGTTGGTTCCGGGCCCTTTTGCTAACCTACTCAAAAATACATTCTCACTTCACTTTTCTACACTTTCCATGGTCTTTGTCACTTTGTCACCTTTCCCATTGACGTTTTACACATTCCTAGATTTGGCATACTTTTCAGATTTTACCTTCTACCTCACTATTTATTCACTTGTCCATCTTCTACGATGACCGATAAGCAGTTACCCCGACTAACGTCGTTTTCCCTAATCAGCATCGGTTAACCTATTTCACATTCCACTCACCATTTGTTACTTCATCCATTTTTTATCACCAGATTCACCTGTTTCTACTATTCTCTATATTATTTACAGAGAAGCATCCCCGTTTGATCAGTCCTGGTCACATGGCACTAACCCAAAGACAAGAAAATTCCCTCGTGTTCCATGCCAATTTCCAACCACTCCCACCTAGTCCTTCACCACCCTCTATTTTATCACCAGCCATGGATCCCATCCAACCTACCAATATCACTACCGAAGATGAGGAGTTCACATGACTCCTTGACCAGAACCCTGTTGCCTTGCAGTTTTACCTCTCCCATTCATCCACTCGAGACACCTCGGGTTAGTTGATATATGGCATGCCCATATCTATCCCCTCGACTCTCGCACCCACTTCCGCATCAGCCCCATTTGGCTCCATGCTACCTGCATCCACCTTACCCCCAGTCGTTTTGCAGTTAGGTCCTATACCCACTATGACTACCATGTCTGTTACCCCCATAGCACCCATTACATCTACCATACCCTCGATAATTACCCCAAACACAACCTCATCCATCCCTCATGTCTCACATATACATGTAGCTATGTTCCCACCTCCAATGTCAATGACCTCTACCCCATTTTAGAATGTAGTTCTTTCTATTCCATGATCATTAGCCCCTATTACCACTAGGGTTACCACCACCCTTCCTCCCCCATATACATACTACCAACAACCGCATGTTTCATCTATCATTCATTTTGGGTATGTACCCCCTATTTCCTTGCCTTCTTCTCTACCACCTTACATGGAAGCCCCATACACTGGAATGCCCCACCCATTATACACCCAAAACCAACCTCCTCACATTATAGGAGGCATCCAATCATCACAACCCACTAATGACTTAATTAAATTGATGATGGATAAGATGTGAACACTTTGAAGGCATTGGTTTCCGACTCCCACAACAATCTCACTTAGGACAAGATTTGTAATGAGCCTATTCACCCATCCATTCCCATCCGTTCATACCCTATACATTGGGAAATGCCCAAATTTAATCGTTTCAATAGTAAGGAAGACCCACAACATCATTTGTGCTCGTTTAAACACGGGTCTTATTTGATTGCTCATGATGATGCATTACTTTTGAGAATTTTTCCCATGTCCCTCATTGGACCTGCATTAGACTAGTATAGTGGGTTACCCAAACACTCCATATTTTTATTTAATTAGGTAGCCCAAGCTTTCTTGGATCATTTTTCCATCAACATCACCAAGAAAGTTACCATGACCGATCTATATTCCACATGTCGATACGAGGATGAATCTATTGAAAATTTTCTCGCTCACCGTGGTAGCTTTGATCAATCAACTTACCTTTCAAGTGCCACAAACTAAACTCATCGAGCTCTTCACATGAGCTTTCACCAGGAATATCTCCCTAACCTTGCAAGTCTAAACTTTTAGAACATTCGATGAGGCATTCACTATGGCACGAAAGTTAGAGTTTCGCACCATCAAAGAGAAGAAAATCCAATTATGAAATAAAAATTTGGCATTTAAGTTAAATGAAACCTCTTCTTCTTACAAACCACCAACCAATTATTTAAAGGCTAAAGCTACCACTAACGCAGTGGTACTCAAGGCCGGCCTAGCTCATCCATCCAATCAAGCTAAACCCTCATCTAATTTATCACCTGTTCAAGCTTTTCAATTCGGACAAGAGCAATGAAAATATACCCCAATTAGGAACCTTACTCTTCTATCTTAGAGAAGCTTATCAAAGTTGACACCATCACCCTTCCACCCATAAAACCACACAATAGTTTTGACCCTTCTCACCCCATGCCCGCATGGTATAAGGAACAATATTTCTATAACTATCAAGCATATAAAGGGTCATAGTGATGGCGAAATGCATCACTTTTAACTATATTGTTTAAGAAATTCTCAAGAAATGTGAGTTTACTGTGGATAATCCTAATGCTAACCCTAACTAGAATCTACAAATCTTTAAAAAACCATTTCCCAATCATGCCCCTTCATCCAATCAAATCCGTGAGACATCCACTCATGATACCCATACCGTGAGGTTCATGTAATCTTTAACAAGGTACCTATCACATCTCAATTACCTCACATTTCTTCCATAGAGGAAATCCTAGACCGAAATCCTCCTTCCACATTGGAACCAACCATCACTTTGCTTCTTTCACTAATAGAAGAACACCCTTCATCTCCTACATCACCTACAGGAGGATTCTTCTACTGCTAACATTGAGACCATTTCACCCCTAGCTTCTTCACTTAGCAAACCTTTTCCTACCGTAACTCCTCCACCCATGGAGGAGCACACATTACCTCCTCCACCCACGGAGAGGAGAGCACCCATTACCTCCTCTACCCATGAGGAGGAGCACCTATCAATTCCTCCACTCATAGAGGAACTCCCATCATCCCTTTCACCCATCATAGACACGGTGGGGATACCTTTGCCTCTGGGTAAGCATTCTCGATCCGCTACCCGACACCCAACGAGACCTTCTTTTAGCTCTCTTACCCACGAAAGTTGAAGCCGGCCGATTCCCCATCTCTGAGTTTCATTTTATGGGAATTCCCGTTAGGTCCTCACCAACTCCACCTACAAACGTGCCATTCTCACATTTGGTTGATCACTTGGATTATGTGTATAGGGCTTTGTTATGGTGGTGCCTCTTACTCCCTGTCTCAACAAAAATGTAGAGATCCCTCGATGACATCTCTACTATCTACCCAAGCACATTTCCACCCGTTAAACCACATACAACCACTGTTATTGTAACTCCTTCCATGATACCCATTAGCACTCGACATCACACCCTTACCCATAACCCAAACTATGCCTAACCCAAACCCATACCCACAATATTTACCTCCACTAAACCTATTACCACTTTAGGGGTTACCCTAACAAGCATCCTTACTCATCCACCTATTAAACTAGATTTAGCTACATCCTCCAAAACCACACCTACTCTAACACCCAAACTAGAGAAACAAACTCATCAACCTCATACCCTTACCGCACCAATCACACCTACACTCATCTCGTCTTTCTTAAGACCTCAACCGCCAAACATGGTCAAGCACACCTCACCCATTCATAACCCAATAACACAACCACCCATTCCTACCTCATAAATCTCTAACCTACCTAGACACACAACACGACTCATACCCGCACTGCGCAGTCCCTTTACCACTAATACCTCGATACCTTCAACCATAGCTTCACTACCTACCACACTTCGGTCATTGTCCCTCACACCCCAAGCATGACCTGCATTATCTACCTTCATATTACCCTCGTTATCCCCATGGGTAACTCACCCTCTTCCTCCATATGTTTTCCTTCTAGATCGTGTATATACACATCACCTTTACCCAAGAAGGTATAACTTAAAAACAAAACCCCACTACCCAACAACAAGGTAGTAAAAAAAAACCACACCTTCCTACCCATCCATATCTTGTACCCATACCTAAATGAACTCGACCGATACCTCAACCCACACCGACACCTAAACCTATAGCTTGACATGTTCCTACACTTCCAAAAATAATTCCTAGACAACCAACCATACCTACGCCCAAACCCACATTCACCTCCCATTGTGATCCACTAGCAGGGTCCTATGCAAAAACTTTAACCAACCTCCTAGAGACTTCTGTTATCACATTACCACCACTCCGACCTTATGACTCCCTCAAACCCAAGCCAAAGGGGTTTGATGATACCAAAATTTGTGCATACCATCGTGTGCCAGGGCATGATGTGGAGAACTGCAAGGCTTTGAAAATTGTGCTTATCCAATTATGTCCACCCAAAACCAACTTTGATGACGATGACCTTCTTGACGAGGATCTTGCTTCACCTACCCCCATTCCCACACTACATACTCAACAACCACAACCTCCACCCTCACAGCTCCTAGAACCACACACAAAATTTGAAATTAACATGGTTCACATAAGAGAACTTGCCACGCCACCACCCAAATGTCGCTACACCCAGCTGACCTCACAGGGCTTTTCTCCTCCCATAGGTTTTACCCTTCATGTCATTATACCACTTACCCTACACCCTCTCCATTTAACAAATTCCCTCAAATCAACATGGTACACATTACTACACATGCACGAAGGGGTAAAGAAAATGCAGTGACACACTAACCCATCCTATACCTAACATACCATCTACACTCATACCTATGATAACTATCCGCTGCCCCACATACCCCATTTCTAATGGATTCACACATCACACCATGCTCAAACAATTACACCAATCACCCCTCAAAATGTCCTTATATGAAAACCTCATAATCCCATCCCATTGCAAGCCCTCATGGAGGTTCTTCAATCTATCGAGGTTTTACCCAATGACCCTACACCCGTAGCATCCATTATCACACCCCATCATGTAGCCTCTCTCACCAAATTACCACCTTCATCCTCACCTCACCTTGTTCACCAAGTGGCCTCCCTTAGCTTCTCAGAGGTAGAGATCACACCATACCAAAATGATGACCCAGACCCAACCCTCTTCATCTTTGTACACATTGATGACATATGGGTATGTCGTTGATGATTGATGGAGCGCTAGCATTGACATCATTTCATCCCATGCATTTGCTCAAATGCGCATACTTGACAATTACATGTACAAACATCCAATCATGTTGCATTCATTCAATGACGTTATCACCTCCACACTAGGCACTATCATTCTTCAAGTTTGTGTGGGCCCCCACACTATTCTAGAATTGTTTTATGTTTTGGAGGTGGAATTCCAATATAACTTGTTGCTTGGTAGACCCTAGATCTGGGTCACGGGTTTTGTTCCCTCCACTTTGCATCATTGTGTAAAGTTTAAACACAAAGGACACACTTATACCATTCCATCTCGACCCATCACCTTTCAAAACATGCAACATGCTTTACTTGACCCAATGATGTACTCATACCGGTCAAGTCATCTACTTATGTAACCAATACTTCTTCATCTACACCTACACCCACACCTACCAAGACAACCGCTACTTTTACCATACATACTGCCTCCACTCCTACCGCTGCTATCACCTCCATGGCTAACCCATTACCTTCCCAATCTATTAACACCACCTCCGCATCAACATCCGACACATCATCCATACCAACTACCCACATACCAATAATGATCCCTTGGAAGGTGTTTTTCAAAGCATCACTCTAGGGAATACCGCCTATATAGCGTCAACACATTCCTTACTCTGCGTGAGTATGAAAGCCTTCACCAATACCCTCGTTATGATCACCATATAGGAGAACACCTCCTTTATGGTCCTCCTCATCTTTGTACTAGTCTCACCTATGGGGGACTTGATAATTCCAACCACACACCTGAACCACCTTCACAACCTCACCCATTTTCCGCTAACTTCCAATCACTTACTAATCACCATTTTTCCCACACCTTCCTACACTTCTATGCGTGGAAGGTTTTTGGTTTCAAATTTTATGAGAAGGTTCGCCATACCATTATTCCATGTACCACCTATAAACATAATGACCATAGTGGTATCGGCTTCCTGAACCTTCTACCAAATAGGCCTAAATTGAATTCATTGAGGACCCTAGCCTTTCCTCACCTTCATCACCACCCTCACCGACAGAGTCGATGGATCCTGAATCTATCCCTCCTAACTTATTTTTTTCATAAACACCATTTCCTTGGGGCCTTTGACTTATCAATGCGAAGGCGAGGCCCCTTCCACTCTCCCATTCCTTTATCCTGAGATGATCAATGATGACACACCAACCATTAACATCATTCAATATTAGGATGATGAATCCACACTCACCTACCTTGGTGCATAAGACTCATATATTCATCGGTCATTACCCTCTGAGATGCAAACCATGTTGAATGAATTGACTATCGAGATCAACATTCATACTTAGGATGACCCACACATCCTAAAGATCGGACAATCTTTAGATGCTACCTTGAAAAGAAGCCATCAGTTCTTTTCTTTGAGATCATAACCACACTTTTTCTTGGTCTTACATAGACATGCATGGTATTGACCCTACCATAGTGGTGCACAATATCATAACCATTCTCGATGCCAAACTGTCAAACAAAAGCCGAGGAAAATGCATCGCATTCCTCTTCTCGTTAAATAAGAACTTCAGCACCTTCTTTCCGTTTCCTTCATCTTACCCATTGATTATCCTCGTTGGATTTCTAACATTGTCCCTATTACTAAAGCAATAGGGGACTCTCATATTTGCACGGACTTAGGTGACCTCAACCTCACCGCCTTAGAAAGATGAATTTTCCTTGCTCGGTATTGATCAACTGGTAGACCTTACCAGGGTCACAAAATGCTCTCACTCATGGATGGGTTCTCGGGTTATAACCAATTTTTTCTTTCCTTAGAAGATCAGCACAAAACCACATTCATTACCCCTTGGAAGACCTTTTGCTATCGAGTCATGCCTTTTGGGCCTTAAAAACACTTGGTGTTACATATCAGCATGCTATGACTTACATCTTCCATGATATCATGCATCACATATTGGAAGATTATGTGGATGATCTTTTGGCTAAATCTAAATGTCGCGCTGAGCACCTCATTGTCCTCAAAATCATCTTTGACCACCTCATTAAATATTGCATCTTCCTTCATCCTAAAAGTGCGTCTTCACGGTTTCTCACGAAAACTCCGGTCATTGATTTATTTCCCAACTCTCTAACCGGTGTCAACCATTTCATCATTTTATTTAGGAGGACATCTCTATCAAATGGGATGACGACTACCACAAAGATTTTGAGGCCTTAAAACAATACCTTCTCTAACCACCCATACTCATTCCATTCAAACATGATCAACCTTTTTACCTATACATCTTGGCTACTGATCACTTCTTAGGGGCTATGCTCGCTCATCATGATGAACAACATACGGAGCATGCGGTTTATTACATAAGCCGTACTATTTTGGACTATGAAACCCGATACAACCACCCGAAAAATATTTTCTTAGCCTTATTTTTGTTGCCACCAAACTCTTCCATTACCTACTCAACCACAAAACCTATGGTGTGACCAAAAATGACCCCTTACACTTCATGTACAATAAACCTTATCAAAATCAATGTGTTTTATGTTGCCTCATGCTTTTAGCTAATCTTGACCTCGAGTTCATTCACCAAAAGTCCATTAAGGGTCAGGATATCGCTGACCACCAAAAAAATGGGTGATGCACCTATTTTTGGGGACCAACCCTCTAATTTTGACTTCCCTGATGAATCCATTGCTACCCTTTCCATGGATGAACCACTTTACCAAATGACATTGTTCTTCGATGGTTCCAAGTGTCATGTGAGGGTGGAGTTGGTGTTATCCTTATCCCTCTGGATGGAGAACCCATGTCTTTGTCTTTAAAACTAGACTTTGAATGCACCAACAATATTTCTGAGTATGAAGCGCTCATCCTCGGTCTCCAAACTACCTATGCCCTCGATGTCAAATCAATCCACATCTTTGGTGATTCACAATTGGTCATAAACAAAGTTAATGGTATGTACTAATGTCGTAACGAGATACTTCAAAACTATAAACATCATGTAGACATACTTTTGACCACCTTTGACTATTATTCCCCTCAAACTATCCATCATTCAACCAACAAATTTACAGATACCATGGCTTTCTTAGCTTCTCAAATACCTTATTTTCCCGCTAATTCTAAAATCTTTGTCACTGTACAATAACTCCAATCACCTTCTTATTTACCTCATGAATTTTAATCCATCAATCGCTACCCCACTCCAAAGCAACCTTTGGTATCTCGTTACATGATGTCAAAAGTATGTCTACATGATGTTTATACTTTTAAGAGTAAACCAAAACACTGAGCCCCTTAACGTATTACATCTTCAACCATTCTACTGTTGACCTCTAGTCCTACATCACTATTTATCTAGTTCATGCTCATCCCTTGAGTTCCATTTACCTTTTCCACATCTCATCTCCACCGATTAAACATGGATCATGTGATTACCCGTCACCCTTTTGCCTTATCTTAAATATGTGCACCACGGATGTGCACATGGCATGATTCTCATGGATAATTTTAGTCTTCTTTAAGATGAGATCCCATGATCATTCACCCTTTCTTCTCAACAAGAACCAAATGCTTCGTTATAGCCTCCTCCATGACTTAAAAGCAAAAAAAAAAACAATAAGATGAAACCCTCGAAGGACATCTTCAACTATAAGGGATCAACTCCTTGAGTAAAAATTCCAATATCAAAAATGAATCCCTCAAAAGGACATCTTCCACCTTCAATTGTTACTATAAGTAGACTACTCCCTTGAAGGATAGCTATAAAAATCTCACAATTCTCTAAATAGTTTTTCCAAAAGAAGACTATCTCCTCAAAATCAAAATTGAAGCTTCCCATCGATCGATCACTTCACGAAGACCTCAAGGAGACATATATTCCTCTTGTATAGACTTCCCACATCGATCAATCTATTTGAAAGTAAAAAAATTAAAAAGTAAAAAAAAAAATACGCTTTTTCGTCATGGACTTGCCTATTTTGATCTTAGATCTATTGCTAAGGCATTCTACTTCCCATTTCATGACCCAATTACCTGCACCTCCTTACCCGTTGTATTTTCACTTCATACCTCAAGGGACCTGCTGAACCTATGAAATTTGTTGATCATGTGACTCTTCATCACTCTTAGAATTATCAATCATGTAATGTCTTTAGGGTCTTACATTCATTTTCTTATCTATAGATGTGTTTTATACGTTTTGATCCTTGCCAATCGGGTGGTTTTCTTGCCCCCTCTTATCTTTTCTCTTCTTCATTACCTTTTGATTTTCTTATACAAGACTTAGTCCTCGACGCTTACCTTTTGGGGTCATCCTCCCCTTTTTCCATAGTCACCCTCACCTACAACATTTTTTTACTATCATCTACCTCCACCTATTAAACCCAAACCCACAACATGACCACAAACCTACCAACTCATTTTCATCTTCTTCCCTAGCTTATGGGAGAACTACATTGGTCTGAGGTCCCTTTTCACCGGGACTATGTAGGCAGCACTTCCAGGGCATGGGGCCTTAGAAGGTTAGCTCGACCACTCTTTACCCTAACCATTTGCCCCACCATTACCTGATTTCCTGTTCATCTCAAAAACCTCGACATTTAAACCATATCCCACATACCTTTTACCACTTATATTATTTCACATTTTACACTATCTCATGTATTTACATTTCCATTTGTTACCAAAAGACAGAAATGAACATCCATGCCTAGACCGACTTTGACTTGATCCATGTCTAAACCGTCCTGACTCAATCCATGCCTAAACCAACCTGACTCGATCCATGCCTACACCAACCTGACTCAATCCATGCCTAAACCAACCTGACTCAATCCATGCCTAAACCAACCTGACTCGATCCATGCCTATCACCTGACTTGATCCATGCCTATCACCTTACTCGATCCATGCCTATAACCTGACTCTATCATGCCTAGCTCTTCTATTTTCCATCCATATCATAATAAAGTAAAACTCATACACATTGCAACAACATCACTTGAATATCATCTATCTCCTCATATATACATGTGTGTATCAATACAATGTACATCTGTATCACATAAATGTGTATCTCAATAAACATGTCTATCTCATCATAGCTATCTTCTCAAAATTGTCAGCCCGCAAGTTGATATACTATAAATAATCATCATCGGCTCATAGGCCACTATCTAATACAAAAATTTCTTCGGCTCACAGGTTGGTATCATATACAAAAGTAAATACAATATCTCTTCGGCACGTAGGCCGGTCTCATATATCATACATACAAAAATGACTCAGGACACATGCCTGTCCATAGCAGATCATTGTGTCTCTCCCGACCCCTCTGCTGCACCTGTCTAGGGTCCGGCACCTGCCTCACCTCCTGCTGATGGCCAGTCACCTGGAGCTAGCCTCTGCACACTAGTGACCTCACCACGACCCTGTCCTTGGGCTTGCTGGCCCCCTGTACTCTCCACACTATGAGTGCAAGATCTAGTCCTCTCACTGGAGGCCTGTTGTGCTCTGTACTCGGCATAGGAGGGCACATCTATCTCGACATCTAACAAATGATCATGGTAATACAGTGAATCTCCTAGGGAATATTTGAACCTAGCCATGGGCACTGCCTTATGGCATGGCGGTGCCACTAGTCTCACTACCTACATAGGTACTTGTATAATGGGACCCTATCCTTGAACCTACACTGAGCCTTGTACTGGTGCTATAGCTTTGTCGGTCCTAGAATCTATGCCTATGCATGTAGCTAGGCCTGTAAGGTAGTAATTTGTGCTTGTGTTGCTGTCAATTGGCCCTACAGACCCGTAACATGTCCTGTGTTATGCCTAACTGCCCTCGTAAATCCTACACCTATGCTGTAGGGTAGATATCTGCCCTCTATCTTTTCCTACCTCCTCTCCATCTCCATCTCCCCTAAATCCTCCTGTCACAGTGCAGTCCTGCCTCGCTGCCTCGAGCATCGACTTAGCCGGGCTTGTAATGTGGCACCTGTGCCTCTGCTGTCGCTTGCCCTTGCATGATCCCAAGCTGCATCACCAAAGTAGCCACCTACCCCTGTAGGGTGTCTCTCTGAACCGTGATGGTGGCTAAGTCTATATGCCACGGCCTCGGTGGTAGTGCAGGATCTTAGGTGCCACCCACCACTACATGTACCCATATGTAACCCCAACATCATCAATCTGAGTATCTACAGGATACTCCTCCTATCTAGTTGCCATTGTGGGTTGTGGTGGAGACATAGGTCTCTCGACATCATCTCTCTGAGTGCGAGGGAATGGAGGCGGTACACCACGAACCAATCCAAACGACGTCTAATCCATTCTACGGGTATCTCGCTCATGCTCTCCCACTCTCCTCCCCTCTATCCATAGATATATCTGTAGCCCCGGCCTAGCTCTGTGACCATCTGTCTGTATGAAGGGAAGCCCACATATGGTCTCTAAATGATGTTCACCTCGACAACCCCTTCAACAACCTCCCTCTGTAATAAGCTAATCATGCGTAACTCGGCACCTCGGGCCTCTCCATAGCCGAAGCCCACTACTTGTACCCCACTCTCAAAACTCTCCATGGGAATGCATCTACCCGTGGCCTCCCGATTAGGTAAAAAAATGTTCTCGTACGCCCGAAGAATGTAATGTAGTAGTACGACACAGTGATCTTTGAACCTTTGTAGTCATCTGTAGGCCCATAGCTCTCTATACACCTATGTTAGCAATGCAGGTGCCCATGCAAATCATGTCTGATGTATCATCATGTCATGGAGGAATCCCATCAGTGACCTCAATAACCTCCCACCCTCTGCATCCAGTGTGCAAAGTAGAACACTGCCTCCATCATAAGTACCACTAACCTCATCTCCTCTCGATGAGCTCTATACATCACTCCATAGCTCATGCTAGTGCTATGGAATGTCAGTCTGTTAGGAAATAAGGGATAAAATATGTGGAATAATCCCTCACGAATTGCAACAGAGAAACTAATATGCATAAATTATTACGGATCTCAAATAAAATTGTAGAATAAAATAACACAAGACAAAGAGACAAGATTTAACGTGTTTCACCCAATTTGGGCTACATCCACCAAGAATCACTTGCTTAGATTTTATTACAAGCCACTTGCTCTCTCAATACAATACCTAGATCCGTTTGGAGCTATGCTCAACAAACTCTACTGAGAATTCACACACGAATTCAAAACACATTTGCAATACATTTGCTTGTTTTTATCTATCATATGCATAAGACCATATAAATAGACAAAGCTGCTTAAGCGGTTTTACAAAACCATGGGTATCAACACCATGGGAAAAACTTGTCTCATAAACCTATGCATCAAAAAAACTCACCCATATGAGAAAAGCATGTTTCCCGATATTTGGTGCAATTTTTTGAGGCCAAAAAATTTACGCCTATTAATGACCCCAACGAAGATACATGAAAAGTGTACAGTACTCTTAGTGTACAGTCTTCAACACTTTCACACATGAAAACAGGCTCCACAACCTAACAATCTCCCACTTGGAGACTAGTTTTCCTCTGAGCAAGCTTCTCAACCCTTCACTAGTTTCTGTGAAGACCAACCAAAGTCTGAACACAACTTTAGTTTTTCCCTTGTGACCACCTTGGTCATCATGTCTGCAGGATTCTGACTAGTATGAATCTTCTCCAACTTCAACTTCTCTTCCTCCAAATTTGTCCTGATGAAATGGTACCTTAACTGTATATGCTTCATCCTAGAGTGGAAAGCAGAGTTCTTAGCTAGGTGTATAGCACTCTGACTATCACTATGAAGCTTACATTCCTCCTGCTTATGCCCCAACTCCTCAAGCAATTGTTGTAGCCAAATCATCTCTTTGCTTGCCTCTGTGGCAGAAACATACTCAGCCTCTGTGGTTGACAAAGCCACCAGCTTCTGTAGTCTTGAAATCCAGCTCACTGCCGTCCCACCTACACGGTGTAAATATAACTGTGTCGTGCTCCTCCTGCTGTCTACATCTCTAGCCATATCTAAATCTACATAACCACGTAAAGTGGTGTTTGATCCATCAGTAGCACAAAACTATCCCCATGGTCCCTCCCAAATCTTGAAGGATCCACTTTAATGCTTGCCAATGTTCTTTACTGGATCACTCATAAATCTACTCACGACTCCCACTTTGCATGGGCAATATCGAGGCCTAGTGCATACCATAGCATACATCAAATGCCCAATTGCTTGATGAGTAAGGTACCTTGGACATCTGGTTTCTTTCCTGCTCTGTCATGGGACACTGCTCCTTTGATAACTTGAAATGGCCTGCCAAAGGAGTCCCAACCGGTTTAGCATCCTGCATGTTAAACCTGTCTAATACCTTCTTAATGTACTCTTCCTGAGATAAAGTCAACTTCCGTTCCTTCCTATCCCGAGTTATCCTCATACCAAGGATTTGTCTGGCTGCCCCCAAATCCTTCATATCAAAGGATTCACTTAGCTATTTCTTGAGTACTTTTATTTCCTGCATGTTTTTACCTGCAACCAACATGTCATCAACATACAAACACAGGATAATATAACTTCCATCCTCAAATTTCTTTGTATACACACAATGGTCAGAATGACATCTAATATAACCTTGCTCCATCATGAAGCTATCAAACTTCTTATACCATTGACGTGGAGCTTGTTTCAGGCCATACAAGCTCTTCTTCAGTTTGCACACCATCTCCTCTTTACCTTTGACTTCATATCCTTCTGGCTGCTACATATATAGCTCCTCCTCCAAATCACCATGGAGAAATGTAGTCTTTACATCTAACTATTCTAAGTGCAAGTCTTCTGCTACCACTATTCCAAGAACAGTTTTGATAGAAGTCATTTTTACTATAGGAGAAAAAATCTCATCAAAATCTATACCTTGTTTCTATGTAAACCCCTTGACCACCAACCGGGCCTTATATCTTTTCTTTCCTCCTTCTTCATCTTTAACTCTATACACCCACTTGTTCTGCAATGCTCTTTTTCCTTTCGATAGCTTCACCAAATCCCACTCTGGTTCTCCATGAGAGACTTATGCTCCTCATCCATGGCTTACTCCCACTTCTTACTGGCATCTACCTGCATTGCTTCATCAAATCTCTCTGGCTCTCCACTATAAGTGAGTAATAAATAATAAAGAGAAGGAGAAAACCGTTCAGGTTCTTTTCTTACCCTAGAAGACCTCCTCACTGTAGGAGTTTGGGGTTCCTGTTGAGTAGGTTCCTAAACTGATTCATAGGTCACTTTCCCATCCGAAAGATCCTCTACCACTGCATATTCTTTCTTGGATTCTTCCCTATTTTCCTACAACTGTTGCTTATACATGACTTTCTCATTAAAGACCACATCCCTAGACCAAATGATTTTCTTGTCCTTAATAATCCAACATTTAAACCCAAAGTCATCACCACCATAACCAATGAAAGTACATTTTTCTAATTTAGCCTCTAGCTTGGTCATATCATCCTTGTCTATATGAACAAACACTTCACATCCAAAGACTCTAAGAAATGAATAATCAAATTTCTTACCATACCATGCCTCCTCAGGTATGCCTCCATCCAAGGCACTTGAGGGTCCTCTGTTTATCAAGTACACAGTTGTGCTCACCGCTTCTGCCCAAAAAGAAAGAGGCAGTCCTGCATGTAACCTCATGCTCCTAGCACGTTCCATTATTGTTCTGTTCATCCTTTCTGATACCCCATTCTGCTGTGGAGTTCCTGGAACTGTCTTTTGCCTACGGATTCCATTCTTAGAACAATAATCATTAAATTCATTGCTGCAATACTCCCCTCCATTATCTGACCTGAGACATTTTAGCTTAAGACCTGTTTCATTCTCTACCAAGGCTTTCCATTTAACAAAAGTGTCAAATACATCATATTTGTTTCTAATACAATAAACCCAAACTTTCCTTGTTGCATCATCAATAAAAGTAACATAATAACTTGAACCCCCAAGAGATGATACATGAGCCGCCCACACATCAGAATGCACCAGCTCTAACTTACTCTCTTTCTTTGTAGGTCCAACCTTGAGAAACCTTACTCAGCTTCTGTTTCCCATATATGCAGTTCTCACAGAAATCCAAACATGTTTCTGTATATCCAGAAAATTCTTCTTTATGATATTCATGCCCTTATGGCTCATATGACCGAGCCTATAGTGCCATAATGTTGTATCTACATCTGAAGCCACAAGATTACAATCATTAGTACTATCAATGGTTAAATACAAGGTTCCAACCTTCTTACCTCTTTCCACCACAAGAGCACCCTTGGTAACCTTCCAAGAGTCTACTTGTAAATATCACAGTACAACCATCACTTCCCAACTGCCTGCCGATATCAGATTTCATCTTAATGTAGGCACATGTTTGACATCCTTCAATAGCCAAGTATTCCCATTTTGCATCTTAACATGAATAGAACCTTTTCCAACTATGTTGCAAGGCTCATCATCACCAAGAAAAACATGCCCAAAATCTCCTTGAACATAATCAACAAAATAATGCCTATGTGGAGAAGCATGGAAAGAAGCCCCTGAATCTAAAACCTAAGATTCAGTAATATTGTGCAAAGAAAGAATCAAAGCATCCTGACATACATTACCCATTGCCACATTTGCCTCCTTGTTTTCTTCTGTTGTTTCTTCTTATCCCGAAGCTCCCAATAGTCCTTCTTTGCATGCCCAGGCTTTCCACAATTCCAGCATACAATCTTGTTCTTGGATTTTGACCTTTCCCGATCTTTTCATTTTCCACGCTTCCTCTATTCTTTTGTCTCCCTCTAGTTTCCACTTTCAAAGCATTCCACAAGTAGAAGATTCCCCGAGATTTTCTTCACATTTCCTCACTTAGAATCACCCCTACAACATCCTCAAACTTCAACTTCGAGTTAGTTGGGCCTGAGTTACTTACCGCCATTACCAGGCTATTCCGACTCTCAGGTAAAGAGCACATAATTAATAAAGCCCTAACTTCTTCATCAAATTCTATTGTAACCGAAGTTAGCATATTCACTACCATATTGAAATCATTTAAATGATCTGCTACTGAACTATTCTCAGACATCTTCATATTAAACAAATTTTTCATTAAAAATATCTTATTAGAGGCAGCGGGTTTTTCATACAACTTCCCTAATGCATCCATTAGATCTTTTTATTCTTTTCCTTTGAAACATTAAATAATACCGAAGATGCAAGACTCAACCGGATTGTTCCAAGTGCCTTCCGATCCAACAAATCCCATTCCGCATCTATCATACTCGAGGGTTTGTTCACCTTCTCAGACAATGGAGTATAAAGATCCTTCTGATAAAGGTAATCTTCCATCTACATCTTCCAAAGACTGAAATTCTGCCTGTTGAATTTATCCACCTAGATCTTCCTTCATCTGCCATAGCTCCCACTCAAGCTAAAAACTTTCCTGCGATTCAACACTTGACAAACCAAACCAAGCTCTAATACCAATTGTTAGGAAATAAGGGATAAAATATGTGGAATAACCCCTCACGAGAATTGCAACGGAGAAACTAATATGCGAAATTATTACGGATCTCAAATAAAATTACGAATAAAATAACACAACACAAAGAGATAGTATTTAACTTGGTTCACCCAATTTGGGCTACATCCACCAAGAATCACTTGCTCGATTTTATTACAAGCCACCACTCTCTCAATACAATACCCGAGATCCATTTGGAGCTATGCTCAACAAACTCTCTGAGAATTCACACAGAAATCAAAACACATCTCGCAATACATTTGCTTGTTTTTATCTATCATATGCATAAGACCATATAAATAGACAACCGCTTAAGCGCTTTTACAAAACCATGGGTATCAAAACCATGGGAAAAACTCATCCCATAAACCTATGGGTCAAAAACTCGCCCATATGAGAAAAGCACGTTTCCCGATATTTCGGTGTAATTTTTCGAGGCCAAAAATTTACGCCTATTAATGACCCCTGAGGATACATGAAAAGTGTACGGTACTCTTAGTGTATAGTCTTCAACATTTTCACACATGAAAACAGGCTCCACAACCTAACAAGGTCTATTGCACCCTCACCAAAAATGGGTGCCGTAACTCCTCGATGCCCCCTGAAGAGATAAAATACACACAGGCCCCAATATGGGCAATTGCATGATCCTATATACATCCTCCAGGGTGATCATCATCTCACCCGTCGACAAATGGAAGGTATTGGTCGCCGAGTCCCATCTATCGATGAGGGAAACCATAACACTCACCTCTCGAAATACATGTTGATAGCTCCTCACCCCTATCAATCCCACCTCTACCACATGTTGCCACTCCGCCTATGTCGTGCTTGCCCATACTCTCAATAACAAGGGTGGCACTGGGCTCTCATCCGCATCTCGTCTCTTGCCTACGTCACACAAAAATAATGCATTAGTCCACCTTCCCATCTTACCTTGTTTTTAACCCATCTACCCAAACCTATCTACCCAATCCCTAAACCACACCCACCCAAACTCATCTACCCTACCTCTCTGCCCTCACCCTCACCCACACCTACCCAAACCCATTCACCCAACACTACCTACCCTACCCTCACCTAGTGACCCACCCTCACCCTTTACCCACCTACCCTACTTTCTCATCCTAACCCCTCCCTCTCACCCACCTTATTTCCCACCCTACCTTTACTCTCTTCCTTTTTATCCAAATTTCAACTTACAAATAACCGACCCAGCTTCCCCGATCGACCATGGTGTCCCTTTAACCAAAGACCGGTCATTGTTCTTATGACTAGCACACTCACTACCCACCGACGTTGGCCACAAGTCAACTAACGTTGGTCATTTGTCACACGTCTCTGCCCCGACTTTCCAACCCTAATTTTTCCCTTCCTCAACATTCTACCCACCCAAATCCCTCTTTACACCCTTAATTGTTCCTACATTACCCTTTTTCCCTACCCCCTACCATTCAATATTACCTTTTCCCTCTCTTTTTCCCATTTTGAAATTCTTTCCCCAAACCCCCATTTTTTAAAAATATTTTCTACATCTTACATCAAATTCACTCAAAAATCAAAACCAAAGGTTCAAATCCTACCTGATTTTTGCTATCTTTTGTCATCGTGGTGGAACCTCCGGCCTCCGCGCCGCTCCTCTCGAGCCCTCTCCAACCTCTGCCATCCTCCACTACACAACCACTCCTTAGCCACACAAATCATGCCACCTGATCTCACGGCCCCACCTCTCACTCACCCACTCTCACCTATGTGGCTCACCACCCAAGCTCTCTGTTGTACTCTTTTGTCCTCTTCCTCCTTTTCTCTCTTCTTGTCCTTTTCTCCTTTTCCAAATGCACCAATGAATTTTTCAAATGTGGGTTTTCCACTTTTTATACCCTACCCAACCCGACCAATGTCGGTTAACCCTTGACCATTACGATATGATACCCTAAGCTACGGCCGTCAATCGGTTCCCATACACCATCATCAGTTCATTACGACCGATGTCGGTTACCTTGCATACTCATTACCCTCACATTTACCTCCTTTTTCCTTACCTCCCTTTTCTTTTTCC
The DNA here is from genome assembly GCA_018340775.1 of Taxus wallichiana var. yunnanensis. Lineage (NCBI taxonomy): Eukaryota > Viridiplantae > Streptophyta > Pinopsida > Cupressales > Taxaceae > Taxus > Taxus wallichiana. Next base: position 619,869,377 of record CM031239.1, read on the forward strand.
CTCCATACACCTACCTGGACCACTTTACCTTCACCTCCACCCTCTCCCTTCTTGAACCTCCTCACATCTCTTGTTGACGCCTTATTATTTTAACCCTACCTCGGCCTTACCTTACCTGTGATCTTAATATTTGGACCCAAACCATTGCTAGTGACCTTTGACCTCATGTGTTTGCTATACCTTGTAGCATTTTTACCGTGTTGTTAACCTAGTGACCTTACCTAGCCTATTACAAAGTAGAATGTTTATCCCGACCATACCTTTTGTGTACTGAACATACCTACATGTAACACCCTGAACTATTGTTACTTTCTCCAAAGCATTCAAAGATTGATAAATGATTTCTTCGTATAAGGACATGTTCCTTTGGTTTTGGGAAGTCATGCTTGGTATGGATTGTATCCTCTCTCGCTCTTGAAGATCTTTGATTGAACCAGAATATGATTGGACACTTTCATTTCTTTCATTCTTGCACTTGAGTTCAACCTAATTTTTGGATGAATTGTGGATTTATCCACCTTTATGACTCAGCCTTGGATCAATTGCATTGATCCAAGGAATGTTTTAAGTTTATTCAGATGAAAAAAATTATTGACTTTACGAAAATTACAAATTATGACTGAGCTTTGAATGATCAAACCCGGAGGTTAACTCAGGGCCGATCGGGGTAAAATGGAATTTGGTTCCGGATATCGTAACATCGGGGAGAGGTCCGGACCTTAGGCCGTATTATGTTTATGTTTTACAAATAAAACTTAATTTATTGATGCCAAATGGAATCCTTTAGAGGAATGTTTTATCCTCTATGGGCTCTAACACTGATTGGTCCTATTTTGGGGACCTAGACTAGATTCGTTAAGGTTAATAGTCTTAACCTAAACTATAACCTAATGGTTAAAATAATTTCTAATCTAACCTATCCCTAAACTATGAGCTTAATAATCAAGGGTTAACTACACCTAGCGCTATGGAATTGAGACTAATGTCATACCCTATGATCTAACCTAAGTCTCTAACCTACCTTAACTACTGCTAGGAAGGGGACCTAAGGTGTGTCGTGAATCATGGGTGGTGGTTTCCATGGCATTTAAGAGGGAGATAAGGTTGAAGGACATGGAATGCATCAAGTTTGGCGGAGGATAAAAGCTGCCAATATAGTCTTACGTGGCGATTCTAAGGATGGGAATGTTTGTTTATTGTATTGTGGCTATCACCAACTTTGGCAATGGTGGTGGCGGAAAGTAGACGGGAGAATGGAAGTAAATGAAATTAATGATCCTTAGTCCTTGAGAGCAGATTGCTTGGGAAGGCACGTAAGTGGAATTTTGTTTAGTTGTTTTATTTTCCATGCATTCCATTTTTCACTCTGACGCACAAGTTCTTTGAACTAGCCGTCTACTTTGTGTTGCATGGAAAATTTGAGAGTTTCTAGCTTACTTCTCTGTCGGGGGAAATATATAAGGCATGGAGGTAACAATATTTTGTTGTTTAATCTTTCGTAGAAGAAGAAGAGAAGGTGCGAGCACATTCAGAGGTCTTCTTCAAATTTTAGCGACACTATCAGGCATGATAGGCCCTAACTTTTAAAAATCTTTCTTTCCTTTAAATGATTTCATTAGAACAACTCTATTCAGATGATTTTTGTACAGGCTTGGTCTCTGGTAGCAATGTATTGGTTTTCTCTTTTTCTTGTTGATTTAGGAATCCTTGGTTATAAATAGGCCCTGATGAAATCTACTTCTTTTATCTTCTCTCCTTGTTGTGATTTCAATATGGGTTTGAGTTCTAAAGAAGTTTTTATGTCTCTTTATTCTGACCGAGGTATTGAATTTCTGAATCGGCACCATGACGGACGTTGTACTTGATGATTTCATGTTTGAAGATAACATGGAATGAACTATTGTGTCTAATTTGGTTGGTTTATTTGATTTTTGCTTAGTTGTATGAGCTCTACTATTACTTGACAACTTCAAGAAAATATATAGTGGGGTTTGTGGTTAAACTATTAGTTCCATTCTATAAAGCTCATTGGTTCGGTCACGCATGAGTAGGGAATATGTTTGAATGCTAAGCTGTACCTTTATTAGATAAGGGTCTCAAGGTAAAGCCCGACTAGTTTGCTCACATGAGTTGGAAATATGTTTGAATTCTAAGTGTGTTTATTTATTTTAAAGAAGTATAAATTTTCCTAAGTATACGAGTTTTGTGAGTATAAAAGTGTTTGATTTAAACTGTTGTTTTTGTAAATTTTACATGAACAAAAGAAGATAAAATCTATTGGGTTAATCTCTGTATCTCCCGGAAATTTCGAGTTAATCCAAGACCCGCCATAGTAAGAATTAGGTAATAAGTGAGGTTGAGTTATGGTTGTGTAATCCCGAAATGACTGCGCAACTCTACATCGTTAATGCCACCTTTACGAGGTTGGGAATTCTTATATATATAAGTAAAATAACGACTTCAAAGTCGTCAAGTTTATTTAAGATCAAAAATGCTTTTCCAATCTGTAGAGAAGGGATTTGGGTTGAAATGATCTATCCACCACCGATTGATTTATTTATTTCGTACGCTTAAAGCATGGATAATTACTATGGTATAGGTAGTTTGGATTTAGAGGCTTGATGAATCTGCATTTGGAATCCTATTATTGACTCTGTACAGGCATTTCTAGTTTAATACCTTGAAATGATTTAACAACTTATCTATGAAATAGTAGAAATAATGTACTTTGATCTACTAATAATAAATAGATAATGGAAGATTATCCTAAATCTTAGACCTAATGGCACGAGAAAGGAAGAAATGTAGACTATTGCTTTTGAACAGAATGGTGGTATGAGATTAGATCATTTTTTGTACATTTTATGTAAAGGAGACATTGTTGGCACTCGTTAAATGTATATTGGTAGATCACAATGATCTATTGGAAAATTTGAAGGTGATTCTATTTGATCGAGCCTGAGTCTAAACGTATGTATTGCTTTACTTGCTCTCCTTTCTCCTGATAGGATTAGAGTATATGTATATTACTTCATGGAAGTTGTGCATGACACTGATTTCGGTAGGATAATGATCGAGTTTCTCTGCGCCTTAGTTTAGGTAAAGGAAGATAGTATTATAAGTTTTGAAGTTGAAAGGTACTCTCTTTTTCTCTCTCTCTTTCTAGAAGTTATGAGTTTTCCTTCTTTAGAATTTTCTATATGAACTCTTCAGCATGGGCATGAGATGAATAGACTGTTAAAGTTACGTGGAGAGAGTGGTAAGTGTTGAATCTTGACAGAAGTCTCCTTTCCTTATCTTTAGCTATATTGTTCCCTGTTTGAGTAATTCAGTTATCTACTTGTATACAAGTAGTATTGTAGTAATAGTTGGTATACTTATCAATCTTTATGAAATGATACATAAAGTATAAATGAATCCATCAGTTGAACTTGCTTGAGGCTATAATCTATCTTTGTTTGAATTGTTTAAATGCAAATCTATTGGTTACACACATTGGTAAGATTTCATTCCTTGAATGGAGTAATTTTATTAGGATTGTTCTTGCCCTTGGTTTTGGATGGCTGGATAATTAAGATTCATTTTGTTTCTTCTTATTCTCTAATATAAGACGAATCATCTAAAAATATTTAAGATGAAATGGTAGCTATAATATGAGTTATGTTATAAAGTCATGTTAGAATGGTAGAAGGATAATTAGCGTGATTCATGTTTATGGATTAGATGAAATGATTTCATTTAAATAGGTTGTTTAATGGAAACAATTGGTGGAATGCAATTGTTTTAAGAATTAGTGCTTATCATGCTTAGTTCACTGAACTGACCCGTGCTAGCAATTTTTGTAGATGGTTATCGTAAGTGGTAAAGGCATGTAGATCTGATATGATGCTCAGATTGTTTAATCTGATTTTTATGATGAATTACGATAGGATATCCCTAATTGTACTATAATAAGAAAGTTACTCTTTTGTTGATGTTTATTGTATTAAAATATGTCGTAGTGCATAAGTTGTAATTGTATAGGTTGAGATTTAATGAAATGGATAAATGTTACCTACATGGATGTGTTCTTATTTGTTGAATTGATCTTCTCGCGTCGAATGAATGAGAGTGCATTCTAATTATTATATGCCATGGGATATAGGTGGATTCCCTAAGTAAGCCTTGTAAAATTATGTGACTCATTACCTCATGTTTGTCTAGTAATTCTTATATATTATGAATAAGGCTAAAATGGAAGTTAGACCACTGCATTTTTAGGGAAGTTGAGGTTAAACTATGCACTGATATGTAGCTAAAGCAGGAAGAGTATTCTATTACTCCCTAACAATGATCTAAGTCAAAGCAATGTAATTGATGACTTTAAATAATCATGTCTTATAGCAATAAGTCTGATTTATTGTAGTCTTCGGGGTTGATATGAACCCTTACAGGTTTAGTTATCTTCCTTATCGGAGAACTTGGGGCTATTGCCCTATTATGAGGAAATAAGGTTATTAGGAACCGATTGGCACCTTGACGAGATCTCAATCTTAATAGAAACCTTTCTCCGTGAAACTGAACCTAATTGCTTAAGTAACTCAACTTAATTGAATTCTTGGGGGTAAGTACATCTTTCCAAGGTTGTATCATAGGATGTTGACACATGTCAACTATAGGGTTATACCTTCGAGAAGATTAGGATCTTCTCAAGGATACAACAATGTAGGTGACATTTGGCAACACCCTTTTGCATTGATCGTTAAGATTTACACCTGAAACTTGATCAAGATTTTCCTTTGGGACTAGTTAGGACCATAGACATGTTATGAGGCAGCCCTTTGGGACTCAGGGTACCTTGACACACGGGGTTAACAGTGGTTGATCCTGTATGTCAGCTTACCCTAGTCTTCAAGGGCATCCTTATAACATGTGTATGATATTAACCCATTCCTGGAGTGAAAACTAGGGACAAGGGGACTGACAGAAGTCAGTATAAGATGATTTATATAACATCGGTGTGGTGTGAAGGATGTATTCCGAATTGACGAGTATGCCATCAAGGAATATAAGACATGAATAGTATGTTTCAAATCTTTGGCCAAAGTATCGCAAGAGGATGATTGCGTTGTCCTATGTCACCTAGTATAAGGGACGTGATGTCATTGAATAATGGTAACAATTATTCAGATAGGTTCCTTGGATAGAGCATTCGAAATCCCAGTTAGGGAAGAGAACCACAAGAGTGAAGTGTTCGGATGAAAACGCCCACTCTATGATATACATGAATAGATCGGTAGTTCACCGAGTCATTACAACTGCATATGGTTATCTGTTATAAGAATGATTGTTATGATTTGTGAGTTCTAAATTATGTATTTAGAACTAGAAAACACTAATCAATTTTTCTTTTCTTGTTCTAATGTACTAAAATGAGGATGTTACATCTTGGTATCAGAGCTGAAGGTTGCAGCTCTTGGACCTATTGTGTCCATAATCTGATAAAAACTTGAATTTTCTTGTAACATAAAATGGTTAGAACAAGGGGGAACGTTGCGAATAATGCTCTACCTGAGGAAGTGGCGGAAACAACCCAAAAACTTGATTAGATCCTTGCTGCCCTATTGGACACAAGAGATCATTCGACTGTACTTGAACAAAAAGTAATGGGAAATGAGGAGGATGATGAAGCTGGTAACAACAATCAGCTACCTCCTGAGGACAACCCCGATATGGGTGTTGGTAATAACAATGGAAATGTACCTATCTAACCGAAAAACAAAAGGCCGGGTTGGCGGTAGAACTCACTAATGATATAAAAAGGATAAGTTCACCTAAATTTGATGGCACCACATTAGGGGATGGAGCCGAGAACGGCTTAGCGAAATGGAGAAGTAATTTTCAATAAGAAACTTCTCGAAGGAAACCAAAGCTATTTGGGGAGCCTATCAGCTATCCCATGAAGCATCTTCATGGTGGGACAACCGTAAAGCTGAGATAAATATTGATGAGACCAAAATCACTTGGGATCAATTTAAAGGCTATTTTAGGCAACGTTGGCTGCCACAACTTTTCTATGATCAGAAAATGACAGAATTCCAGAACTTAGTTCAAGGAAAGCTAACTGTAACTGAATACTGGGAGTGGTTTATGAAACTCCTCAAGTACGTACCATAGTATCAAACTGACGAGAAGTTTAGAATACGGAAATTCATCATGGGACTAAATCCCGTGATAGGAGGAGAGGTTGATGTTCACAACCCAACCACTATGGAAGGGGTTATTGAAAAATCCATAAGGCAAGAACAGAAATTAAAGGCTATTTCTGCTCATAAAGAGGAAGTGCGGAAGAAGATTGCAAACCCTTCTTCAACTTCTCTTTCACCCAAGAAGGGGCCACGGAAAAAGTTTGAAAACATAAGTAAGTTTCCAGTGGATAATAATAAGAAAATGAAAATGAATAAGCCTGCTGGAAATGTGAGGGATAGTTTTGCCAAGAATTATAATAATGGGTAGAAGCCCTATGGAGGAAAACGTGATAATTTTAAGGATAGAAGTAATTTTGAGCCTAAAAAGGGACCTATAGGAGGCTTCTATAATTGTGGAAAAGATCATTACGCAAATCGGTGCCCTTTGGAGAAGGATGATCATAATCGGCGACATAAGAAACATGCTTTGTAGAGATAAGCAAGCTGAAAAGTAAGTGACACCTATAGAAGTTCCTGTAAGTTATTTGGCATACCACTATATTCTTTTTGATACAAGAGCTACCGAATTTTTATTTCTAGTAAACTCGCTTCTAAACTTAAAAGAAAAGTTGGAAAAATGGATAAATCTTGGACCGTATAGTATGGTAATAACTCGATCATACAAAGTGAGTATGTGTCTTTTTGGGGCAGCTTTGACTTACCTAACTTTTCCAAAGAAGTTGACCTCTATGTTACACCTTTGGGATCCTATGACGTTGTCATCGGGCCACAATTGGTTAGCTGACCATAAAGAAAAAGTAGACTGCTTTGAAAAGAATATAAGATGTTTAGATGATCGGCTGAAAACAACAGAGATTCAAGGTGTAAAATGGGAAATTTCAGTTAGGAAACTGTCAGCTATGCAACTTAAAAAGGCTAAAAACAAAGGATGTACCTTATATGCAGTAAAGATATTTGAATCTATAGAAGAAGATAGTGATTCCATGAAATGATACCCACTGTTACAAAGTTTCAAGGATGTATTTCTAGAGGAATTACTAGGTTTACCACCCAAAAGGGAATTTGACTTCACCATTGAAATCAAACTAGGGACGGAACCTATTTCTAAAGCACCTTATTGGATGACTACTACAGAGTTAGTCGAGCTTAAGGCACAATTGCAAGAACTTTTGTCTAAGGGTTTGATTAGACCAAGTTTTTCACCTTGGGGAGCGCCAGTAATATTTGTGAAGAAGAAAGATGGAACACTTAGACTATGTATTGATTATCGAATGTTAAACAAAGCAACAATCAAGAATAGATACCCACTTCCAAGAATTGACGATCTATTTGATCAGATGCATGGAGCATCGGTTTATTCCAAGATAGATCTTCGATCTGGGTATCATCAATTAAGAATTAAAGAAGAAGATATTCATAAAACAACTTTCCAAACCAGGTACGGACATTATGAATTCATGGTTCTACCCTTTGGATTAACTAATGCACCCACAACTTTTATGAACTTAATGAATAATATCTTTCAAGAATATTTGGACAAGTTTGTGCTTGTATTCTTAGACGATATTCTCATATATTCTAAAAGTGTTGAGGAGCACAATGAGCATTTGAAGATAGTTTTGGAAATTTTGAGAAAAAGAAAGTTATACGGTAAGTTATCCAAATGTTCATTCTTTGATACTGAAGTTCACTATTTGGGTCATGTCATTAGTAAAGAAGGAATTGTAGTAGATCCTTCAAAAATAGTGGCAATAACCGAGTGGCCTGCACCAAAGAATGTACATGAAGTAAGAAGCTTCATGGGCCTTGCTGGTTATTATAGAAAATTTGTTAAAGATTTTTCTAAAGTGGTCTTTTTGAATAACTTCATTGTAGAAGAAGGATAAGAAATTTATTTGGGATGAAAAGTGTGAATCTACTTTTAAAAGTTTGAAAATTCAGTTGACTTTAGCACCTATATTAGCTGTACCGGACCCTAATGGGGACTTTACCATTGTAACGGATGCTTATGGGGAAGGCCTTGGAGGATTTTTGTTACAAAATGATCATGTCATAGCATATGAAAGTAGAAAAATTAAGTTACATGAGATGAATTATGCCCCACATGATTTAGAGCTTGCTGCAATTATTCATGCGCTTCAAGTTTTGAGACATTATTTACTTGGGAAACCTTTTGAGTTGAAAACTAATCATTTAGGGATGAAACATATTTTCACTCACCTAATCTAAATGCAAGACAACAAAGGTGGTTAGAGTTTTTGTCTCAATATGATTTTGATATTAGTTACATCAAAGGAAAAGAGAATAGAGTAACATGTATGCTTTAAGTCGTAGGAAGCACATTTCTACTCTTATAACCTTAAGAACTCAGTTTAAAGATGAGGTGAAAAGTGCCTTAGAATCTGATATATACTTTCAGCAAGTAAAAGCAGCACTTGCTACAGAACCAAAAGATGAAAGGTATAAAGGTTTTCATTTTGATAATGAAGGAATCTTACGTTATGAAAACAGAGTATACGTACCTTTGCTAAATGATTTGAGAAAGAAATTGTTAGTTGAATTTCATAATTCACCCTTTTCAGACACCCGGGTATTACTAAAATGCTTGCTGATCTAAAACAACAATACTTCTGGAAAGGAATGAAAAAGGATGTTATTAATTTTGTGACTCATTGTCTAGAATGTCAACAGGTTAAGGTAGAACACATGCACCCTGCTGGTTTATTATATCCCCATAGCATACCGCAGTATAAATGGCAAGTAATAAGCATGGAATTTGTATAAGGGCTTCCTATGTTGAGAAATAAACATGATGTTATTTTGGTAGTGTAGACAAACTAACAAAGGTAGCTCATTTCATCACTTTGGAAAACTAAAGGATTATTCTTTAGTGTTAGCTAAAAGATTTGTGCATGAATTTTTAGGTTACATGGAGTACCCAAATTTATTATATCTCGACGGGGTCCTAGAATGACATCAAGATTTTGGCAAACACTTAATACAACTCTTGGAACTAAACTAAAATTCAGTTCTGCATATCACCCGAAAATGGATGGACAAACTGAGAGAGTAAATCAGGTGTTGGAAGATATGTTACAAATGTATTGCATGGATCAACAGTATAAATGGGAAGAGTATCTCCCATTAGTTGAGTTTGCATACAACAACACATATCACTCTTCTCTTAAAATGGTACCTTTTGAGGCACTTTATGGAAGAAAGTGCAAAACCCCTGTTAGTTGGGATAGTATTGAGGATAGAGTGGTTATTGGACTCAAATCCTTCTTTAAAATGGAACAAAGAAGTTAAAATGATTCGTGAACGATTGAAAGAAGTAGCAAATAGGTAGAAGAACTATGCTTGACCTAAATCGGGTTGATTTGAAAATTTTAACTTGGTGAAAAAAAAAATTCTTCGTGTTAAACCTAGAAAGAGTTCTATAAATTTTGGCAAGGCGAAGTTATCACCTCGTTATGTGGGACCTTTCAAAATTGTCAAGTAATCAATCCGTAGCTTAACGATTAGCATTGCCACTTGCTTTATGTCGCATGCATGATGTTTTCCATATTTCTTTGCTTAAGAAATATGTTTTAGACTTATCACATGTTTTAAATTGGAATTCCTTGTAGGTCCAAGACCCAGGAATAATCGTGGTTAAACCCACACAAGTGCTGGAAACTCACCAATTGCATTTGAGAAATCGTGAAATACAACAATGTAAGGTCCAGTGGGACCAGTTTAACAAAGAAAGTGCAACTTGGGAAAATATGGAAGAGATGAAAATTGATTTTCCCTTTCTTTTTGAACAGAATGGAATCTTGACTTTGAAATATATATATATATATATATATATATATATATATATATATATATGAATTTATCTTTTTCATGTCTTTATGTAAGCCAACTTTGAGGCAAACATTATTTCAGTTGAATAAATTGTATCATGATATTGATTTCTAGAATTATTCAAGTTGGAAATAGTAATTTGTTTTGTGAACCAATGAATTGATTGACCTGAAGGTAAATAAAAGGATGTAATCATCGGGACGATGAATCTTTTAGGAGGGAAGCATGTAACACCCTGAACTGTTGTTACTTTCTCTAGAGCATTCAAGTATTGATAAATGATTTCTTCTGTATAAGGACATGTTCCTTTGGTTTTGGGAAGTCATGCTTGATATGGATTGTATCCTCTCTACTCTTGAAGATCTTTGATTGAACCAGAATATGATTGGACGCTTTCATTTCTTTCATTCTTGCACTTGAGTTCAACCTGATTTCTGGATGAATTGTGGATTTATCCACCTTTATGACTCAACCTTGGATCAGTTGCATTGATCCAAGGAATGTTTTAAGTTTATTCAGGATGAAAATTTTTTATTGACTTTACAAAAATTACAAAGTATGACTGAGCTTTGAATGATCAAACCCGAGGTCAACTCGGCCGATAAGGGTAAACGGAATTTGGTTCCGGATATCATAACATCGGAGAAGCCTAGACCTTACGCCGTAAGATGTTTATGTTTTACATCTAAAGCTTAATTTATTGATGTCAAATAGAATCCTTTACATGAATGTTTTATCCTGTATGGACTCTAAAACTGATTGGTCCTATTTTGGGGACCTAGACTAGATTTGTTAAGGTTAATAGTCTTAACCTAAACTATAACCTAATGGTTAAAAGAATTGCTAATCTAACCTAGCCCTAAACTATGAGCTTAATACTCAAGGGTTAACTACACCTAGCGCTATGGAAATGAGACTAATGTCATACCCTATGATCTAACCTAAGTCTCTAACCTACCTTAACTACTGCTAGGAAGGGGGACCTAAGGAGGGTCGTGAATCATGAGCGGTGGTTTCCATGGCATTTAAGAGGGAGATAAGGTTGAAGGACATGGAATGTAGTCAGGTTTGGCAAAGGATAAAAACTACCAATATAGTCTTACGTGGTAGTATCTCTAAGGATGGGAATGTTTGTTTATTGTGTTGTGGCTATCACCAACTTTGGCAGTCGGTGGCAATGGAAAATAGGTGGGAGAATGGAAGTAAATGAAATTAATGAGCCTTGGTCCTTAAGCGTGGATTTCTTGGGAAGGCATGCAAGTGGAATTTTGTTTAGTTGTTTTGTTTTCCATGCATTCCGTTTTTCACTTTATATGAGCATTGGTTCTTTGAACCAGCCGTCTACTCTATGTTGCATGGCAAATTTGAGAGTTTCTAGCTTACTTCTCTATCGGGGGAAATATATAAGGCATGGAGGTAACAATATTTTGTTGTTTAATCTTTCGTGGAAGAAGAAGAGAAGGTGCGAGCACATTCAGAGGTCTTCTTCGAATTTTAGCAACACTATCAGGCATGATAGGCCCTAACTTTTAAAAATCTTGCTTTCCTTTAAATGCTTTCATTAGAACAACTCTGTTTAGATGATTTTTGTACAGTTGGCCTGGCTGGTAGCAATGTATTGGTTTTCTTCTTTTCTTGTTGATTTGGGAATCCCTGGTTATACGTAGACCCTGATGAAATCTACTTCTTTTATCTTCTCTCCTTGCTTTGTGAATTCACTATGGGTTTGACTTCTATAGAAGTGTTTTATGTCTCTTTGTCTGACTAAGGTATTGAATTTCGAACTTGGCACCATGACGGACATCGTACTTGATGATTTTGTGTTTGAAGATAACATGGAATGAACTTTTGTGTCTCGATTTGGTTGGTTTATTTGTTTTTTTCTTAGTTGTATGAGCTCTACTATTACTGACTTCAAGAAAATATATAGTGGGGTTTGTTGTGAAACCGTTAGTTCCATTCTATAAAGCTCATTTGTGGTTCGATCATGCACGAGTAGGGAATATGTTTGAATACTAAGCCTGTACCTTTATTAGATAAGGGTCTGAAGGTAAAGCCCGACTGGTTTAGTCGCATGAGTTGGAAATATGTTTGAATTCTAAGTCTGTTTCTTTATTTTAAAGAAGTATAAATTTTCCTAAGTATACATAGTTTTGTGAGTATAAAAGTGTTTGATTAAACTATTGTTTTTGTAAATTTTACATGAACAAAAGAAGAGAAAATCTATTGGGTTAATCTCTGTATCTCCTGGAAATTTCGCAGGTTAATCCAGGACCCACCATAGTAAGAATTAGGTAATAAGTGAGGTTGAGTTATGACTGTGTAATCCCTGAAATGAATGCAAACTCTCATTAACGTCACCTTTACGAGGTCGGAATTCTTATATACATATAAGTAAAACAATGACTCCAAAGTTGTCAAGTTTATTTAAGCTCAATAAATGCTTTTCCGATCTGTAGAAGGGATTTGGGTTGAAATGATATATCCACCACTTTGATTGATTTATTTATTCCGTGCATGCTTAAAGCATGGATAATTACTATGGGATAGGTAGTTTGGATTTGGAGGCTTGATGAATCTGCATTTGGAATCATATTATTGACTCATGTACAGAAATTTCTAGTTTAATACCTTGAAATGATTTAACAACTTATCTATGAAATAACAAAAATAATGTAGTTTGATCTACTAATAATAAATAGATAATGAAAGATTATCCTAACTCTTAGACCTAATTGTAAGAGAAAGGAATAAATGTAGACTATTGCTTTTGAAAGAATAGTGGTATGAGATTAGATTGTTTTTTGTTTACATTTTATGTAAAGGAGACATTGTTGGCACTCGTTAAATGTTTAGTGGTAGATCGCAATGATCTATTGGAAAATTTGAAGGTGATTCTATTTGAGTGAGCCGAGTCTAAACGTCGTAATGCTTTACTTGCTCTCCTTTCTCCCGATAGGATTAGAGTATATGTATATTACTTCATGGAAGTTGTACAAACCTGATTTCAGGTAGGATAACGATCAGAATTTCTCTACTCCTTACTTTAGGTAAAGGAAGATAGTATTATAAGTTTTGAAGTGCAAAGGTACTCTCTTTTTCTCTGTCTCTTTTTGGAAGTTATGAGTGTTCCCATCTTTAGAATTTTCTATATGAATTCTTCAGCATGGTCATGAGATGAATAGATTATTAAAGTTACGTGGAGAGAGTGGTAAGCGTTGTATCTTGACAGAAGTCTCCTTTCCTTATCTTTAGCTATATTATTACTCTGTTTGAGTAATTCAGTTATCTACTTGTATAAAAGTAGTATTGTAGTAATAGTTGGTATACTTATCAATGTTTATGAAATTATACATAAAGTATAAAGGAAAATCCATCAGTTGAACTTGCTTGAGGCTATAATCTGTCTTTGTTTGAATTGTTTAAATGCAAATCTGTTGGTTACATGCATTGGTAAGATTTCATTTCTTTAATGAAGTAATTTTATTAGGATGGATACTACCCTTGGTTTTCGGATGGCTAGGTATTTAAGATTCATTTTGTTTCTTCTTATTCTATTGTGTAAGATGAATCATCCAAAAGGATTTAAGTTTAAATGGAAGCTATAATATGAGTTATGTTTTAAAGTCATATTAGAATAGTAGAAAGATAAATAGCGTGCTTCATGTTAATGGATTTGATGAAATGATTTCATTTAAACAGGTTGTTTAATGGAAACAATTGGTGGAATGCAATTGTTTTAAGAATTAGTGCTTATCATGCTTAGTTCACTGAACTGACCCGTGCTAGCAATTTTTGCAGATGGTCATCGTAAGTGGTAAAGGCATGTAGATCTGATATGATGCTCAGATTGTTTAATCTGATTTTTATGATGAATTACGACAGGATCTCTCTAATTGTACTATAATAAGAAAGTTACTCTTTTGTTGATGTTTATTGTATTAAAATATGTCGTAGTGCATAAGTTGTAATTGTATAGGTTGAGATTTAATGAAATGGATAAATGTTACCTACATGGTTGTGTTCTTATTTGTTGAATTGATCTTCTCACGTCTGAATGAATGAGAGTGCATTCTTATTATTATATGCCATGGGATATAGGTGGATTCCCTAAGTAAGCCTTGTAAAATTATGTGACTCATTACCTCATGTTTGTCTAATAATTCTTATATATTATGAATAAGGCTAAAATGGAAGTTAGACCACTTTGCATTTTTAGGGAAGTTGAGGTTAAAATATGCCCCGATATGTAGCTTAAGAAGGAAGAGTATTTTATTACTCCTAATAATGATCTAAGTCAAAGCAATGTAATTGATGACTTTAAATAATCATGTCTTATAGCAATAAGTCTGATTTATTGCAGATCTTCGGGGTTGATATGAACCCTTACGGGTTTATTTATTTTCCTTATGGGATAACTTAGCGCTATTACCCTATTATGAGGAAATAAGGTTATTAGGAACCAATTGGCACCTTGACAAGATCTCAATCTTAATAGAAACCTTTCTCCGTGAAACTGAACCTAAATGCTTAAGTAACTCAACTTAATTGAATTGTTGAGGGTAAGTACATCTTTCCAAGGCTGTATCATAGGATGTTGACACATGTCAACTGCAGGGTTGTACCTTTGAGAAGATTAGGATCTTCTCAAGGATACAACAATGCAGGTGACATTTGGAAACACCCTCTTGTATTGATCGTTAAGATTTACACCCGAAACTTGATTAAGATTTTCCTTTGGGACTGGTTTGGGACCATAGACATGTTATGAGGTAGACCTTTGGGACTCAAGGTACCTTGACACACAGGGTTAACAGTGGTTGATCCTGTATGTTAGCTTACCCTAGTCTTCAAGGGCATCCTTATAACATGTGTACAATATTAACCCGTTCCAAAGTGAAAACTAGGGACAAAGGGACTGGCAGAAGTCAGTATAAGATGATCTATATAACATCAGAGTGGGGTGAAGGATGTATTCCGGATTGACGAGTATGCCGTCAAGGAATATAAGACATGAATAGTATGTTTCAAATCTTTGGCTAAAGTATCGCAAGTTGCTGATTGTGTTGTCCTATGTCACCTAGTCTAAGGGACATGATGCTGATGAATAATGGTAACAATTATTCAGATAGGTTCCTTGGATAGAGCATTCTAAAATCCCGGATTAGGGAAGAGAACCACAAGAGTGAAGTGTTCAGATGAAAATGCCAACTCTATGATACACATGAATAGATCGGTAGTTCACCGAGTCATTATAGCTGCATATGGTTATCTCTGTTATAAGAATGATTGTTATGATCTATGAGTTCTAAATTATGTATTTAGAACTAGAAAACACTAATAATTTTTTTTTCTTGTTCTAATGTACTAAAATGAGGATTTTACATCACATGGGCCAACCACATCTTATTTTTGTTAGCATCTCTTACCAATACAAGCTATACAACAAAAAGGGGAAAAATGTAGACACTAAAATTAGGTCACACTCCCCTTTGGTCCCTCGACAAATAAGCACCCTTCATCACATTCACCTAGCCATGGCCCCCTTCACCTCACTAGTATTAATTTAATTAATTAAATTAAATTAACTCATTATCCTCACTATATTTATTATTTAAATATCTTATTTAAATAATACCTACACATATAGTTCACTTAGACACCTCACCGAGCTAACTCAACTTAAGACCTATTCTTAGCAAGTTACCATAACTAACTAAGACTTACCCAAACCCTAAAAATCAATGCCTACACTCCCTCTAACCACATTCCCACATGCTCATAGGAAGCTCCCAATCTAATCATGGGATAGTGACACTAGATTTGAGGAAATCGGAGGATCTCCCTAAGTTTAGTAAACCTATAAAATCCCACCTTGATCGACGTCGGTTCCCCTAACCATCGCTGGTTAAGAAGAACCGCCGTCGAGCTTATCCCTTTTAACCCAAAACAACCTTATTTCTCAAGGTTGGAACTTGGAAGAAGAAGGTTGGAAAACAAAGAAAGAAAGTTGATAAGCAAGAATGACATCTCAGAGAGATAACACATCTTCAGAGAGCCAATTTTAGCAAGAAATGACATCCAAGGAAGGAGATTGAACATTTTCTCCTATACTGACCATCCCAAACCACCTCCCGAACTATCCAAGCAAAAGAGGAGTTTGCATGCATCCCATGTAGAATATTTTCTTTAGTTGGTAATCACTTGCAGCCTTCAAACCCACCATCGACACCTCCATCCATCACACACAAGCCTTCAGGAATGAAATCCAAGTAAGTACAATATCATACTTTCCTGGTTATTTCATTTCATCATTGTTTTATCACCCATTATTTATCTTACTCCTTATTGACCATCTCCAACATTTTGTACCTCCATAGACCCATCAAAACCTCGTAAAAACCTATCCCAGTCACCTAATACCTCCTCCTAACCAACTAAATCCTTTGTGTAATCACAAAGGAGACCAAAACCCTATTCTGTGATGTTTCTAAATCTCATAGTAACTGGCACCGGTTATACCTAACCGCGGTCGGTCACCCCTGACCAACTTTGGTCTCTGTGTTTGCCTACACATCCTTAAACCAAGACCTATCCACCTAAATTCACATCACCCTCACTCACTTGTGACCTACCCGAGACCTTTATCGGACTCTGCGTAACCTAGAACCAACCATTTGACCTATGGATTCTATTCTAGCTTAGCCTGTTAGATTAGATATGTTTTCTTATTGTGTTTTAAGTGAGATACATAAATAATTTAAAAATAACAATAGGATTTACCTTGTTTTCAGCATTAATTTTTTTAAAACAATGGATCGACAACCATCTAGGAAGTACCATACTTCCTTGGATCTAGCTCACGCTAGGTACTTCACCGCCCATATTGTTAAATTCTTTCGGTGGTCTTACTTTTATTACAGGTAGTTCCTTCTAGCAAAAGGAAGCTCTCACGGTATGTTGAGGATTCAAAATTCATATGCATGCAACAACCGATTAACCAACATTTGAACAAGCATTCCTCCTATGCTCATTACCCTATTTGTTTCATCAACGATTCAAAGAAACAATCTAAGAAAAGGTGAAATAGTAGGATCCTATGCCAAAATTTTAACCAACCTCCTCGAGACCTCTCATTATCAGATTACCGCAACTTTGAGCTTATGACCCCCATAAACCCAAGCCAAAAGGGTTTGATGATACTAAAATTTACACATAGCATCATGTGCCGGGCATGATGTGGAGAACTGTAAGGCCTTGAAAACTGTCCTTATCTAATTGTGTCAACCAAAACCAACTTTGATGACAATGACCTTCTTGATGAGGATCCTACTTCACCGACACCCATTCCCACCACCGCCCACTCAACAACCACAATCTACACCCTCACAGCTCCTAGAGCCACTCCCAAGATTTTAAATTAACATGGTTCACATCAGAGAACTTTCCACGCCACCACCCCAACGTCGTTACACCCAACTCACCTCACAAGGATTTTCTCCTCCAATAGGTTTTTTCCCTTCACATCATTACACCACTCACCCTACACCTTCCCCATTCACCAAATCCCCTCAAATCAACATGATACACATGACTACATGTGCGTAGAAGGGAAAATAAAAGGAAACTAACCTACCAACCAATCCTATACCCAACATACCATCTACACCCATAACTAGAATAACTATCCGTGACCCCAAGTACCCCATTTATAATGGCATCGCGCATCGCACATCGCACCATGATATAAAAATTATGTCAATCTCCCTAAAAATTTCCTTATACAACCTCATCCAAACCTCGAATCCCATCGTCAAGCTCTCATGGAGGTTGTTCAATCTATTGAGGTTTTACCCAATGAACCTACACCCGTACTCTCCATTGTCACACCCCATCATATAGCCTCTCTACGACCAAATTACCACCTTCATCTTCACACCACCTTGTTTACCAAGTGGCCTCCTTAACTTCTCGGAGGAAGAGATCACGCCGCACCAAATGATGACCCGGATCCATCCCTCTTCCTCTCTGTCCACATTGATGACATATGGGTACGTCATGTGATGATTGATGGAGACACTAACATTAACATCATTTCATCCCATGCATTTTCTCAAATGCGCATACCTGACAAATTCATGCATAAACATCTGGTCATGTTGTGTTCATTCAACGACGCTATCACCTCCACACTAGGCACTATCATCCTCCACATTTGCGTGGATCCCCACACTATTCCAGAATTGTTTTACATTTTGGAGGGTGAATTCTAATATAACTTGTTGCTTGGTAGACCCCGGATCTTTTCATGGGTTGCATTCCTTCCACTTTGCATCATTGTGTAAAGTTTGAACACGAAGGACACACTTATACCATTCTGGTTGACCCATCACCTTTTAAAACATGTAACATGATTTACCGACCCAATGATGTGCTCATACCTTTCAAGCCGTCAACCTCCGCAGCCAATAACGCTTCACCTACACCTCCACCTACCAATATAGCTATTACTTTTGCCTCACATACCTCCTTAATTCCTACCACCGCTATAACCTCCATGACTCACCCATTAGCTTCCTAATCCATTAACTCCACCTCTACATTGACCTCCGACACATCATCCATTCTAGCTACCTACTTACTAACCACCGATCCTTGGAAGGTGTTTTTAATGCCTCACTGCGGGGAGTACCACCTATATAGTGTCAAGAGATTCCTTATTCCACAGGGAGTATGGAAGCCTTCACCAACACCCTCACTATGATCACCATATAGGAGAACACCTCCTTTATGGTCCTCCTCGCCTTTGTGCTAGTATCACCTATGGGGACTTGATACTACCACTTACACACACGAACCAACATCACAAACCTATCCATTTTTAGCTGACTTCCAATCTCTTACCAATCGCTATTTCACCCACACCTTCCTACACCGTTGTGCATGGAAGGGTTTTCATTTGGATTTTACAAGCAAGGCCGTCATACTTTGTTATTTCATGTACCACCAGAAAACATAACGACCGTAGTGGTATCGACTTCCTTAAACCTCCTAACAAACAAGCCCACATTGAACTCATTGAGGATGCTATCCTTTCTCCACCTTCATCTTCATCAACACCTTCTCCTGCTCCACCTTCATCACCACCCTCATTGATGGAGTCGATGGATCTTGAATCTATCCCCTCTAAATTTTATTTTTTCATAAACACCATTTCCTTTGGGCCTTTGAATTATCAACGTGAAGGCAAGGCCCCTTCCACTCTTCCATTCATGTATCCTAAAATGATCAATGATGACACACATATAATTAATGTTGTTCAATGTCGGGATAATGAATCCATACTCACCTAAATTTTTGCAGAGACTCATATATTCATCGGTCATTACCCTCTAAGACAAAAAACATGTTGAATGAATCAACTATTGAGATCAACATTCATACTCGGACAACCCCGCACATCCTAAAGATAAGACAATATTTAGATGCTACCGAACAAGAAGCCATCACTTCTTTTCTCCGAGATCATAACCACGCTTTCACTTGGTATTACATAGACATGCCCGATATTGAACCCACCATAGTGACCCATAATATCATAACCGTTCGATGCCAAACCTATCAAACAAAAGTGAGGAAAATGCACCCTCTCATTGCTCTTCTCATCAAAGAAGAACTTCGATGCCTTGTTTCCATTTCCTTCATCTTACCCATTGATTATCCACATTAGATTTCTAACATTTTCCTATTACTAAAAGAACAGGGGGACTCCTCATTTACATGGACTTTCATGACCTCAACCTAGCCTTGCACGAAAGATGACTTTCCCTTTCCCGGTATTGATCAACTGGTTGACCTCACCACTAGTCATGAGATGTTATTACTCATGGATGGCTTCTCGGGTTATAACCAAATTTTTCTTGCCCCAGAAGATCAACACAAGACTGCATTCACCACCCCTTGGGGGACCTTCTGCTATCGATTCATGCCTTTTGGCCTTAAAAATGTTGGTGTTACATATTAGCGTGCTATGACTTACACCTTCCATGATATCATGTATCACATATAGGAAGATTACATGGATGATCTCTTGGCCAAATATAAACGTTGCTCTGAGCACCTTGCCATCCTTAAAACCATATTTGACCACCTCATTAAATATTACATCCTCCTTTAGCCTAAAAAGTGTGTCTTCATGGTTCTCTGAGGAAAGCTCCTAGGATTTATTGTTTCCCTCTGTGGTATAGAAGTTTACCCAGCTAAAGTTAAGGCCATCCTTGACATTCCTCCACCTACTAACCTTTTCCAATTCCATAGCCTATAAGGTAAATTGTAGTCCATTTTCCATTTCATTTCACAATTATTTGATCGGTGTCAACCATTTCATCATCTACTTGGGAAGGATGTCTCCTTTAAATGGCATGATGACTGTCACATAGCTTTTGAGGCCCTAAAAAATACCTTCTACAACCACTTGTACTCATTCCACCTAAAGACAATCAACCTTTTTACCTATACATATCCGCTACTGATCATTCCTTGGGAGCCATGCTTGCTCATCGCGATGAACAACAGAGGGAGCATGTAGTTTATTACACAATCCATACTCTTTTGGACTATAAAACCTGATACAACCATCTAGAACAACTTTGTTTAGCCTTAGTTTTCATTGCCACCAAACTCCACCATTACCTACTCAACCACAAAACCTATGTTATGACCAACATTGATCTCTTACACTTCATGTATGCCAAACCTTATCAAAATCAGCATGCCACGCAATCACTTAGGCTTTTAGTTGATCTTGACATTGAATTCATTCATCAAAATTCCATCAAGGGCCAAGCTATCAGCGACCAATCGCTAACGAACCTATTTCTAAGGATCAACCCTCTAATTTTGACTTTCCCGATAAGTCAATTGCTACTCTTTCCTGGATGAATCCCTTACCAAATGACACTCTTCTTCAACAGGTTCCAAGTGTTAGCATGGGGGTAGGGCCGGTATTATCCTCATTACTCTAGATGGAGAACCCATGACTTTGTCTTTTAAACTAGACTTTGAATGCACTAACAATATTCTTGAGTATGAAGCACTCGTACTATATCTCTAAGCCACATATGCCCTAGATTTCAAATCAATCCACATCTTTGGTGATTCATAATTGGTCATCAAATAAGTCAATGGTATGTACCAATGTTGTAATGATATACTTCAAAAGTATAAACATCATGTAGACATACTTTTGACCACCTTTGATTGTTACACCCTTCAAACCATCCCACGTTCAACCAACAAATTTGTTGATACCATGGCCTGCTTAGCTTCCCAAATACCCGCTTCCCCTACTGATTCCAAAATATTTGTCACCGTACAACACCTCCATTCACCTTCTTATTTACCTCACGATGTTTACTCAATCAGAACCGACACCCTTGACCTAAGTGACCTTTGGTATAAATAGTACTCCGACTACCTTTCTCTCTCCATCTTACCTCCTGATCTCACCCGTAATGGACAACGTGCCTTCCTTAAAAAGGTCTCTCATTTCATCATTCTAGGGGGACTCCTCTATAAACGTGGCTTTGATGGTATTCTCTTATGATGCCTCACAAGTTCTGAAATTCCTTATACCATTAAGGAGGTTCATGATGACATATGTGGAGGTCATTTTAGTGGCCTTGTTGTTCCTAAGTGTATTCTTTGCCTAGGCTATTACTAGCTGACCCTT
Source organism: Taxus wallichiana var. yunnanensis (assembly GCA_018340775.1). Classification (NCBI taxonomy): domain Eukaryota; kingdom Viridiplantae; phylum Streptophyta; class Pinopsida; order Cupressales; family Taxaceae; genus Taxus; species Taxus wallichiana. The sequence continues at coordinate 619,891,145 of CM031239.1, forward strand.
AACCATGATTGTTACAACTATGTCAAATGTTGTGTAAAATGTCAACAACATTCCAACCTTCATCATACACCCAGTCATGCCTTACAGGTCACTCGTGACCTTTGGCCCTTCTCTTAATGGGGTTTGGATATTGTTGGAGAAATCAATCCTCATTCTTCCTAATTCCATCAATGGATCATAAGCTATCTTGAATAATACACAAAATGGGTGGAATCCATACCACTCATCTCAATAAAAGATGAGAAAATATGTGAGTTCATTAACCATCACATCATTTGTTGCTTTGGTGTTCCTCATCACCTCATCAATGATAATGGAAAACAATTCAAAAACAAAACATTGTAAAAACTTTGTGACGCCTTCAACAGATTCAAACTTACTTTCTCATCACCTTATTACCGGTAAACCAACGGATAAGCTGAATCCACTAACAAAACCCTCAACAAAATTCTCATGAAATTAGTTGACAATCTTTGGGAGGATTAGCGTACACACATTCCTTTTTCCCACTGTGGGCATACCGCACTAGTATTCACACTTCCATTGTGGCCACACCGTTTTTGTTGGTCTATGGTATAGAGGCTGTTCTGCCTCTTGAAATCTAGATCCCCTCACTCTGTATTTCTCTCCATGACATGCTTACTGATGATGAATTTTGTCAGGACCGCTTAACAAAACTAGAGTTATTAGATGAATGCCATCTTAATGCTCTGGATCACCTTCAAGTTTACCAAAAACGTATCAAATGTTCTTATGAAAAACGCTTTTAATGAACGAACCTTCCAATTCGGTGACCTTGTCTTGAAAGAAAATCAACACGTAACCAAAGCAGAAAAAATTAAATGGGGAAAATTTTCTCCTAATTGGCTTAGACCATACATCATAACTCATACCTATGGATCAGGTGCCTATCATTTATCCTCACTTGATGGTAAACCCAAACCTAAGCCCCTTAATGCATTACATCTTTGACCATTCTATTATTGACTTGTCATCCTACCTCACCCTTTGTCTCTTTACAGGCTCATCCCTTGAGTGTTATCCACTCCATACACCTCCCTAACGATTAAACAAGAATCATGTGAGTACCCATCACTAGTTATCTTCTCTTGAATATGTGTACCATGACACTACACATAGCATGATTCTCATGGATAATTTTTGTCTACCTTTAGATGAGATCCCATGGTCATTCCACCTTGCCTTTTGAATAAGAGTCTTATCCTCTACCTTGGTCTTATCCATGATTTCAAAGACCTCACATGGGACCAAACTCCTTAAGTCAAAATTCTAATAAAAAGATGACTCCTTCAAAAGGACATCTTCCTCTTGATAAAATTTTTGCTATAAATAGACTACTCCCCTGGAAGGACAGACTATGTGACACTTAAAAAAATTGAGAGCTGAAGCTTCCTACATCGATCAGCTTCACAAGGACCTCAAGGAGTACCATATTCATTATCCCATATAGACTTCCCGCATCGATCAGTCTATCAAAACAAAAAAATTAGTCATGGACTTGCCCAATATAACCTAGGACCCCTTGCCCAAGGGCCTTGTCACTCAAAACATATAAAATTAGCTACCTTTCACCCTCTTTACCATTTTCACTCTCATTTTGTCAATTTCCTCAAGGGACATCTTGGAATTTAGACATTTTGTGATCCTATGACTACCTTCATCGTAGAACAGTTAATCGTGTAATGTCTTTCGGATCTTATGTTTATCACCCCCTCTAAGGTATGATCTACTCAGTATGATCGTACCCAATCAGGTGGCTCTATTGCCCCCTCTTATCTTTTAACCATCTTTGTTTACAATTTTTGTACCTTATACAAGACTTGGTCCTCGATGCTTACATTTTAGGTAATCCTCCACTTTCACCATAATCACCTTCACCTACATCCTTTTACCTATAATCTACCCACACCTATTAAACCTAAACCCACAACATGCCCAAAAACCTACCAACTCATTTTCATATTCTTCCCTAGCTCATGGGAGAACTACATCGGCCTAAGGTCCATTTTTTCCAGGACTATGTAGGCAACACTTTGAGGGCATGGGGCCCTTGGAGCTTAGCTCGACCATTTTTGTACCCTAAAACAATTCATCAACCATGCCTAACTCACCATTTACATACATAAAATTTCACTTATTTCCCCTTTTATAACAAAATTGGAAATTAAGACACATACATAACAAGTTGTTTACCAAAACATACATTTATTACACCTACCATCCCTCTATCATCACTATGCATAAATTATACAACATTTAATATATGACCCATAGTATCATTCATTGCCAAAATAATGAATCATAACTAAACCTACTTTCAACTCAACCATGCCTAACCAAACCCGACTCGATCCATGCCTAAGAAAACCCGACTCAATCCATGCCTAACCAAACTTCGACCGGATCCATGCCTATAACTGAATTGATCATGCCAAACTCACCTAATTTCAATCGACATCATAAGAAAAATCCATATCTCATCTAAGACAAACCATAAACCAATGTCTCATACACACATCAAAAATCATGAAATACCATGAATCTCATCATAAAAATCAATAAATGTGTATCTCAATATACATGTCTATCTCATCTTATCCATCATCTCAAAAATGTCGGCATGCAAGATGATATATATATAATACAAAGTTTCCTCGACATGTAGGTCGGTCTCATATATACAAAAATAATAAATGAATCAATACAAAATATCTTCAGCACGTAAACCGATATATGCTCAAAATATACAAAAATCACTCGTACATCCTCACTATCTTCAGCATGCAGCCGGTATGTGATCAAAAATACAACTATCTTCGGCACGCAGGCCAACATATATATCCAAAAATCACTAGTATACATAAAAAATCAGGTGACCGCATCTCAGGCATCTTGCCAGATGTCCTCCATCTCTATGTCACCTGCACCCTTAGCCTCCTGTGTCCCTGTTGGCACCTCACCTAGCACTAGTTGTTGTGTGCTAGTGGTCTCTCCCTGATTGGGCCTCAAAGCTCACTGACCTCCTGTGCTCTCCACACTATGTGTGCGGGATCTCATCCTCTCACTAGATGCCTACTATGCTCTGTACTCTCCATAGGATAGGAAGTCTATCCCATCCACCATGAGTTGGTCCTAATAATATCTCACCTCACCTAGGGCATCCTATAACCTAGATACCGGTACGGTCTATGGTGGTCCCATAGGTCTCGGCCCCTATACTTGCCCTATAGTGATCTGCCATGTGCATGGCCTATGAACTAGGACTATCTCCTTGTGCTGTGGTGGTGCCCCCTACCCCTGTGCCTATATCTAGGCCTGTAAGGCCCCAATCATGCCTAGGCTATGGCCAACTAACCTTGTAAACCTACCACCTAAGCCCCGTGAAGGATGCTACCTACCCATCTCTATCTCCATCTCCTATATCTCCTTAATCCTCCCTCCACCATCATCGGGCTGCAGGCGCACTAGGCACCTATACTCGTAGCTCTACTACCTCTACCTTTGACCCCTCTAGCTATGTCTGTAGTATACCTATCTAGGTAATTAGTGTTGCTACCTGCCCCTGTAGGGCATCTCTCTACACTATAATGGTAGCTAAGTTTGGCTACCTCGGTCATGGGATGACTCATAACTGAGCCACCCACCACTGCCTATACCTATATGTACATCCGACATCATCTATCTGCCAATCCACTAGATTGTCCTCCTCCCCTGTATGCACTGTAGGCTATGGTAGAGGTAGAGGCCTCTCCATGTCATCTCTCTGATACTGTGGGAAGGATGGAGGAATATCTTGTACAAGCCTGAACTACCATTGAACCCTGTCTACCGAGATCATCTCATCCTCCCCGGCACAGAACCATGTATCCACCTCTCTAGTTGGAGCTTAGATAGCTCCTCATGCATCTACCTATATGAGGGGAATCCCACATATGGCCTCCGGATAATGTCCACTGGACAACCCCTCCAACAATCGCCAAAAATGGGCCACATCATATGTCGGCCTATCTCGATCTCCATTCTCCTATCACTGGCACCCATCTCATGTATCCCACCCACAAAAATATAGGTGGAAATGCATCTACTTTTAGCATCCCTATAGGTCAAACATAAACTATGTACTCATAGGCCCTACAATGTAGTATAAATTTATAAAGATAGGCTAAACTCAGAAACTACCCATATGCCCACAACTCTTGGTATAGCTGCACCGAGAATGTTAGTGCCCCGGAAACGAGTCTCCTCTATCATCATATCATGGATTACCCCATCGGTGATCGGGAAAACATCCGCCCTCTACATCTAGCAATGCATAGCAACACACTGCTGCGTCCATAAATAGAACCACTAGCCTCATCTCATCCGGACGGGCTAGGTACATCTCGACCATAGCTCAAACTAGCACTATGGAATCTCATATCTGCTGCCCCTCTCCAAAACTATCCTGATCAGCTCCCTTGAGGCCTCGGAGGAGATAGAGTAAACCTGGGCACCCAATATGGGTTATCAAAAAATCTTGAACACGTCCTCTATGGTGATAGTCATCTCACCCATTAGAAGGTGGAACATGTTGCTCACGGAGTCCCATCTATCGATGAGTACGACCATCAAGTTGGGCTACCAAACAACATATCGGTAGCGAATCCCACTCAATCCCACTTCCTCCACATGCTGCAGCTCCAAAGGGGTCATTAAGCCACTCAATGTAACTAGTAAAGGCGGAACCTGTCCCACATATGTAACTACGCTCTTCCCTACATCCAATCCAAGCACGACATTAATCCCTATTTATCATGACCATATTCACCAATTATCATTACCCTCCACCCTATTTTTACCCTACCCATCTCAATTACCTAACCTACATCACTTTTACACCCTTGTGCCTAAAATCCTGACCGGTACCAGTTTATTCTAACCGACTTCGGTCACCTTTAAACCAGCATTGGTCACCTATTTGGTGATCACTACCAGTTCATCTTTACTGACCACGGTTACCACTTAATCGCATCTGTCACCTCTTTAGTGACCAATCCTGGTTCTACCAACCAACGCTGGCTAAGCTTGAATGACATCGATCCACTATCGTAGAAAATTCAACAACTTCCCAAACCCCCCTTTTTTAAAAACTCTCCCACCTCGTCACTTTTACCCCACCGACCTACACTAACCCAAGACCCTACCCACCCCACCTATATAATTTACTACCCTCCCTCCCTCTTTTATTACCATTATTCCCCCATACCCACATTTTATTTTTAACTACCCATAACAAACCAAAACCCAAAAACCCTATAAATAACAAATACCAAAACCTCTAATCTATCTAATCACTAATCTAGAGTTAGGCACTTACCTCGTCGTGCTGCCATCATCTTGGTGGCATGTCTGGTCTGCTATGCCAATGGTCTACCCGATCCCTCTCCATCCTCTTCCATCACTGAATAACTACTCATAACCTCCAACCAATCAACTCTCTCACCTTGATCCCATGGACCCGCTACTCACCAACCCAACCCTTGTCAAATCAGATCGCCACTCACCGACCCGCTTCCTCCGGACACTTTTGTCTCTTTTCTCTCTCTTTTTTCATTTCTTCACTTCAAAAATAAAAACGACTAATAAAAACATGAATTTTTGTTTTTATTACCCACCCAACATAGCCGATGTCGGTTACCATTGGTGACATCGGTCGCGTGCCCTACCTAACCATCGCTAGTTTTCCTATACCAATGTCGGTTATACTTGACCTCCATCGGTCACCCTCACCTACACATTTCCCTTACTTTTCCATTTTACCCTACCCTTTACATTGCTCCTTTACCCCATCCAACCTTTACCCAACCCATTACCTTACCTTTCCTGACCTCATCACTTCCTACCTCCATTTGTCCTCGTTTTGGGACTTCTTATTCTTTACCCCTACCTTGGCCTTACCTCTTTGTGACCTAGATGTTTGGACCTAAAACATCGCTAGTGACCTTTAAAATCATGTGTTCATTATACCTTGCAGCAATTACTGTGTTGATTGACCTAATAACCTTACCTAGCCTATTACCATGATTTGTTTATCCCGACCCTACCTTTGGTGTATCGGAACATACATAAATGTTTTTGCACCTAACCTACATTGTGTTTTCTAACCATATCCTCTACCTTGGATACCAAATTCACTTCAACCTTGTTCGGATAAACCTATCAATGTTAGATGATGTAGAGTTTCCTACTCTTCAACCTAGTAGCATGTTTGCAGCTTTATACATGTGCATGTGTTTGACTATGCTGCCACCTTTGACCCTGACCCATTCCCTAGATTTCCTGAGTAAACCTTTCACCCTTTTCCCCTGTACCCACTTGCCTTTTCCCCACATTTTCCTGTTATCAAACCACTCACTGCTTCAACCTGCTACCTCGTTAGTTCCTGGTTTAAGGGGGATCACCTTCACCCACACATGGGGCAACCACATCTTAATTTTTGTTAGCATCACTTACCAATACAAGCTACGTAAAAAAGGGGCAAAAATGTAGACACTAAAATTAGGTCACACTCCCTTTGGTCCCTCGACAAGATAAGCACCCTTTATTACATTTACCTAGCCATGACCCCCTTCACCCCACTAATATTAATTTAATTAAATTAATGCATTATCCTCACTATATTTATTATTTGAATATTTTATTTAAATAATATCCACACATATAGTTCACTTAGACACCTCACCAAGCCAACTCAACCTAAGACCTATTCTTAGCAAGTTGCCATAACTACTAATACTTACCCAAACCCTAAAAATCAATGCCTACATTCACTCTAAGCACATTCTGCATACTCACAAGAGGCTCTCAGTCTAATCCATAGGATAATGACATGAGATCCAAGGAAATTAGGAGGATCTCCCTAGTTTAGTAAACCTAGGAAATCCTACCTTGACTAACGTCGGTTACCCCTAACTGTCGCGGTTAAGCCAAACCACCATCGGTTACCCCTTTTAACCCCTAAACTACCTTATTCTCAAGGTTGGAAGACATTAGGAGAATGTTGATGAGCAATAAAACATCTCGGGAGACAGATAACGCATCTTCAGAAAGAAAATTCCAGCAAAAACCCGCATGCAAGGAAGGAGATTGAGCATCTTCCCCTGCATAGCCATCCCAACCATGATCTAATCTATCCAAGCAAAGAGGAGTGTACATGCAGCCCATGCAGAAGCTTTCTTACATCTGGTGATCACTTGCAACCTTCAAACCCCTCATCAAAGCACCTCCATCCTCGCACACAGCATTTAGGACCCGATTCTAAGTAAGTATAACATCATACTTTCTCGGGTTTATTTCATTCCATCATCATATTATCATACATTGTTTATCTTTCCCCTATTAACCTTCTCCAACATTTTCACCTCCATATACCCATTAAAACCTCACCTAAGCCTACTCTAGTAACCCAATATTTGACCTTGACTCACCAAAGTCCTTTTTGCGAATCACAAAGAATACCAAAAGCTTGTTCTATGACATTTCAAGATCTCATAAGAACAGCAAGCCTTACACTTACACCTATTGTCATTAGTCACCCCTGACCGACACGGTCTCTATATTTGCCCACACAACCTAGAATAGAGACCTACCCACCTAATTTCATTTCACCCTTATGTACATGTGATCTACAGAGACCTCTATCAAACTTACGAAACCCTGACCAATCATTTGACCTTTGGATTCTATTCTAGCTCATCCTATTAGATTAAATCTATTTCTTATTGTGTTTTAAGTGAGATACCTAAATCATTTAAAATGACAATAGGATTTACTTAATTTACAACATTAAATTGTTTAAAAAAGTGGATGACAGACCATCTAGGAAGTATCATACTTCCCAGGATCTAGCATATGCTAGGCGGGTTCACTACCCATATTGTTTAATTCCTTCTGGTGGTCTTGTTTTCATTATAGGTAGTTCCTCCTAGCCAAAAGGAAGCTCTCACGATCATCTATGGATTCGGAAGTCATATGCGTGCAACAACCCATTAACCAACATCTGAAAAGGTATTCCTCCTACACCCAGTTACCCTATCTCTTTTGTCAACACTTCAAGAAATGATCTAAGAATCGGGTGAAACACTTATTTTAAGATTCAAACTTATAAACAAAATCAGCATACCAACAGTAAGATTATCTTACTTAGCTTAACCAAGTTTAAGCATGATTGAATTTAGATTCAGATTCCTTAATAATAGACTTCATTATAATGAATTCTATTTATTATATCTGTATTTATTCATTTTCAATTACCTTATTCTAATTTTTGATTTAACAAGGAGTATACCTTCTTCCTTCCAAATCTCATTTGAGTATGATTCTCAAAAGAGGTCTTAACGGAATGCTTATCCCTACAGGATGTTTGTCTTTCCTTTGAATTAAATTAGTTAGGGTTCATTGCAACCATTTACTTTATACTAGAAATCATAAGTAAATTACTCTTCTATTAATGTCAACTAATATACCATAATGAACTAGTTGAATGTTCATCTATGCATGCCAACTTAAAAGTTGCATTTAATAAAAGAATAGAGTATCAATTCCTTTTTATCTATTTCATTTGAGTCCAACTGGAATGATTCAAAATAGATATGTTTATGAGAGAATAGGGATAAGTTTACAAATTCCCTTTACAGTATGTCCAAAGAGAATGACACATCAAGTACAAATAACACTCAATCCTTTTTCCATTCATCAAAGTAAATACACATTTTACAAGTCTAAACATTTCAGACATCTTTCATGCCAATCAACATTAATAAACTTAAGTAAGAATTAAAACTTTTCCCTTTCTAATTACATTTCAATGAGAATCATAATTCCTCATAAAAGATCCAACTTTTAGGTAAACATAAGAAGCATCATAAAATAACTTGTCCTCTTTTATCACTTACAAAATCCATCTGCAAAAATTTCTAGCATGGGTTAGTTTGTCAAACTGAGCATGATAAGCACTAAGCATTAAAATGATGTGCTTTCAACTAACTATCTCATAAAAAGAACTCTAATTTTATGAAACAGTAAAGCAATTCAGATAGATACTTCATAAAGAATAAGGATCATAAAAAGAAGAACAAAGTGCACAACCACATTTCATTAAGTAAAGATCATGATCAAATCAGCACTCTTCAATCAATGATTTTACCAGAAGTGTACATTAGATAAGTAATATTTAATCTAAATTACTTACCTCATTCTTACTATAGTTATCTATAGTTCATTTCTTGATTCATTCAATCCTAATCAAGAGAGGTAATAACTCTAATGATCTACTAATAATAGAGACACTTTTGAGAAGAAATGATCTCCTATGTTCAGCATTAATGTACTTTATCAACAATAACCAGAACCAAGCACATTCATTCTCTACGACAAGATTTAGGAAGAACCAACAACATCCAAAATTAATAGTTTCCCGATTAATATATATCATTCAAATTTAAGCCAACTCTAGCCTAAGTCTCATGTTTATCATCAAAAGTTTTGTAAAGTATAATTTCCATTACATACACCTAAAGGTAGTCACACATCAACATCCTTACCTCCCTAGCAAGTATTTGTTAAGGAGAAGAAGGAAAAGAAGATATTTCCTCTAACTATCTACTCTGCAATCTCCTTCAACTAACACAACCGAACATGTTGATTTCATGCAAGGAGGAATAATAGAAGAGAATAAATAGACAAAAAGAAAAAAATATAACTTCCTTCATATTTCAAGATAAACAACAATGAGTACCTTAACTAAAAAGAGAGAGAAAGGAGGCACACAGTCAAAATCTAAAAGGACTGAACTAATTCTTGCGAGCAACTGTAGACACCTAAAATTGGTTACCCAATTTAGTGTCCCTCACATTCGTTTACCTTCTCGGGTAACTTGGGGCACGTTTACATCACCACTACCCCCTTGGGGTATTAGTCAATTTGTGATTTAAACACCTATCCTAAGTTTAATTCACCCCATTGTGTTTTACCCATGAGTAATTAAATATTCACTATTTAATTACACCTTTTTACATGTATCCCAACTACTTATCTACCCCCTATCTATTATATCCACATATCCCCCCTATTTCTCCTCCTCCCAAACCAAGCAGCGGGATATTTCCCGTATTTGAGGTGAAAGGATCACTCTCATCTTCCCAGAAATCACTCCTTTTGGCCATTTCGGGAGTCTGTTCCCTGATCGGCGCCGACCAGTACTCGGTTGACACCGATTTTTTAGAACGGTGCCGATTTCATCTTGGTCAGCACCGATTACAAATAGAGGCCCAAAACTTAGTTCTGGTTAGACAGAGAGATAGTCAGACGGTGAGATAGACAGTGAATTAGACAAGGAGAACGAGAGATTTTTGAGCATCTAGTCTGAGCATCATCTATCAAGTGAGAGTGAATCCTGTCCAAACCAATCCCTGAGAGGAGTACCATTACTCTACTCCTGCCACATCAACATCGTGAGTCTTCATCGACCTCTTGGTGACTCTGTTCTTGCATCCAGCATAGGTGGAGCCTTGGCAGTATCCTTATGACACTTGCAGATCCAGCAAAGATCGACGATCTAGTCTCCACTGTCTGTTTCTCAATCTTCCTGCAAATTTTCCCAAGTCGATGCTGATTTATATCAGTCGACACCAACCTTCATCAGTCGACACCGATTTGAACTAGTCGACACCGATTTTCCTAATCGACGCCGATTAGCCTACGAGCAAAAAAGAACTCGTGTGATAATCCAAAGCATCATTGTTTTTAGTATTTCTTGTTTCCTGCTACTTTCTGTCTATTGTTTAGATTATGTTTATTACCTTTGATCAGAAAATCTAGTTCTTTACGTACATATTTTATCATGTATGCATCTTTCCTTAATTGAAAATGTGGACTGACATCTACCGAGGGAGCTTATCGCTTCCTAGACCCACTTTTCAGGCAGTCCACCCAAATATCTTTTAACATGGTCTTTTTCTATCAAGCATCTGTGTCTCACAAGTTTCTTGGATCTACTTTGCAGGATTTCTTGTGTGCGCCCGTCTTGTCTGCATCGACTTTCTTCTCCTCTACATTTCCGGATCTTGTCTATCAGGTATCAATTTTATTTGAGTTTTTCAAGGGTTTTGTGTTTAGTTTGGTACATTAACTTGGACAGGTAACAAGCACGAAATTCTTGATCAACATTCTGGCTTACCGGTGGGACCCAACCAAAGTCTCTTATTGGTAAGTTCATCTCTTTTCTAGTTTTGAGCTTTGTTCTTTTTCTTCACTGATTTTTATCAGTTCTTCTTAAGCATTTCCTTTCATCATTTCAGTCTTGCTTCTTTCATTTCTAAATTTGCAAAGTTAGGTCCTTTCTTTTTTTGCAAATCTCAATTCCAATTTCTATTTATAAAATTAGTAAATATTTCATTTTGATTTAAAATTGCATGCCCGATCCATCTCTTTATGCAAAATTGTTATTTCTTTGAAATTTTTCTAGTCCTTTAAATAGAAATTTTTCATTTTGCTATTATCTGGATATATCTTTCTAGATTGGTTTGTGTGTTTGCTTAACCTTTTCTTGCAGAGCACTTTTCTTGTTCATGGGATTGTTTGAGGGGAAGAGCTCAACAACTTGCTTTTGAATTCCACACACCTTGAGAGCTATATCTACGGGTATTTCTCTTTTACGGGGTTTTCCTCTTTTTAGGAACAAAAGAAAAAAAGAGACTTTGTTTGTTTGTTTTCTATCACATTTGAACATTTCTATTTTGGTGCTTAAAAAGAAGTTAATTGCATTTGGGGAAAGAATCAGTTTGACTTGTCTTCATCGAAATCAAACACTTCATTTTTGGTGCTTAAAAAGAACTCTTTCTTTATCATTTATGTGGTGTTTTTTTCATCTAGTTTTAATTAGGTTGGAAAATTGATCAAAATTGGTAGTGACACCATTTGATTTTTATTTTTCACCCTTGCACACAAAGCCAAAATCACTAGGTATAAAGAATTTTAAAAAAAATTCCTCCCTTAGCCTCGCCTACTTGGAAGTGACATCCAAGAGGAAGAGCCTACGCAGTACTCGGGCCGTGCTATAAATTCACGAAAGTTCTGGTATATATTGGCAAAGCACCCAACTCCCTTATCGCAGCGGTGTGTGAAGTGCGGGGCTAGGCCCCTATATCAAGCCACATACTGGTATTTTACTAAAGTTCCTTCAGGACTCCTCACTAAACATTCCCCAAACCATCCTTAGTTTGGCTATCGAGTAGTTCTGTTCTAAAAATCCTTCCCTAATATTTTCTTTTTTTTTTATAATAAGCATAAAAACTTAAAGGAGATAATCACCTACACTTTGCTTGAATTTTCTATGCATTAGTTAGGTCAAATCTTCTTTTCTACTTGTTTATGATGGTCATCACTCGGTTATAATCTAGAAGAATGGCTCAACTGGCCCCTTCTTCCTCTCGAGATCACCACTAGTGTGGATGTTTCAAACCCCCTAGATCTTCCTTGGGATCATTGTTAGTTGGTTCCCCATCATGGTCATATAATCCTTTCTATCAAGATAAAACAACCCCATCACGTCCAGCTTCCCTAGTCCTCCGAAATATCATTCACTTTTGATATAGAGTATGTTCCTCGCGGGGATCCTGAACTTCGTGCACTCCTTGATCACAATTTGGTAGCCCTTATGGACTAACTGTTCACAAGTCTATTCAAATATCTGATTAGGGACCACCAATCCAACAAATTTATGATTATCCCCATGAACCATCCCAGGCTTTTGTAGAAAAGTTGGCATCCTTTTTCTTGCCTCGAACCACAGAAGAGGGTGGCGCACCTGTACCTCCTTTTTCTCTTCCACCAACCATGACGACTAGTTCTCAAATAATCTTGCCTATTCCTAGCGCCACAGTTACCTTGGCTATCCCATAGCCTACTTCTGAGAAGTATTCTACCTTAGCTATAATAGGTGCATCTGCACACTCACAGATTGTTGTTAATTCTTCTATGTCGCCTTGCGTATCTCGTGGTCGGTATCTCTTGGTGAATCCACCCCCTTTTGTGAGTCGGTTGGTTCCTCCTTCTCATCCTCCACCTCATCTTCCTTCTAATGCTCCAACAACGGTGACCTTTACCCATCCTCTTGCATCGGCACCCTTAATAACCAATCCGCAATCAAAAGCCTTATTCAGACCTTGTTCCCTACCATGTCCAATCAAGTCAACACCCATGTTTCTCAATCCATTCCGATTCAGTCAACAAGTGTAGGAGCCCATCAATCATAGGCTCCGTCTTTCATTCAACCACCTTTTTCTCAACCGCCCGTCATCTCACAGCCTATCTATACACAGGCTCCTTCACAAAAAATACCTCACCAGGCATCACCCAGAACACCTGGTTATTCCTCTTACCATCCTGTTAACCAACAGATGAATCCCCGTTAACACCACAACAAAATCCACCAATTGCTTCTTATATGGGACATACCAGCATGCCTCCTCCTCAATCTGACGTGGTCCAAATTCTTTTCAAGAAAATCACAGGACTGGAAGAATCCACCGAAGGGCTCATCCTTCATACCCTTTTGAAGAAGTATGCAATGAACGCAATTCATCCATCGGTGGCTTTTAAGCCTTATCCCCCAATGGGAACTTCCTAAGTTCACAAAATTTCATATTCGGAAGACCCTCAACAAGATCTGCGAGCATTGAAACATGATAGCTACCTTATAGCCCAAGATCGGGAACTTATGCTCTGCACTTTTCTTATGTCTCTCACAGGACCTGCTTTAGGTGCAGTACAATAACATTTCTCAACATTCCTTGTTTTCTTTCTCTCAATTGGCCTAGATTTTTGTTGAAAAATTTTCAATAAATATCACACATAAGATCTTGATTACATATCTTTATAACATTCATCAATTCAATGATGAGTCTATTGCAGACTTTGCGCTCATTGGAGAGGGATAATAAACCAATTGTATTTTTCCCTTCCTCAATCCCAATAGATCGTGTTGTTTACTCAATCTTGTGCTAATCATATTTCTTCCACTTTAAGGATCCAGACCTTTCATACATTTGAAGAAGCCTTTACGATGGCATGCAAACTTGAGTCTCGCGCCATTGAACAAGGGAAGTTAAAACTTCGCTATAAATCTAAACCAGATTTCTCTCGGTTTACCAAATCAAACCCATCCACTTCTAAAGACAAGAATCAGGGATCCACCAACGCTATCATATTAAAAACATCACGAGTCGATAACACTTCTAATCAAACACGACGGAGAGACTCCTCATCTTCTTGAAAAGGATCCTCGTCATCTCGATCTTTCACTTCGTTGGGGGAATCATATGCTTCTATCCTATAAAAAATTTGGAAGTTCACATGATCAAAATTCCCCCCATTAGGAATATTGATGAAATCCAAGAACGTCCATTCTCGTATATAGGAAAATGACTTCTCATCATTATCATAGAACCAAAGGTCATGACATTGAACGACGTCGGACCTTCAAAATCTTGTCCGAGAATTCATTGATAAAGGCGAGCTCATTCTGGATAACCCAAATGCTCCCCCAAATCAAGCGCTTGATGTTTTTAAACAACCTTTTCCCAATCATTCCCCAAACCATGATGCTTCAGAGTCTCAAAAACCAAACACTCATACTATCAGCTTCATCTCTACTGAAGAATCTTCTTCTAAACCTAAGCCATTTGCAAACACATCGACCGAATCAGAACCTCCTTCCACTTCATTAATCACTTTGTGATTCCACCATCTTTAGATAGCCCATCTTTGAATATTCCAACATTGTTAGATATGGATTCATCTCCCTCTGCTTCTTTGTCTGATCTTCCATCCATACCCAAGACAGTATCATCCTCATCTGTCTCATCGTTAGATATTCTTTCAATGCTCAAGGTAATTACATCCCTTCGAGTTTCCACCGCGGATACATCTACTTTTGTTTCTCCCATTTTTGCTGCGACTATGCCATTGGTAAATGTACCTATAGTTGTACCAACTTCGATGGAAGCATCTTCGATTTTGACTCTTCCGTTTCCTTTCCTACAGTAGTCTCACCCACAATTACTGTACCAGAAGTAGCTCCCTTGCAAGGAACTGCTTCTTCATCACTCACTTCTTCCATCACCGATGCTACTTTTCCTATTAAGGGAAAATCTAAAGAAGTAGCACCAGCACCCACACTCTTGGTGCCTGAACTTAGACCGAGACAACTGAAATCTAACATTGCGTCATCAGTACCTCCCCATTTGCTTCCCCCGAAAAGGTTACAATCACCTTATGCGGTTGAAATTGTCACCATCCCTGAAAAAGGAAAGCCCATATTTCAAACCATCAAGACTCTTGGTGCTTTCCCATAAAAAATCTCTCTCTACGCCTCATAAAATATTGGATTTGTCCACTGAGAAGGTGTCTTCTTCTGCAAACTTATTAAAACCATCATCTTCTTCTACAACACATTCTTCACTAGCACCTCGAAAAGTGGACTTACCTACTAGAAAGACATCACCCCTTTTATCGAATTATCATGTTCATTACCGAAACCAAGGCACCCTCTGTTTCTCCAACTAAACATACTTTGGGAGCTCCTCCCTCATCTAAATCGACATTATCTAAATCATCAATAGTTTCGACCAAGCAGACCTCCTTATCTTCAACACTTGTCACATCACCATCATCTTCAAAATATATTTTAGGGGCTCCTCCTCCATCGAAATCAATCATGTCTCACTTACTTCCATCTCAAGTGCCCAAAGCTGCTCCTCCAGATGTCTGAAAAAATAAGACGATCCCTAAAGAGACTGTCAAACCTAACATGCAGGTTCTTTTTCCTCGGCATTATGTTAAAGTAAAAGAGGTGCCTTCATCATCTCTGTCCTCATCTTTCTCTACTGGATTCTATACTTGAAATCCTCCACCAACTTATCCAATATTCATCCATATCTCTTCCTTTGATTAAACCCTATAACCCTAAAGGATTAAAACCTTCCTGGTTTAACTCTGATTTGATTTGTGCTTACCACCGTACTCCGGGTCATGACACCGAGGGATGTAAAGCTCTTCAATCTGTTGTCAATGGTCTTTTGGAAGAAAGTGATCTTTTGCTGGAAGAGGAGGAGGAACAAGTATCTCCTGTCATCTTAGCCCATCTGGGCCCCAACGATCTACTCAGAACTCTACTTCTAGTGATTCCACTTCAGATGGTCTTCCACCTTCTCAAATTGACACAATTCATATCGCCACTAGAACACAATAGTATGATAATCCATCATCGTCTACAACATCTCGACCATAGGTTGTCATTTCTGTAGCCCCCGAAGGAGTTCTTCCTTCCTCATTAGTCCCGAGACCTCGGGTCTCTATTCGTGCTGCACCTCGGGCTCAAATTCTCATGTCAGTTGAGGAGAGTGTTATGAAACAACTCACCCGGTGCTCCGAGTCAAAATGTCTCTTTTCAACCTCATTCAATCCTCTCCGCAACATCTCTAGGCTCTGATTGATAATCTGCATCACATCGCAGTGAATTCAGATGAGCCCCAGCCCTTCGAGATGGTTGTTGGATTGAATAGACCATCAACCACCATTTCTTTTGAAGATTCAGAAATTCCTTCCCTTTCTTCCGAGGATTTGGAGGCTCCCCTCTTTATCACGGTCCAAATCAACAACACTACATTAAAACACACTATGATCGATAGTGGTGCTGCACTCAATGTCATCTCCTTGCACACATTCGAGAAACTTAAGTTACCGAAGAACGTAGTGTCACCCCCGCCTTTCGCTCTTCGATCATTTAACGATCAGCTAGTAGTTACTTTAGGAACTGTGGTCACCCATTCGAGTAGGTAAGAAGCTGCTTCACGAACTCTTTTACATTTTTGAAGGGAAATTCTACTACAATATGATCCTCGGAAGCTCCTAGATTCGTGCAATGCATTATGTCCCATCCACCCTCCATCGATGCTTAAAATATCAATATGAGGGAAAAATCTATACTCATCCAGGAGATCCTTTTCCTTCCGTATAATGCGACATGACCATAGGGTCTGCCCCTCTAAAGGAGAATGCTTGTTCTCTTAACAAGGCCTCATCCTCTTCCATACCTACAACTAAACTACCGGACTTACAAAATCTAGAAGAGACATTGCAGCGTTTCTCACTAGGAGAGCTTCCTCTCCTTTCTTTTGATGCCCATCTCAAACCTAACGAGTATGGTAGACCAGACAAACAACCTGAATATCAGCCAGGTCTCGGTAGCATCATCACCATTGGTCTGCCCAATCAATAGACTAATTTCATTTACGGTGGTCTTGATACACCTCACTATCACCCGGATTCTCCTCCTAGGGCCAAGCCCTATTCAGCAGGATTCGATTGTCTACAGAATCCCACGTTTGCAAAAACTTATTTATATTGATGCGCGTGGAAGGGATTTGGCTTGGGAAAATATGAACAAGGTGTGCATGACCTCACATCCATTCCAACTCTCAAGCCACATCAAAAATTTGGTTTAGGATTTAAACCTCTTTCAAAATCCACCATCACTATTCTCAATGAGCCTCTTCCTATTGAGGAACCATCTTCTCCCGCTAGGTCAGAAGCATCACTTGATGTGGATGATGCCATTTCCATCCCATCTAAATTTTTTTTTAATCAATACCATTTCCTTAGGGCCATTAACCTATAAGACTAATGACAAGTCCGCTTCCATACCGTTAATTTTCCCTGAAATAGTTGGAGATGACTCTCCTACTATCAACACTATCCACTATGCGGATGATGATTCTGTCCTCACCTATCTAGGGGCAGAGGTTTCCTATCTTCCTAAAACCATTCCTTCTGACACGTCTACGCTTCTCAATGAAGCCACTATCGACCTTAATATAGGGACTTCTAAAGACCCTTGCATCATAAAGGTCGGTCAATCCCTTAATCCACAGGAGTTAGGAGACTTTACCACTTTTCTTTCCAACCATCATCAAGCCTTTGCTTGGTCATATGAGGATATGCGGGACTCGATCCTAATATCATGGTCCACAATATCATTACTCTTCCCGACATCAAACCGATTAAACAAATTTTTTGTAAAATGCACCCTAGAGTAGCCCTTCTTGTTAAAGAAGAGCTGCAGCATTTTCTCGGCTAACTTCATCCAACCCATCGATTATCCACAATGGGTTTCCAATGTAGTACCAATAACTAAAGCTCTTACCGGGAAAATTCAAATTTTTACCAACTTCAGGGATCTTAATCTTGCTTGTCCAAAGGATGATTTTCCTCTACCTAATATCGACCAACTTGCGGATTTAACTGGGTCATGAGATGCTTTCTCTTATGGATGGTTTCCCTAGGTATAATAAAATTCTCATCACACTAGAGGACCAACATAAGACTTCCTTCATAACTCCTTGGGGGACCTTTTGTTATCGTGTCATGCCTTTTGGTCTTAAGAATGCAGGAGCAACCTATCAATGAGAAATGACCTACATCTTCCATGATCTCTTACACAAAACTATGGAAGATTACGTCGACGATCTCCTTGGTAAATCCAAATTTCGTCAGGATCATCTTTTCATTCTTACACCTCTCTTTGAGAGGCTTATTAACTTTTGTCTTCGTCTAAATCCATCTAAGTGCGTGTTTGACATTCTCACTTTGGTAAACTCTTAGGCTTTATCATTTCCATTAGGGGTATTGAAGTAGACCTCGCAAAATAAAATCTATCCGTGAGATGCCTCCCCTAACTTAAATCAACTCCGAAGTCTTCAAGTACGTCTTCAATTAGTGCGTCATTTTATCCCACAACCTATCAGACCGTTTTCAGCCTTTTCATCATCTCCTTCGAAATAATGTTCATTTTAAATGGGATGAGCATGGCCAAAAAGCCTTTGATGATCTCAAAGATTATCTTCTTTCTCCACTGTGATTACACCTCCACGTGAGGGGGAGCCATTCTATCTTTATATCTTTGTAACTAATCATGCTCTAGGAGCCATGATCTCTCATGGGGATGCTTGTGGTAAAGAACAAGCTATCTATCACATTATCCGTACTCTCCATGAGTATGAAACACGCTATTCTCGCGAGAAAAGTTATGTTGTGATCTTTTCTTTGCAACTTCTAAGCTTCGTCACTACCTCCTCAATCATAAAACTTACATTTTCACAAGTGTCAATCCACTCAAGACAATGCATGTGAAATCCTATCACAATGATCGTATCACTCGGTGGCTCATGCTTATGACAGAATTTGATCTTGAATTTATCCCGCAAAAATCTATCAAAGGTCGGTCATTGCGGATCAATTAGCGATGCTCCTCTTCCAGACACTCAAGACCCACTCACTCAATTCCTCGATGAGTATATCCAACAAATTAATTTCAGTCTTTCTCCATTTAAAGTAAAACTCTTCTTTGATGGATCCAAATACCAGCAAGGAGAGAGGTGTAGGTTTTGTTATGATTCCTCCTGGGTGCACCTATCCCATTTGCACACAAACTCAACTTTGAGTGTACCAATAATATGGCTGAATATGAAGCTCTTGTTTTAGGTCTTCAAAATGCCATTAATCTTGGTGTGCACCATATCGACATCTTTGGTGACTCGACCTCATCGTTAATCAAATCAACTGGCGTCTATCAATGCAAGAATGATATCCTTCAAAAATATCACGATATCGTTCTCTTTCAACTTCAATCCTTTGATAAATTCATTATCCAAGCCATTCCCCACACTGCAAATTGATTTGCAGATATAATGGCTTCATTAGCCTCACTTATCCCACCTTTTACCGAGGACTCACGACTTTATGTGGTGAGTACGGTGATTGGATCAACCATCTCATCTCATGCAGCTAACTTCAATCAATGCCATCATAACCAATAGTCAAGATGAGTGGTATCAATAGATCGTTGATTATCTATCTCACTCAATGCTTCCTCCAGATCTTACTTCCAATGGTAGAAGATATTTTATTCTATGTGCTAATCGCTATACTATTCTAGGTGGAATCCTCTACAAACGTGGTTTTGATGGTATTTTGCTTCGGTGCCTCAAAACTCCTGGATCATCTAAGGCTATCTAGGAGGTCTATGACAGTATCTGTGGTGGACATTTTAGTGATTTGGCCATAGCTAAATGCATCTTACGCTTAGGCTATTATTGGCCTTCTCTTAATCGAGATTGTTGCGAATACACTAAGAAATGTGTCAAATGCCAACAACATTCCAATCTTACGCATATCCCTAGTCAAGCTTTGCAACCTACAGCGGATTTGTGGCCTTTTTCACAATGGGGTCTTGATCTCATTGGTCTTATCAATCCCCATTCTTCACAGCGTCATCATTCTATCATTACTACCACTGAATACTTTACTAAGTGGGTGGAAGCTATTCCTCTTTTTCAAAAAAGCTAAACCGATTGTTGACTTTGTCTATCAACACATCATTTGTCACTTTGGTGTTCCACACAAACTCATCACAGACAATGGTAAGTATTTCAAGAACATCGATTTGCACAACCTCTGCAACGCTTTCAATATCAAACTCAACTTTTCTTCTTCATACTATCCCCAAGCTAATGGCGAGGCCGAAGCTTCCAATAAAACTTTGCGTAATATCCTCGCAAAGGTAACTAGTCGAGCTAGTAGGGATTGGAATTTACATATCCCTTTTACTCTCTGGACTTATCAAACTAGCATTCGTACTCCTACTGGTGCTACTCCCTTCTCTCATTTATGGGTCTAAGGCTGTTCTTCCTTTGGAAGTCCAAATCCCATCTCTCTATGTTTCTCTCAGAGAATTTGTCTCTGATGAGGACTATCGTCAAAATCATCTAGCACAACTTGAATTATTAGATGAGTGGCATCACAATTGTCTTGAGCATGTCAAACATGCTTATAACAAGCACTTGCAGCACCGTGACTTCAAAATTGATGATCTTTTTCTTAAAGAGAACCAAAATGTCACTACACTAGAAAGGAGTCAGTGTGGTAAGTTTGCTCCCAACTGGATGGGACCGTACATCGTCACTCATAAATATGGGTTTGGGGCTTATCATCTATCTTCCATGGATGGTGTACCTGAAATGGAACCTCTTAATGCCTTGCATCTAAGGCCCTTCTACTGTTAAAATCTATCTTACACAAATTTATTCACAAGACAAGATCTTTCATCCATCTAACAACTAGTCATATACTTTCGTGGTGATTCGAAACTATGTGGTTCTCCGCGTATTGTCTTTTTTACCTTAAATATGAGTATCGCGGCTCTACTCATAGCATTTTTCTTATGGATATGTTCCTCCTCATGGTAGGAATACCTTAATCACTACTTCATCTGTCCCAAGTGTTTATCTTAATCGGATCTACTCGGGGCATGAGTACGTGCTCTTTATACATTTTCTTCCCCTCTATCTAATCTATCTAGGTCTAAACTTAGTTTCTTTCAAAAAGCTCCAAAAAAAAAAAGAAAAAGAGATGCTATCCAAAATTCCTAAAAGATAGACTGATCCCTTGAAGGACAACTATCCATGCATTATCAAATGAATCAAAAGATATAGACCATGCCCTCGAAGGATGGCTATCATTAAAATTCAAAATACAGACCGCTCCCTTGAAGGATGGTTGTTTCTCAAAGGAATTCCCAAGGCTTCTCGCATTGATTAGCCTTTCAGTCAGTTTATACACTTTTTAGCATCACTGAAAGACTTCCTGTATTGATCAGTCTTTCCATATCTAGCAAACTTCCCGCATTGATCAGTTTGCTTTTCTGCCAGAAATAATGAAGTTGAGATATAGGACCTTTTGTCAATCATATGGAGAATCCTATTTCCCAATATGAGCATGTATTCTGTCCTTTGTACATTCCGACAAGATACATACTTACTTCCCCTTCCATTTACCTTCTAGATCTAGTTTGTGACTAGCTAGTGTTAGGTTTATTTTAACCTCATATATGGCCTTGTATGCATGGTATTTTAGTTTCCTATCAAAATTCTCTATTTATGGTTAGTTAGGGGCTTAGCTTATCATTATTTTTCTTTTCTAGGTGTGTTTTCTTTATTTCCATTTATCATTTCTTATTCATCCAGTTAAATTGACATTTAACATGTGAATTTAGTCAAAATATATCATCTGTCTAATTTCATCTTATCTACTTTTCTTTTTTCCCAAAAGAAAATATATCATAGCATGTATTATCAACACATGTGAGTCTATCTATCTATTTTTCATCAAAATTCAATTAAAACATCTTAAATATATCAAAATCTATCAATCACATCTATCCATCTATCATCTAAAATCATGTTCATCCAAGTTACCCTACATCTGCCTATATCTATTTTTCATCAAAATTAAATCCACATATCAATCACATCACATCAACGTCTCATCTATCTATTCTAGGAATATCATATCACACCTATTTATCATCTATCAGCATATGTCTATATCCATCGCAATTACATTACATCTATCCATGACTATCGAAATTAAAAACATAAGAACAATCATATGAAAAAGAAAATGATGAATATCTATATACATACATGAGTATCTGTATAAAGAATGGGTGGCTTTCAATCAAGCCATCTATATCATACATCAAAAATGCCTTTGAATCAAGGCTACATCAATACATCGATACAAAAATATATCTCAATCTCTAAATTGTAAAGTTTGATAGGTGGAAGACACTATCTCCTCCACCCTCCTCTGGACCAGGCTGTCTCTCCTGGCTGCCACCTATCGAACTCAAGCACCTGCTACTGGGGGCCTGCCTCCACCTCACCCTCTCCCTGTGCTCCCTCCTCTGACACACCACTAGCCGTTTGTGGCAGGTCGCGCAGATCTCCTCCTCACACCGTAACAAGGCACCTCAGGGGCATGCTGTGCTAGAGCGTCCTCATAGTATCTCACCTCAGTGAGGAGAGACTGATATGTACTCAGGCTCACTATACTAGGTGCTCGTAGTGTCATTGCTTGTTGTTGCTAGTGGCGGCCCTCCTATGGTCGTACCCTGTGTCCCAGACTCTGATGTGGTACCTGTATCACCATATTTGGCCCTGAGGGCCTCCCTATGTCGATGATAGCGATCCCTCTCTGGATCACTTGTATCTCGCTCCTGGCGAGCTGTATCCCTCTCCAATATCAGGGCATCCCTCTCCTCTGTCAGAGCTCTGATCTCCTCTAGGGCAACCTGATGTGTCTGCGTCAGTGTATAATGCTCTCCCTCCAGCCTCTCCAGTCGCTGTGGCTATATCCTCCTCATCAGCATCTATGGACGCTGGCAAGTGTCGTGGAAGCTCATTGAATACCATGCCACGTAGCCGTCATCCACTCTGGCATCATCATCACTATCTGCAGAAGGTGGGGCCTCCCTCAATGGATCTGCCAGGATCAAAATCGGCAAATCTGTCTCTTTGTTGTCTCATCTATATGGACTATAAGTGGTCGGCACTGTCTGCACTAGGTCGAACTATCTCAATACCCATATAAATGGGACTCACTCCCACATATCAAGCCTGCGGCCCCTAACCACCCTGCTCCGTCTCAATCCCACCAGGTGAGCATCCTAACCGGCCCATGTCGAAATACCCGATATGGTCTCCAGATGACCTACTCTGGTGTCAGCATCTTGAAATGCTTGGCATACCAATATACGGATCTCCCTGTATCTCCCGGGGCCATATCATTACACCATCACTGGAATCCTTAATCAATACCCTCCACTTTCTTCTGCTGCACCTAGAAATCTGGATGGCTCGATCAATGTTATGTGCTCATATGCCCAACAATGGAGCACAAAACTGATGTCAATGCCTATCCTTTGGCCAGTGGTATACATCCATAGCTCATAATAAATCTGAGCTATCAGGGTGTCAGCAAAGGTGAACACCTATCTAAACTGCAAGATGTCACAAACACAATCTAGCAATAATAATGGGAATCTCCCACCTCCTGAATCTGGTAAAGCAAAGTAGGAGATCACCATCTGAATCAATACTATACGTCTACTCCTGGCATCATCCTGTCTGTACTGTGAGGCTATCCTCACTGCCCTGGACACTATCTCTGAATCATCCACCCTGTCTCCATACAATCGACCTAGGGCCCTTTGCTACTACTCTCGTGGCGTAATCTCTATCGAGTCCCCAGTGATCGGCAGCCTCAAGATCCTATATATGTCCTCATGGGTGATGGTCATCTCACCCGTCCTGAACCAAAATGTGCACGTCCGGCTATCCCATCACCGTACTAGTGCTCACATCAGCTCTACATCTCGCGGTACTCGTCGGTAATACTGAAAGCCCCCGAGCTCGGCTAACTCTAAGTGGCACCAATCTGCGTCAGTGACATCGGGAGAATGGTCTCCAGTAGCTCGGGAATCACATCCCTCATGTGTAATACCTCTCGTGCCTACATCCATGACATCAAGAGAAATGTTAGCTTCATATTTATCCAAATCCAAACATCCAAAACACATTTTATCATTTTTATCCACATATTCTCGCCGATTAATTCCAATCGATGTCGATTAATTACAATCAGCGTCGATGAACTCTCAATCGACGCCGATTAAGCGAAGCATGTCAAAAACACTCTGGCATCCCACCACAAAGCAAAAATAATTAAAAATAATAATAAATAAATAAGATAATGACGAGTTCAGGAGGAACCACTTACCCCAGGTCATGTCCTCCTCTCGCTTCTGACCGCTTCCAGAGGCTTCCATGGTGCTCAAATCCAATTTTTGACTCTCTCTGAATCAATCGTCATGGTGTAAATAAATCGTTCACGTTTTTGTTTCCATATTTATATGTGTTGGGCATGGTCGGTGCTGATTTTTGTGGTCGGCGCCGATTGTTTCGGTCGGCGCCGGTTAGTCTGATTGACACCAATATTCCATCTCTTAATCTTCTTGCCATAGTGTTGATGCTTGGCTTATTTATCTGGTCGTTATTCTACCCTGAGTGTTGTCTTTTGGCACATACTTTTTCGATATTA
This sequence comes from Taxus wallichiana var. yunnanensis, assembly GCA_018340775.1. Classification (NCBI taxonomy): domain Eukaryota; kingdom Viridiplantae; phylum Streptophyta; class Pinopsida; order Cupressales; family Taxaceae; genus Taxus; species Taxus wallichiana. The sequence continues at coordinate 619,916,201 of CM031239.1, forward strand.
TCGTCCATTTTGAGTTTGTTCCCTTTGCATGGGGCACTCGCATTTTTTTGGCAGCTTAGAGTTAACGGGTTTGTAGGCACTAACATCGTCTGCTTTGCAGACTCGTCTGGTTGTCCCTACCAATGTGTCTCTCTTTAGGTGCTAACTATTTTGCAGCCCTCCTTACACTCATGGGTCTGTAGGTACTAACGTCGTCTCATGAGGAGACCGTCTAGACTACCCTACCAATGTGAGTTCCTTAGGTTGCTGCCTCTTTATTTATTTTTGTGCGTCATTAATGATCAGATCTACTCTAGACATCTAGTTGGGGCATCCTACATTTTCATCTACCTTTTTCAAACTTGGGATCGTTTGTTCTATCACCCATCCCATCCCTAGTTTGGGGAACACATCATCACTTTTTCTTTCTTTCTTCCACCTCCTTGTTTTTGTCTTGCAACTTTGCTTATCGCAAGTTACTCAACAAAAAGGGGCAAAATGTAGACACCTAAAATTGGTTACTCAATTTAGTGTCCCTCACATTTGTTTACCTTCTCGGGTAACCTGGGGCACGTTTACATCACCACTACCCCCTTGGGGTATTAGTCAATTTGTGATTTAAACACCTATCCTAAGTTTAATTCACCCCATTGTGTTTTACCCATGAGTAATTAAATATTAACTATTTAATTACACCTTTTTACATGTATCCCAACCACTTATCTACCCCATATCTATTTTATCCACATATCCCCCCTATTTCTCCTCCTCCCAAACTGAGCAGCGGGATATTTCCCATACTTGAGGTGAAAGGATCACTCTCATCTTCCCAGAAATCACTCCTTTTGGCCATTTTGGGAGTCTGTTCCCCGATCAGCGCCGACCGGTACTCGGTCGATGCCGATTTTTCGAACGGCTCCAATTTCATCTCGGTCGATGCCGATAACAAATAGAGGATTAAAACTCGGTTACGTGAGACAGAGAGATAGTTAGATGGTGAGATGGACAGTGAATTAGACAAGGAGAATGAGAGATTTTTGAGCATCTAGTCTGAGCATCATCTATCAAGTGAGAGAAAATCCTATCCAAACGAATCCCTGAGAGGAGTACCGTTACTCTGCTCCTGCCACATCAACATCGTGAGTCCTCATCGATCTCTTGGTGACTCTGTTCTTGCATCCAGCACAGGTGGAGCCTTGGCAGTATCCTTACGACACTTGCAGATCCAGCGAAGATCGACGATCTAGTCTCCACTGTCTGTTTCTCAATCTTCCTACAAATTTTCCCAAGTCAACACCGATTTATATCAGTCGACACCGACCTGCATCAGTCGACGCCGATTTGAACCAGTCGACGCCAATTTTCCTAATCGACACCGATCAGCCTGCAGACAGGTAGAAGAACTCAGGTAACAGTAATCCAACATCATTGTTTTTAGTATTTCCTATTTCTTGCTACTTTCTGTCTCTGTTTAGATTTTGTTTATTACCTTTGATCAGAAAATCTAGTTCTTTACGTACATATTTTATCATGTATGCTTCTTTCCTTAATTGAAAATGTGGACTGACATCCGCCGAGGGAGCTTATCGCTTCCCGGACCCACTTTTTGGGCAGTCCACCCAAATATCTTTTAACGTGGTCTTTTTCTGTCAAGCATCTATGTCTCACAGGTTTCTTGGATCTACTTCGCAGGATTGCTTGTGTGTGCCCTTCTTGTCTACATCAGCTTTCTTCTCCATCTACATTTCTGGATCTTGTCTATCAGGTATCGATTTTATTTGAGTTTTTCAGGGTTTTTGTGTTTAGTTTGGTACATTAACTTGGACAGGTAATAAGCAAGAAATTCTTGATCAATAGCAACATCTTATTTTAACAACCATTGTAACACAAATATCATAGTTGAAATTGAATCGATATAAGATATACAACTGAAACTAGTAAGGCAGAGCCGAAAGAGAAGGCTTCTCATCCAATAAAGAGAACAACCACTACTATACCAAAAACTAATACAAGTTTTCAAGCAAAAAGCTCAATAACTGATTCCTTAGTTTCATTTTAGTGAAGATAGCATCTGCCCAGACATTCTCTTATTTCCCAAATAGAGAGAGAGACCTATAATGTATTCCTATGCACCCAAGGGAAATGAATACAAGATTACAACCAAGCCAACCATGTACCCTCTTTACAAGAATCAAAGAAACAATCAATAGGTAAGAAGGATAGAACTCCAACCCATATTCAAACAAAATGAAGGCAAATCAAAGTGACTTAACCCCAAGTCGGTGTTCAAAATCGAACTAAAAGGAGAAGAGTAAAATCAAAACATTCCAACTCATTTCCTTCAAATAACCAAAACTGAACTAATCCAAAGTTCCACTAAGATAATCCATTCTTACAACAACATTAATAGATGTCAATCAAAAGGTTATTCACAAACCATTTCATAACATGCAGGTGAGAGAAACAACAATATCCTCACACAGTTCCAAAAGAAGTTAAATCATATTTTACTAGATTTCGAGCAAGGAAGAACAAATCTAAATGAAATCCTTTCTTAACAATCCCACAAAGTTCACAGATTCAAAACATACTAAACTCAGGAGTAAACATATCACTATTGTTTTCAAACAAGTTTGAATTCACAAAAACATCGAATCCAAATAACTATTACAACATAGCCCAACCAAAATAATCAAGATTCAAAGCAACTCAAGTTTCAACAGAGGACAATGCATTTCATACCTTCTTCCTACAGAGGAAAAACAAACCCATATCGAATCTTTATCAAACAATGTCTTTCCCTTAATCCATTTTGCACAGACAATAGAAGTTCACACAGTTGACAACATTCTAGATCTAATAAAGGTTAAAGCACGATTTACCCATATTTTCAACAAGGAACCAACCCACATTCAATTTTGTCAAACAATGAATCTCATCGAAAAATACAGTGAACTTATTCAAGCATGGACACAAAATAACATCACAACAAAAACCATTTGTTTCCAAGAGCAGATTTTTTCTAATGAAGATGTTTAGTAAAAAAGAACTATTTAATAAGAAGAGCCTATCATGCCTGATAGAGTTTCCTTTTGATTTGCAGAATATTTCCAGCTGAGCCTCCCAAAAATCTCTTCTTTCCAAAACAATGTCAACAACCAATATTCTTGATTCCCTTATACTTTTATAGGTCCAAAAATAGCTCAAAAATGCCAAAGATCACAAAGGATCAATAATGAAATTGCTGGTTCGAAGAACCAAAACCCTCATGCAGAGTAAAAAACCAAAATGAACAAATGACCAAACAACTTCCCCCAATTCCACCTACCTAAACTCCTAGGTGGTTTCTTCCACTAAGCCTGAGGCCATTGAATGCATTGAATGCCACTTTCCCTCCTCTTTCCTCATGCCACTACCAATTCAAATTTGGCAAGGTTCCATTTCAAAAATATACATGTATTTTAAACTTAGCAATGATGTCAGCTAGGCATCCCACTATCTCTCCATGTCTCCGCCAAACTTGGTAGGCTCAAGATGTAAGGACAAAAATTAATCCTCATAAATACCTTAGAAACCATCGCCACCAACTTCCCACTTGCCACGTAACCCTTAGGTCCCCTTTCTTTGCTTGGTAATAATTTAGATTACATTAGCATTAGCTAGGTTTCCTTTAGTTCTTAGGTCATTGAAATTTTCCTTAGGTTAGTGTTATCCCAATTTTTCCCCAGTAAAATTGGATCAACCATGACCCCACACAAAAGAAACCAGACAAATAACGTTCAAATCCTATAATCGGGCAATAGAGGGACTCTACAATGGAGTGGCGGGGCCTATGAAAGATCAAATGACCCCATGTAAGAAGAAATTCAAGAAAATGGATCCTTCATTCAAGCCCATGATTCAAATCTAATAGAAAAGTTATAGGAAGGCTCTACAATGGAGTAACAAGGTCAAGGAAAGAGTTAAAAAAATAACAAACTAGAAGATCAAAGGAAAAGAAATGACGAAGGTTTAAAGTTTTCAGGATCTCCAAGTGATTCACAACGAGCCCCGAAACTAGCTAAGTATGGAGGAGACAACGGAAGGCGTCAGTGTCCAAATGGCTCACCTCTAAAGGTTAAGACCAAAAGGGTAGAATCAAATAAGCACTAAGCTACCACATGTCTAGGGTCAAAATTTTGGTTCTGCCAAGAAAAGGACTCAAGAAAATACAAAGGGACACCATGGAGCCTGTAGAAGCCACCACGTGTCAATCCAACACAATTTCAAGAGCACAAGGTAGGGGCTGAATCTCCAAGAAGCACGAGGCTACCACATGGACCCGGTATGGATAGACTTTTTAAATATTGTGCACTTGCGACCCAAATATTCAAATGGCCATATCTTTTGACTAGAAACTCATATTTGGGTGGGAGAAGACTTTTTGGAAATGTCTCGACACCCTCTATGCCATGGAAACATAAAATATTATCTTTAGCAGGATTTGGTGGGTGAAAAATAAGAAAACATCTCCCAGACCATTAATACAGAATCCATTGCTCCAACAACCAGATTGGATTTGATCTGATCTGTCATTCTTCCTCCTTCAATGCGCCGAATAAGTAATAGAGGTAGACTTGACAAATTGTGGGTAGATCCAAAGCGGGCATTAAGGGTAGTGTTGAGTTTTCGAGTAGGATTTAATGTGTTTTGAAGGTGGTTGATAAGGATTAAAATTTTCCCTCCTCTCTCTCTTATTATTCCTATATATTATAACGGAGGGGAATTTTTGAAGGTTTGGTTGTTTATCTTCCCTCTTCTGCCCCCTCTCTCTTTCTTCCTTATGGTTGAATGTGGAGTCTAAGCCTCCTCCCATGGCTATGTAATGGAATTTTCTTTCCTCTTTCCCACTGACAATGTACCATGTAACTTTTGGAGCAATAGAATCTATTTCATGATGCATCTATCCATCATTGGCTCATTTTATTGTCTCTTCTTACCTCTCACTATCACAAGGTATTCTCGTGCATACTTTGATGTGTGTTGTAGGTTTTGGGAGCTATGCTTAATGGGTTTTGAAGTGGTGTTCTGTGTGAAATCTATCTCTGGACCGTGGTGCATTCTATCCACCCTCTCCTCTACTCACCTCTCTCCACTTCAGGTAGTCAAGTCTGTGATCATCCACTTCCTTTTCTGGTCTATCACCGCTTAGTGTAGGATCTTTCACCATCTCTCTCTTTCTCCCATTACCCCTTGGAATGGTTAGATTATGTTAGTTAGATTCTTCTTGCACTAGAGTAGCTTGTGGAAAGTACATTAGGAAGTAAGAAATGACTTTCTTCGAAGGTCCATCTCAATTTTTGCAATGTCCCATAGCTTGAGAGATGGTCCCATGTTGTGCAATCTGCTTTGAATGCCACATTTCAGACCTAGGCCATTTGGGGGTGTTTTGATTCTGTACTAACATTTTTGGCACGCTTGGTTGGTGTGTTCCTATTGAGATTAAGACTTTTGAGGAACATGCAAGCACATCTGGAAACTCTATCTAGTCAACAACCTTATCTCTAAAGTTGCACACCTTTTCCATCCATTTCCACCCATTTTCAACTATTTTCTTCTTCCATCTCTTTCATTTCTCCCATTCCATGAAGTTGTGCAATCATGGCTTCATTTCCTTCTCTAAACTCACAATTATAGTAGCAATGTAGTTCACCTCCAATGCATTTCCCAATTCCTCCAAATTAGCATTATAATCAAATCCAGGACCATTATGCTTACCCATATGAGTAGGGTCAAAGTCAGTTTTCCCATATGTTATGGTATAAGGGATAAAATATGCGAATAATCCCTCACAAAATTGTAACATAGAGAAACTAATATGTAAAAATATTACATATCTCAAATAAAAGTGCGTAATAAAATAACACAACACAAAGAGATAGTATTTAACATGGTTCACCCAATTTGGGCTACGTACACCAAGAATCACTTGCATAGATTTTATTACAAACCACCACTCTCTCAATATAATACCCAAATTTGTTTGGAGCTATGCTCAACAAACTCTCTGGAATTCACACCCGAATTCAAAACACATATGCAATGTTACATAATACCTACCATATGCATAAAACCATATAAGCAGACAACAACTTAAGTAATTTTCCAAAACCATGGGTTTTAAAAGCATGGGCCAAAACTGTCCCATTAACCTATGGGTCAAAAATCCTACCCATATGAGAAAATCATATTTCCCAATTGATCAGGCATGTTTTAAGGCCCAAAAATTATTTTGGGGGTTGCACTTCCCTGAACCCCAAAGAGACAACTATGGAAAGTGTTTAGTACTCTTAGTGTATAGTCTTCAACACTTTCTCACATGAAAACAAGCTCCAAAACCTAACAATATTCAACTTGAAGACTATTTTTCCTCTAAGCAAGCTTCTTAACCCTCCACTAGTTTCCGTGAAGACCAACCAAAGCTGAACATAGCTTCAATTTTTCCCTTATAACCACCTTGGTCATCATGTCTGAGGATTTTGACTGGTATGAATCTTCTCTAGCTTTAACTTCTCTTCCTCCAAAGATGTAATGATGAAATGGTACCTTAATCGTATATGCTTCATCCTAGAGTGGAAAATATAATTCTTAGCGAGGTGTATAGCACTTTGACTATATACTATGCATCTTTCCTTCCTTCTAATTATGCCCCAACTCCTCAAGCAATTGTTATAACCAAATAATTTCTTTGTTTTCCTCTGTGGCAAAGCAACATACTTAGCCTCCGTGGTTGACAAAGCCACCAACTTCTGTAGTCATGAAATCCAACATATTGTTATCCCACCTACAGTGTAAACATAACCTGTTGTGCTCCTCCTTCTATCTATATCTCCAGCCATATCTAAATCTATATAACCACACAAAGTGGTGTCTAATCTACTATAGCAAAAAAATTTTCCCCCAAGGTCCCTCTCAAATACCAAAGGATAAAATTTACTTCCCTGCCAAATGATCTCTACCTGGATCACTCATAAATATACTCACCACTCCCACTGCATGGGAAATATTAGGCCTGGTGCACACCATGGCATACATTAAACTACCAACCGCTGATGAGTAAGGTACCTTGGACATCTGGTTTCTCTCTTACTCTATCTTGGGACACTACTCCTTTGATAACTTGAAATGGCCTACCAAAGGAGTCCTAACTGGTTTAGCATCCTGCATATTAAACCTCTCCAAGACCTTCTTAATGTACTCTTCTTGAGATAAAGTCATCTTCCGTTCCTTCCTATCCCAAGATATCCTCATACCAAGGATTTTCTTCACTTCCCCAAATCCTTCATAGCAAAGGATTCACTTAGCTACTTCTTGAGTACTTTTATTTCCTGCATGTTTTTACCTGCAACCAACATGTCATCCACATACAGACAAAGGATAATATAACTTCCATCCTCAAATTTCTTTGTATACACACAATGGTCAGAATGAAATCTAATATAACCTTGCTCCATCATGAAGCTATCAAATTTCTTATACCATTAACATGTAGCTTGTTTCAAGCCATACAAGCTCTTCTTCAGTTTGCACACCATCTCCTCTTTACCTTTGACATTATAGCCCTTTGGTTGCTACATATATAGTTCCTCCTCTAAATCACCATGGAGAAATGCAATCTTTACATCAAGTTGTTCTAAGTGCAAGTCTTCTATTGCAACTATTCCTAGAACAATTCTAATAGAAGTCATTTTTACTACAGGAGAAAAAATCTCATCAAAATCTATACCTTTTTTCTGTGTAAGCCCCTTGACCACCAACTAGGCCTTGTATCTTTTATTTCCTCCTTCTTCCTCTTTGACTCTAAACACCCACTTGTTCTGTAATGCTCTTTTGCCTTCGGGTAGCTTTACCAAATCCCATGTCTGGTTCTCCATGAGAGCCTAATGCTCCTCATCCATGGCTTTCTCCCACTTCTTCCTGGCCTCTACCTACATTGCTTCATCAAAGCTCTCTGGCTATCCACTATTAGTGAGTATTAAATAATAAAGAGAATTAGAAAAATGTTCAGGCTCTCTTCTTTCCTAGAAGGCCTCCTCAACAAAGGATTTTGGGGTTCTATTGAGGAGGTTCCCGAACCGATTCATGTGTCACTTTCCCATCTAGAAGATCCTCCACACATATTCTTTCTTGTATTCTTCCCTATTTTTCTACAACTACCGCTTATACATGAATTTCTCATTAAAGACCACATCCCTAGATTGAATGATTTTCTTGTCCTTAATACTCCAACATTTATATCCAAAGTCATCACCACCATAACCAATGAAAATACATTTTTCTGATTTAGCCTCTAGTTTGGTCTTTTCATCCTTGTCTATATGGACAAACACCTCACATCCAAAGACTCTAAGAAATGAATAATAAAATTTCTTACCATACCAAGCCTCCTCGGATATGCCTCCATCCAAGGCATTTGAAGGTCCTTTGTTTATCAAGTACACACTGTGTTCACCGCTTTACTACCTAAAAAGAAAGAGGCAGTCCTACATGTAACCTCATGCTCCTAAGCGTTCCATTATTGTTCTATTCATCCTTTCGACACCCCCATTCTATTGTTGAGTTCTTGAACCATCTTTTTCCTACAGATTACATTCTTATAACAATAATCATCAAATTCATTGCTGCAATAATCCCCTCCATTTTCTAACCTGAGACATTTTAGCTTAAAACCTATTTCATTCTCTACCAAGGATTTCCATTTAACAAAAGTGTCAAATACATTAGATTTGTTTCTGATACAATAAACCCAAACTTTTCTTATTGCATCATCAATAAAAGTAACATAATAACTTGAACCCCCAAGATATGATACCTGAGTTGGCCCCCACACATCAGAGTGCACCAGATCTAAATTACTCTCTTTCTTTGTAGGTACAACCTTGAGAAACCTTACTCGATTATATTTCCCATACATTAAGTCCTCATAGAACTCCAAACCTTTTTGTGTATATCCAGGAAAATCCTTCTTTATGATCTCCATGCCCTTATGGCTCATATGACTGAGCCTATAGTGCCATAATGTTGTATTTACTTCTAAAGTGACAAGATTACAAACATTAGTGCTATAAGTGGTTAAATACAATGGTCAAACCTTCTTACCTCTTGCCACCACAAGATCACCCTTGGTAAACTTCCAAGAGTCCATTGTAAATATCACGGTATAACCATCACTTCCTAACTACCCCACCGATATCAAATTTGTCTTAATGTAGGAACATGTCTGACATCCTTCAATAGCCAAGTATTCTCATTCTACATCTTAACATGAACATAACCTTTTCCAACTATGTTGCAAGGATCATCATCACCAAGAAAAACATGCCCAAAATCTCCTTGAACATAATAAACAAAAAATGCCTATGTGGAGTAGCATGGAAAGAAGCCCCATAATCTAAAACCCAAGATTCAAGTAATATTGTGCAAAGAAAGAATTAAAGCATCCCGACATACATTACCCATTGCTACATTTACCTCCTTGTTTTCTTCCCGGTGTTTCTTCTTTTCCCGAACCAATATTCCTTCTTTGCATGCCTAGACTTTCCACAATGCCAACATACTATCTTACTTTTGGATTTTGACCTTTCTTTATCCTTTGATTTTCCACGACATCCTCTATTCTTCTATCTCCCTCTAGTTTCCACTGTCAAAGCATTCCCAAGTAGAAGATTCACTAGATATTTTTCTTTGCATTTCCTCACTTAGAATCACCCCTATAACATCCTCAAACTTCAAATTTGATTTAGCTAGAACTAAGTTGCTTACCACCATTACCAAGCTATTCCAACTCTTAGTAAAGAGCATAGAACTAATAAATCCCTAACTTCTTTATCAAATTCTATTGTAGAATCAAAGCTAGCATATTTACAACCGTATTAAAATCATTTAGATGATCTCACTACTGAATCATTCTTAGACATCTTCATATTAAATAAATTTTTCATTAAAAATATCTTATCGAGGCAGAGGGTTTTTCATACAACTTCCCTAATGCATCCATCGGTTCTTTTGTAGTATTTTCCTTTGAAACATTAAATAATACCAAAGATACAAGACATAGCTGGATTGTCCCAAGTGCCTTCCTATCTAGTAAATCCCATTTTTCATCTATCATGCTTGAGGGTTTGTTCACCTTCTCGGATAACGAATATAAATATCCTTCGATAAAGGTAATCTTCCATCTGCATCTTCCAAAGACTAAAATTCTACCCATTTACTTTATCAACCCTAGATCTTCAATATTTTGTCATAGCTCCCACTTAAGATAAAACTTTCCCTATGATTCAACACTTCAAAAAACCAAACCAGGCTTTGATACCAATTGTTAGGATATAAGGGATAAAATCTGCAGAATAATCCCTCACAAAATTGCAACACTAGAAACTAATATGCAAAAAATATTATAGATCTCAAATCAAAGTGTAGAATAAAATAACACAACACAAAGAGACAATATTTAACGTGGTTCACCCAATTTTTGCTATGTCCACCAAGAATCACTTGTTCAAATTTTATTATAAGCCACCACTCTCTCAATACAATACCTGTGATCGGTTTGGAGCTATGCCCAACAAACTCTACAAAATTCACACCTAAATTCAAAACACATCTCGCAATGTTACATAATACCTACCATATGCATAAAACCATATAAGTAGGCAACTCGCTTTAAAAACATTTTACAAAAGCATGGGCCAAAACCATCCTATAAACTTATGGGTCAAAAATCCCACCCATATGAGAAAAGCACATTTTCCAATTGATCGTGCACATTTTAAGGCCCAAAAAAATTGGGTCACCTGCCCCAGAACCCAAAAGATACAATCTGTGGGAAAGTGTACAAGTATGCTTAGTGTATAGTTTTCAACACTTTCTCACATGAAAACATGCTCCACAACCTAACACCATAGATCCTATCAAGAATAAGGGGCGCATATAATGGTGACAACTATGTGGAGAATGTTGGTTTACTAGAGAAGATTCAAAAATGGAGGTTGACGTGGTTCACCAAGGGCCATAGTACAAATGAAGTCATTCAATATTGGTTGCAAAGAACCTTGTCCATGGGGAGGCCCTTTTCCAAGACATTATAGCCCTCAGGAGAAGCTTGACTTCATGGTTGAAGTGATGCCTCAGCTTACACAATGGATTGAGGACATTGAGGCTTATGAGAAAAGTGTGAGACAACCTTGTCAATGGGTAAGTCAATCACTAGCTCCCTATCCTTCATTTTCTCTTTCTCAAAATTTACCATTTCAGCATGATCAAGAGTCAATCCCCTCACTTTCTGCCCCAAGTGTTGATTTCATTCCTCCATCTCCTGATCTTCCACCCCATTTCAATTCTTCTCCCCTTTTCTTTCCCAAGTAGTCATTCCCTCCAAAGAAACAAGAAGTTCCACCTCCCTCCCCACCAAAAACAATTGCAAATCTGGTTGAACCCCAACCTATCACTCCTCTTTCTTTCCCAAGTCCATGTTGGGAAGAGACTCAAGAATCTAGTCAAGGAAAACAACAAGAAGTGGAGCCCAACAAAGAAGAAACGATAGACAATCTAAAGATTTGGGATGCTAAATTTGGGTTTACAAAGATCCCCTTGATGGTCAAGCCAATAGAGGAGGTCAGGGTTGAAGAACCAGTGGTGGCTGAGGCTAAGTTTGTAGTAGAAGAAGAACAAAAACAAGAATAAGAAGACCAAAAATATGTTTGTTTTGAATGCGGTTTCCATGATGGCACCTTTTTTGAAGAGGATCCTAATCGATCTAAGCTACACAACTAGTTAAAGAGGAGGAATAATCAGCTCTAAGTCCCATTGAAGAGGAGTAGCTAGGAGAGATCAAATCGAGTTGAAGAAACTCAATGAAGAAGGAATCATTAAATATTTTGTCTTTCATTTCAAGGGCTGATTTGATTGATGAACCCGTGATAGAGGAGGATCATACAGTTTCAGAGGCCCCAAGTGTGGAGCAAGCCACAGAAGAACCTTCATTTCTTCCTCCCACTTCATCCCCTTTAAGATTTGATGTTGAAGAAGAGTTTGAACTTTCAAACTTCATGTTTGAGGAAGAGGGAAACCATGGTGAGCTAGTTACAGATCAGGAGGACACCATGGAGGAGGTCGAGCACATGCAACAGGACAACAAGGAGATATATTATCTATCTAACTTAGAGGACTTCTTTGATGGAGAAGAGCCCATGGAGATTACATCATTTTCTCCTCCTCCATCCATCTTCCAAGAATATGAGCCTATTGCCATGAAGGAGAGCATTCAAGGACAACAACTTGCACTTCATAATAGTCCTCTAGAACCAAGGTTAGAAGATATGAGTCTTCCATGTTCTTCACAAGAGGAGGAAGAGAAAATGCAAGAAGATGTCATCATCTCTCTCACACCATCCATCTAGGAAGGTCCACAAAAAGACTCCATTTTTGGAGTTTAATTTCAGAGAAAAAGGCACATTCAAAGGATTAGACCATGCCCGATCAAGTACTTGGCTTCATTAGAGCAAGGAGAGAAGCCAAAACAAGTCATGCCTACTTCAAGGCATGATGAAGAGCATCAAATTACAAAGGGTCATCATCAACACCTCTAGGAGTCAAATGCCAATCAACTTGAGAAGGTGTTTTTGGTTGATGTAGATACCTTGATGATTTGGGTAGAGGACTGGATTATAGTCATTTTTTCACTCATAAAAGCAGCCATATTTAGTTTCAAATAATTTTCATGGCTGCCCCTCTTGAGAAAGGGAAGCTACTTCTCCCTACTTATAGTAGGCTTTGTTTAGCCCCCTTTTCTCTCTGGTTAGTTTAGGAGTAGGAGTAGACTTTGTTTCCAGCAGAAGAAGTGCATGTGCACACTCTGCATGTCTCATTTGAGGCATGTATGATTTTTTTTTGTGCATAAGTTTTTTTCATATTTCTCTAGAGCTATTGGTGCCAAGCCCTTTACTATTCATGGCGAAGACTCAAAGTTGCTTATAACAGTTGTAAATTTCAAAATTAAAAAAATGCAAAGAAACTAAAGTCATCTTTGAAATAGTCCATTTAGGGATAGATGAAATCCCCAGGTCAAAAAAAAATTCTACTCTTAGAAGCCTTATTTCAATATTTCTTATGAAAATTGAGAGTGTGGGCGCACGGGTAGGTTCAGGGTCATTAAGAGTAAGCGAGTTGAGCTTGTAGCGGTTTGAGGATTAGATTTTCAAAGAAAAAGGATCAATATTAGGATATTATTCTTGACTCCATGCCCAATGGATGCTTCAAGGCTGCTGGTCCCTCCATCTAGTAGGAAGATTCCCCTGTGAGTCACCAAATTTTTATCCCAATTTTTCCCCTAGGTAATATTGGATCAACCACGGCCCCGCACAAAAGAAACAAGAGAAATCAAATTCAAATCCTATAATCAAGCAACAAAGGAATCTACAATGGAGTGACAGGACTGTGAAAGATCAAACAACCCCGTGCAAGAAGAAATTCAAGAAAATGGTTTCGTCATTTGAGCCCATGCTTCAAATCCAATAGACAAGTTATAGGTAGGCTCTATAATGGAGTAACAAGGTCGGGGAAAGAGTAAATAGAAGGAAGAAACTAGAAGCTCAAAGGAAAAGAAACGGTGAAGGTTCAAAGTTTTTGGGCTCTGTAAATGATTCAGAATGAGCCCCAAAATTGGATAAGTATGGAGGAGATAGCGGAAGATGCCAAGTGTCCAAATGGCGCACCTCCAAAGGTTAAGCCCAAAAGGGCAAACTCAAATGAGTGCCAAGCCACCATGTGTCCAAGGTTAGAATTTTGGCTCCACCAAGCAAAGAACTTAGAAAAATACAAAGAGATACCATGCAGCCTACGGAATCCACCATGTGTCAATCTGGCGTAATTTTAGGAGCACAAGGTATGGGATGAATCTCCTAGAGGTACAAGGCTGCCACATGGACCCGGTACAGATAGACTTTTTAAATATTGTGTGCCCGTGACTCAAATATTCAAATAGCCATATCTTTTGACTAGAAAATCAAATTTGGGGGGATAAGAGTTTTTGGAAACCTCTTGACACCCTCTATGCCATGGAAACATAAAATATTATCTTTAGCAGGATTTGGTGGGTGAAAAATAAGAAAACGTCTCCCAGGACATTAATATAGAATCCGTTGCTCCAACAACCAGATCGGATTTGATCTGATCCATCGTTCTTCCTCCTTCAATGCACCAAACAAGTAATCAAGGCAGACTTGACAGATTGTGGGTAGATCTAGAGTAGGCATTAAGGGGTGGTGGTTGAGATTTCAGAGCAGGATTTAATGCGTTGCGAAGGTGGTTGAGCAGATTTAAATTTTCCCTCCTCTCTCTCTTATTCTTCCTATATATTGTAAAGGAGGGGCATATTCAAAGGGTTGGTCATTTTTTCTCTCCTCCCCCCTCTCTCTTTCTTCCTTAGGGTAGAATGTGGAGTCTAAGCCTCCTCCCATGGCTCTGTAATGGAATTTCTTCTATCTTTCCCACTCGACGTTGTACTTGTGTAACATGTTGGAGCAATAGAATTTGTTTCATGATGCATCTATCCATCCTTCACTTATTTTGTTGTCTTTTCTTACCTCTCATAATTTTAGGGTATACTATACATATTATGATGTTTTTTATAGGTCCCTGGAGTTGTGTTTAATGGTTTTGAAGTGGTGTTCTATGTGAAATATATCTTTGGACTATGGTGCATTCTCGTCCACACCTCTCCTCTGCTCATATCTCTTCACTTCAGCATCGGGTCTATGATCATCCACTTCCTTTTTGGTTTATCACCACTTAGTGTAGTCTCTTTTACCCTCTCTCTATTTCTCCTGTCCCATTGGAATAGTTAGATTCTACTTGCACTTTGGAGTAGCTTGTGGTAAGTAGATTAGGAAGCAAGAACCGGCTTTCTCTAGATGTCCATCTCAAGTTTTGCAATGTCCTACAACTTGAGAGATGGTGTCATGTTGTGCAATCACACCGGATGCCCCACTTCACCCCGGCCATTTGGGGGTGCTATGATTTTGCACTAACAGCTAGTTTGAGACTCATAACCATAAAGCATACTATCTTAGGTTAGGTTATAACCCTTAGATTAGAATCCATATAGAATAGGATATTACATCCTAGGTTAAGGCATAAACCTTAGTAATTTAGGAATAGGTCCTAGGTCAGTCTTATTATAGTAGGTTAAAATCCAATTAGGATAAAACATCACAATTTAGGTCAGATCTCGAATAACATCAACCATTCTCGACCAAGGCTAAGGTATTTTCCTTAATAGCCTAGTAACAGATCCTTTATCTCCTCATGTTGTTCAATGTTATGAAACATTTATAAAGGAGGTCCAAACTCACCATTTGCAACATGATTCCTAGTCCTTAAAATTTATAACAAAACACAGCTCAGTTCCTCATTACCTTTCCATTTCAGAATGTCAGTTATCAAGATGATAATAACGAAGAACTAAAGCATACCTTGGATCAATGGAATTGATTCAAGGTGTGTTGTTATCATATGGTAAGTATGAAAACAACAGTATAGATTTATAACTTACAATTCACAGAGCAGAATGGCTTCATTTCCCAGTAAACAAAATTACAACAAGTATGAACTTCTGAACAGTAATAACTTATCCATTGCAAACATGATTTTCAAATGTCAAAATAATACACCTTCCTAAGACAAATCACATGTCAACATTTGCAATGTCAGAAGTGGAAGTCATCATAATAACATCCATGCCAAAGAAATTATAGAAATCACCTTTTCGGGACAACTAATGTGTCACCTTTTTATTGGCTGATTTGTACATGTGACTTGATTTTACTCGTGTTATTGGCTACCTTTTTTCTAAATTTTTAGTATAAAAGTTATAAATGTTGACTTCAATTTTTACAACTAGTGGTACTATACTACACATTACCACTCACAATCATTGGCTTATGCACAGTCATTAACTTCTTTCCCCTATGGCTTTCAATAGTTGTATAGCCTAGTGGCCGTTGTGACGTAATTTTTTACATGCTAAAATTCAAATATTGACTAGAATGGGAGGCCAAAATTTGGTGATCACACTTCAATGTGCAAGAAATAACAATTCCAAGTTCAAAACTCACACTTGGACGTGACAATGATAGTTCATCATAGAGCAAGAGAGTCATGGCCTCGTACATCTACCAAGTTTGATTCCTCGCATGATGAAGTATGATCCCTCAACATCGAAGTATGATATCCCTCACACATAGAAGTGTGATCCCTCACACATCAAAGTGTGATCCATCACACATCAACGTGTGATACCTCGCATGAAAAAGTACGTGTATTTTTAAGATGAAGTGTGAATTTGCACTTGGAATAGCAATCACTTACATATTGAAGGGCATATTTTCACCTGCCATTCTATTTAAAAATTTATATAGCCTAGTGGCCTCTTGGACTTAAATTTAGGGCCATTAATATTGTGTCGAAGTAAATCGTTCATGTATTTAATTCTCTAATTGTATAGCTATGTTTATTTTATGGTATAGAGTTCAAGTTTAGTCTTTATTTGATTAACGATGGTGGTATATGCTTTGATTCAATTATGTGTATTAATTATTTCTAATATTTTTATATCTTACGTAATATTTTAACAATATAAGTTTATTTTTAATAATTATATATAATATTGAGTAGAAGTAACACATGCTATGTATTTTTTTATTAATAATTCTCAATATTAAAGACTTAATTTCAATTAAATATATGTATGTCAAATTTAAGTTTCAAACAATGTCGAATTGTAGTTTTCATACATTAAAAATTATGTTATAAAAATGTTACCTTAATTTTAGATCGTGTTGTTGGGTGTATAATTTTATCCACAAATTGTTTAGAGGAGAAGAAGCATAGAGACTTTATAGGTTTAGAGGATGGGATATATTGATGATCCAAAAAAGGTGTTGTGTGCACACTTTCAAAGCATCATGCTAATGGAGCAACTCTTGGCTATGGCATCATTTGATGGGGAGGGTGCATACCCTTGGACAAGGAAGATGATTTCTTGGGCATTTGAGTCACACATCGATGAACCAAAATTTGATTTATCCAAGGGAAATAATGAAGTTACTAGCATCAAAAGGTGATAACCCCTTGGTAAATGCTTAGAGGATATTAGATGAGAAAATATGTAACACGCTGAACAAATTTTTGGTAGAAGTAGAATCTAGACTCTTTGGGATAAATGATAGAGTGAAGTTCGTAGAAGAAGAGCCGGAGAGGAAGGAAGAGGTGTTGGAGAAGAGAATGAAGGATTAAAACATATGGACCTAATTAGTGCATAGCTAAGGCATGAGTTTAAAAAGAGACGGTAAGAGTGCATGAAGTCTACAAGAAAGTAGAGACGATCACAGGTTCCATATTCTTGAAGCACCTAGATCTAATGTCATTTGCGCAGTAAGTATGGATCTGCCCCGGAATGCCTAGAGGACTTGACCCATGTCCTCATAATGGAAAGATGACCACCGGCCTTGGATTATATAGAGGAGGCATTGGTGTGTAAGGAAAAGGAGGACAAGATGAAGGTTGTGGCCATTGTGGCCCAGTACAAGAAAGTCCTCGTAGATGTGAAATTTGCCACCCAAGTCACTGAGGCTGCCTATGACAACTGCACGGATAAAGATAGAGTGGCACAAAAAGGTGAATAGAGAGGAATGTGAAAAATTATAGCCAAGGTTGAGAAAAATTTAGAGGCTATTGAGACCTTGACTCACTGGGCTCAATTAAGAACTAGGCCAAGGAGGTGTATCCCCATCACTCATAAGATGGACGCACTCAAGGATTTGGGAAAACACTGGATGGGATCATGGAAACCATGAATGCCAAAGGATAAGGGCTAAAATTTGAAGAGGTGAGTTCCTAGTCAGCTACCTTTGTCACCATGCAAAGAGTGAGGTCGATACCTGGAATAAGTTAGAGGCCAAATTAATGAAATATTTCCCTCTCCTCTTGCAGAAATAATCATTATTCCTCATTATTTCTTTCTTCCCCAAGATTCTTCATTCCTTTATTCTTTCCCAAACCATTCAAGGAATGGTCATTCTTTATTCTTTGGGAAAATGTTCCCATGGATGGAGAACACATGTAGTGTGGGGTAATGTTGGGCCCCTAAAATTTTCCAAGTACAAGAAGGCATCTCGGGCGTGTAATTCCTATTTGAAGACGAGCACACAAGGAAGAGCAAAGGTTTTGGAACTTAGACATATTGGGTGTATCACAAAGAAAACAAGAAAAGTGTGACTCAACCGCACATACGAAATGGATAAGGTGTCATCATGGTAGCTTGGTGCCCACGAAAGGAATATACCTTGCGATAGAATATTCTAGAAGGCCATCATTGCTAAGAGTCGAGAGCTCGAGCTCTGAAGAAAGCTCCCATGGAGGACCACCTTGGACACTTGGCAATGGGGCCATAACTCCCAAGGCTTGAAGATATTGATAAAGGATATAAATACAAGCACCCGCTAGAGGAAAAGAGAGGGATAAAAAGAGGTGAAGCCATGTAGTAATATTGTGCGAGATCCATAGCTTGAGTTTAGCGGATCTCAGTACAAATATATTTTACTAAGGGGATGAGTTTTGAACATTTTTATTTGTACTATGAAGGGCCAAAATCCGATTCGAGCCATGATACTTGATTTACATTACCATATGGATCTATGAGCACCGAGTTATTGTAATATGGTTATAAACATGCTTCATATAAATATATGTGTGGTTCCAATTCTACTACACTGCTTATATGTATATTTCATATAAGTGGGTGTAATTCCTTATATGTTTCATTTCGTTATGATTTAGATCTATGTTCTATGATGCTTATCTTATACGAATGAGCACATTGTTCTAAAATTCATTCGAGCTCTAAGATGAATGTATGGTTCCTTTCCAATATATTCACTTAATTTTCTATTGTAAATAATGCATTCTCACACAAATCTCATAAACGGGGACTCAACACCCATGCATGCCTTGGGTGAGTGCTCATCACACTAGGTGATAGGCCGACATGCATGGGATTTCCTTTTTCTTAATAAGGGCTTAAAATTGACTACATATGGGATACATAGATGTCTCCATAGCTAAGCCTCTTGCTATGGTGCCTCAACTCACCCATCACCTCCCTCAACACAACCACCGTCACTCCACTGATGCCTCTCAAGAAATATAATACACTAGCTTTCACAATTGGTAACCATAGGATCATGTACACTTCCTATAGGGTGGTAGTAATCTCATTTATCTATAAATGAAACTTGTTAGTCATTGAATCCAATCTATCAATGAGTGTGACCATCAAGTTATGATCTCGGGCTATGCATCTATAGCGTCGAGAATCTAATTAGTCCAACATTCGTCATATACTCCCATTCCTTGGAATTCACAATGGACCACGCCCGCACCAATAGAGGTTGGACTCTTTCTTGCATCCTAAGTTGGTCCCTATCTTGTAACATTAAACACACCAATGTCAAGAATTTCCTACCCCAAAATCAACTATTACCCACTAAACCATACCCTACCACATCAATCACCTATTATTTAACCTACTTGCCTATCTTATCCTTCCAAACTAACCTTTCTTACCCCTATTTTTCATTAACCCTAGCTGACATTGGTTATCTTGATTATCACTAATTTTCCTTGACTATCATCAGTTCCATTTAACTAGTGTCGATCACTTATGGCTCGACTGATGTCACCAAAGTGACCACCATTATCCAAACCTTTATCGTTAGTCCCTATTGTGGCAACCCAAAAATTGAAACTCATCCCCCATAACCCATTTCACCTAAAATTCACCAAAATCTAACCTAACACCTACCCCAATTCACCCCAATTTACCTTATATTCATTTATCATCCCATTTATCCTACATTTATCCTTCCCCATATTGATTTTACCCACTTTTCACCCACATTTCAAAATGAAAACCTCCCCACCCCAATTTCTTCCTTTTAAACCAAACTCTTAGCAAATAACAAATTAGGGAATGCCCCCTACCTCATCACAACATTTCCCGTGTGGTGGCACGTCTAGCCACTACACCAAAGTGGTCCACTCGAACACTCTCCCACCTCTATTATGCTAAAATTTACCTCAAATCTCTCCACCAATCACACGTCTCCAACCGCTCTCTTACACCCATCTACCTATCTCCTCTCACCACTTAGTAACCTCCACCTTAGCCAAGTATAATGCCTTGTCGTTTTCTCCAAGAAAAATGCACAATTCAATAGGCTATGTCATTTTCTCAAAGTCAAAAGACAATAATGATTCCGTAAAATACAAAATTTCTACCTTATAACCCTAACTTGACATGACCGACGTCGGTCATACTAAACCGACATAAGTAACCTTATAACCAACACCGCAGTTACCTGTCATTACCATTTAAACCCCATTTTTTCCATTTTAAACAAAACACATTACCATCGAATACCTTTTGACATTACCAACACCCATTGCACCTTACCCACAAGCCTAAATTACCCATACATTTCCTTAATTACATTTAGGGACTTGTTATTTTACCTATACCTCAGCCTTACCCTTCCCATGACCTATCCACCTTGAATTGAACCAATTTTTGTGAGCTTTGAACTTTTGTACTCGTTATAACTTGTAATGTTGTTACCTGTGTTATTTAGCCTAATTACCTTACCTTTCCTATTGTCGTTTCATTTATCCCGACTAAACCTTTGGTGCACTGAGATCATACCTAAATGCACGAGGGGTTCATTAGTTGGGAAATCTCCTAGCACGTGGGTTCATATTGAGGTAACTAAAATTAATAAAATTAAAGTCAATATATTGGTAGACATGAGGGGTGAAATATTTTAATTTATTAATGTTTTGAATAATTTATTGGGGATAGGTTAGAGAGGCAATCTAAAGGAAAGGGAGGTTTAATTTTAATATAAAACTAAAAGATTTGAACCCTAGTTTTTAAAATTAAATACCTTAAAATTAAAAAGGAGTGTGGTCATAAATTAAATTATAATCTCTTTTTTAATAAATAAATCTCAATTAAGAGATTCTTAACCAAGATAGAGTAATATGGTAGAAAAATAGGATTGCGTATCCTTTTAACACAAGTGGTATTATTTCACCATCTTAATCAATTGAACAACTATTGATAAATTATTAAATCTTAACATATAAAAGGTGATCTCGTTATAGGTCTTCAACGACTTCAAACTATCTTTCAAGAGGAAATGCATAGTAAAAAAATTGAGTGAGAAATATAATATATTTTTTGTCTAATATATTAGGGTAAAAATAAAAAGGGGTAAATAAAATTGTAATTGAAAAATGGGTAATTAAGGTACATGGAAAAAATAGGGGGTGTTTTCATTCTAATAATATACCAGAGGGGGTATTATCAATTGAATAATTAGAGGTAGAAACTAGAATGAAGGGTATTCTTTAATACCCTTCGAATGCATGTGTTATACCATACTTTTCCTAATTGAATCCCATGTGCCTAAACATTCTTGCACCTAACCTACTTTGTGTTTTCTAGAACATATACTTTGGACCACTGATACCTGAACCACTTTGACCTTGTTTGGATAAACATATCAACCTTGGATGATGTAGAGTTTGTAAGCTCTTCAACCTGGACACTATGTCATAGTCTATACGTGTGTGTGCATTTGATTTCCATTAACCATTACTTGATTTGACCCTTTCCCATTACCTATTACCCGATTTGACCATTACCCATTACCCAATGTGCCCATACCCTTACCCATAATCCACATACCTTAACTTTCATCACCTACACATTTATTAAACCACTCACCGACTCAAAATCTCACACCTCATCAACTCCTTATTCGAGGGGAGTCACCTCCACCCATACTTGTGGAAACCCCACTCTCAATTATATTTGGGGCAACCACTTCCTTGTTTTTTCGGCATCTCTTATCAATAAAAACTACATAACAAAAAGGGTTAAAATGTAAACACGAAAGTCAGGTCATGCTCCCCTTTAAACCTCATTAATTAAACTAACCATATCCTACCTATTCATATTCACTAGTGCACATGTTAATTGGATTAATTATCTTAATTAAATTAATTAATATCCTCACTTAACCACCTCACTCAAATGACCCACTCAAACTTCATTAATGACCTAATAATAAGTCTAAACCTATCCTAACCAACTAGGACTTAGTATAAACCTATAATTAGCTCATATTAACAAACCTAAAAGGACTCTTACTTATCTTTCCATGATTCTTCACTATACTCTCGTAAGGAGGTTGGAGATCATGCCAAAAATATCAACAGTCTACCTATTTTTGGCAAACGTAGATATTCCCACCTTGATCGACACCGATTGTATCTCAAAAATGTCACCACCTAACCATTTTCAGTTAGGTTAAATACATTTCCAAAATCCTTTGCCTAGGTTGGTCATTCGATTCAGGATCTCATACAAATAGAGACTTGGAGCACTCAAATTTCTAAAGCACTTAGGAAAAAGAAAACAAATGAGAGAACTACTAACAATGATTTGGCATTCATCATCTTCTTCACGATAATGGATTCACATAGAGAAGCATGGATATTTGAACTACCGTAGCATAAATACAACAACTCGTTCTCTTTACATATCTTTCATCATTGTCCTCATCACCTACACTCTCCTAACCTACTCTTCATTAAGTACCTAAAATCCATTCATTTATCTCTATTTCCTTTACATAAGATTTATTATTCATCTCAATAATTTATCTTTCTCCATATCCGTACACTTCCTTCCTCCCACCAACCTATCACCTTACCATAAATGGCCCTTTTACCTGTTTTAACCCTCTTCTAACCATCTTTGAGTCTTCAAGACCATTTTATGACCTCACCCTCACCATTTCCAACCTCTATGCAATCACAAGGAGTTTGAAAAACCAACTCCAATAAATTTCGATAATTTCCCTATTGATGCCAATTAGCCAATTGATGTTAGTCATTTTTCCTAACTGGCATGGGTCATACAACCGACATCGGTTACTGTGTCTTGTAATATACCTCAAACCAATGAGCTAATACCCACTTCCCAACAACCTAGAACCATTTCTAATCTTTACCAGACCTTACCCAAAGCCTGTACCAAATGTGTAACACAACACCAACCAATCACCTAACCCGTTTTGACCTCAATCACCTTTTACCTAACCTTTCTTATTGTTTTGTATGAGATACCTAAATCGTTTCAATTCCAATAGGATCGTTATTTCATGTATATTTTAAATAGCATTAATAATATTATATAAAATTAGATTGAAAACCTATTCAAGAAGCATCACACTTCCTGCAGATCTAGCTTTCGTTGGCGTCCACTCAATATTTTGTTTAACTCTATCCAGTGGTATTGTTTTACATTTACAAGTAGTTCCTCCTAGCCAAAAGGAATATCTCGCAATTAACTCAAATCAAGAAATCAAAATGCACACACAACCTTCAACCGATATTACAAGCATGTATTCTTCCTTGACCTACTACCCTTATTTGTTTCATTAATTTGTTAAGAATCCAATGAAACAATTACCACACAACATGAGGCCATACCATAGAGGATTGTAGAGACTTTCATCAAAAAGTTTAAAATATTGGTAGTTCACTCTTCCTTCCTTCTCATGCAACATCAACATCAACCTCAATACCTTCAGAGGAGTCTACCCCTGAAGCATCTAACCACCAAATCAATGTTTTCTATGTCACCACACACACACAATACTATAACAAAGAACCATATGGATCTAAGGAAGATAGAATATTTTTGCCATACCTTCTCCTCTAGAACTATCAACACCATCTGATAAACCTAGGGTCTCCATTTCATTGGCTCCTAGAGATCCTAATCAAACAATGTCATCCAAAGGCAAAGTCTCAATACAAGCGGCTACGTCTCCACTCACCACGTTACAAAGTAACTATTAAATAGCTACACCAATCCCCCATTAGAATGTCGCTTTATGAACTTGTGTAGACTTCACCAACTCACAAACATGCCATGTTAGAGGCCCTCCAATCCATCACTATCCCAACAGATGATCCAACCCCTTTCACAAAAAAATTAGGTGCCCTAAAATCATCTACTTCCATCTCATTCAAACCATCTAAAATTCCCTTTCTTAAATGAGAGGATCATGACCTACCATTTTTATTCACTGCGTAAATCAATGACATATCCATAAAAATGGTTATGATTGATAGTGGTTTTGTTATGAATATATTGTTTGTAACATTATTAATATTGTATTGTGTGTGAGTTATATTTATATTAGATAAATATAATGGGAGAGATTTAGGGAATAACAACTCACGTATATGTGATTATTTGTAAGAGAAATAATAGGGATTATAAGAGAGGATCATGGAGAGATAAGATGAGTTGTTGATAGGATTTGACTCCACCATTGTAGGGAGAAAATCCTTATAAATAATTGTAATCTCTCACTTATAATATATCCTAAATTAATTCAAGTTATTGTATTATTATTCGGTGTTTTATGTAATTCTGCAGTGTTTAATAGTGGCATCAAAGAAGGTTAGAATAATGGAGGCTTGATTTTTTATGGGAAAGTATCTTGTGATTTTCTGAAACATGAGAAAAAAATCTTGTTCTCTATTGTGATTTTTGTGCATTGATCTACAGTAATAAAGCTTTCTATGTTCATGCTCCACTCAGTGAAGACTCACATCCATACTTCTATCTCTGCGTTGGAGTATGAAATTGGTATTTGCTTTGGTGAAGTGATACGGCCTGCACATTCTTCTTTCTCTCACCTGTGTGGAGAGGCAGAAAATCCTACGTATTGGAGCATTCTGCCCGTGAATTGAATTATTCTACCTGTGCATTGCATAGTTGTTCATATGTATTACATCATCCTTCTACCTACATATTCTATCAATCATCCTATGTATTGCATTGCCATTCTAGTAACTTTGATCGGCATGTGTATTGTATCATTGTTTTGGTAACTATGCATTTTATTTTATTTTTGCCATTTTTGGACATACTGGAAAATAACGTAAGGAGAAAAAAATTCCATTTTGGAAAGGGTCTGGAAAGAAGTTGAATTTAGAACTTGTAAGCACAATAAATTTCAGCTGATAACTCAGATTGAGGTATCATTTTTTTAAATGTGTATTTTTTCAAGTTCTACGCATTGATCCTATTCTTTTTGTTGCTGGATAAAAAAATATTTTTCCATTTTTGGAAATTTTTAAAAAAATTTAATAAAAAATTGTCTCACTTTTGTTTGGATGCACTTTCGCTTGTACGTGACGTCCATAGTGAGGGGGTGCATTATCGGTTGAAACCGACACCTGAGAGAATTGTAATATGAGCCTAAAAGATATATTTGCTAACTAAGTAGCAAACTGATGGAGGCTGGAGGCAATGGAGGAAGGAGGTTGATCAACGACCTCTCATCAAGCACCATCGACGAGGCCACAATACTGATTTGGTGGCCAAGTATTTTCATTTGTGTTTTCTTTCAACTGTGTGGTAGATAATAAAAATAGATGATACATTCATGTTATTGTAATGTGTGAAAAATTCCTATATGTAACCTTTTGATGAAAAATATAGTGGGGAAGTAAAAAAAACACATGTAAACATGGATCTTGAAATGGTTCATGGAGATCTAGAAAACCACATGAGGTGAACAATAGAGTGGATAATTGTTCATGTCTAGGTTGGTGGTAAACCTATTGTAAAACCATAGAAGGTTGAGCATTGCTCCCTTCATTTATATCCAGGTCATGAGCTACAGGCGTGCCACAAGCATTGGAATTCTCTTGAAAGTGTGTAAAAAAATTCTACGTTGTTCACATTAGGGGAGTGTATATTATAAATTGATAATGTTAACAATAGGGGAGTGAATGTTACAAATATATATTGTTTGTAACATTATTAATATTGTATTGTGTGTGAGTTATATTTATATTAGATAAATATAATGGGAGAGATTTAGGAATAACAACTCGTGTATATGTGATTGTTTGTAAGAGAAATAATAGGGATTATAAGAGAGGATCATTATAGTAGTTTTTACTCCTATCATGAAGGAAGAACCCCATGCACATCGGCCTATCACTCGGCCAGGTTTAGTGCTCATCCAAGGCACACACGGTGCCGAGTCTCTTTTTTATGTGAGTTTAGTGGGAAGCATTATCTATGATTAGTGTAAGAGTATTTAGGAAATAAGTTGAGGCATATAAGAACCATAGGGATCATAACGGCCTCCAGATCCTTGTACTCACTTCAAACCGAGTGCTTTAATAGATTTAAGAACATATACTATAACGAAAGAAAGATACAACCACTCATTCGTAGCATGAAAGGAAAGAGAACTCATATGAACAAAATATACATTAAACCCATTGATATTAATATCTATTTATAACAGGTAACCTAAATATATTCATTGATTCATTACAGAGTGTCATAGAGTGCAGACCGTAGTCATGCACATCACTGGACATATGTAGGTAAGCTAACAGAAAAGAAAAATAACAACCCCATGCTTAGTACATCCTTTCCTGAACTAGAATATCCACTCGTAGCATTCCTACGAGATTCTCTTTCTCTTTAACCCGCTATTCCCTATGTATATATCCCTATGATATATCTCTCTATGTGTATATCTCTATATATTTTCTCGTGGCAAGAACTTGTATTTATCACTTTCCCGGGCTGCCAACTCACCTTGCCACGCCCTCAGATCCATCGCCAAGTGTCGAATGTGGTCCTCCATGTAAGCATGTTCCTTTAGGCCTGAGCTCTGCATTCCATCTCATGATGATCTTCTAGAAGATTCCATCCGAGGCATGCTCTTTCCTGGGCCAACTTGTTTCCAGGCTGGCATCTTATCCACATACAACCGATCACGCTTTTCACATGTTCTACCTTGGGCACTCAAATTGGCTAAGTCCCAAACCTCCTTTCACATGTCGCGTGTGCTATTTTCTTCCTTAAGCCTTTCTCTTGTGCGGTTTTGACTTGCGCCATCTAAGTAATCTGGGATCCCACATGCCTAAGCACCTTTGTACTCAGAATATTCCAAAGGCCCAACATCACCCCACACTTCACTCGTTCTACATCCTCGAAAACATTTTACTTGACCAAGAGGCAAGTTCTTTTATGGGAACAAGATGTAGACTTATACTTTTACAAAATGAATAAGGAATGAAATAATAGGGGAAAGAATGAAAAATGTGGGGGAGGACATCAATTCAATAGGTGAGAAAGTCCATCTGTAGTTCTACCTCTAGCTTGTTCCAAATTTCGAACTTACCCTTTTCCTTCTAGCATAGGTCACCCACAAGAGTGCTCACTTCATCAAAGCTTAGGCCAATTCCCTAGGTGCCCAAAGTGTCCACAATCTGCTCCAACTCCTTACCCAGGTCTGCAAGTTTATCCATTCTTCTGGTAATTTAGGGGTATAGTTCCTTCACTGGGCCTTAATTGAGCTCCTTAAAGCCTCAATTGCCTCTGATTTATTCTCTACCTCGGCCAGAACCTTATCCCTCTCTACCCTGTTCCCTTTGTTCTTTTCTTGGAACTCTTTCAGCTCTACTTCAAGTGTGGCAACAAAGGATCTTTCCACCCTATCTCCATCCACGTATGTGTCATATATAGCTTCTGCATACTCAGTAATGACCTTAATCTCCATGATTACTTGGTTGTACTCGGCAATAAGTGCTACCACCTTTAACCGGTCTTCCTCTTTCAAGCATACGCAGCCACTTCTTCTATAGATTCCAGTGCCAAGGGTCACCTCTCCATAGTGAGGACGTGCATTAGGTCTTCTAAGCATTCCAAAGTTGATGTGTACCTCTGAGGGATTGGCGTTAGGTCTGGGTTCTTTAATATGATGGTGCTCTTGATCGACTCCACCTTCTTGTAGACCTCCTGCACCTTTACTTTTTCTTCCTTTAACTCGTGCCTTAACTATGTGCTGATTAATTCCTCTTGTTTTAAACTCCTGGCCTTCTCCACCGCTTCTTCCTCATTTCCCCAAATTCACCTCCAATTCTCTTATTCTATCATTTCACGCAAACATACTAGCCTCGGTCTCGACCAAAATTTCTTCAAAGCATTGCATACCCGCTCATCTAAAAGCTCTTAAGCATTTACTAAGGGGTTGTCTCCCTTAGACTCTAGCAATGAGATGAGCGCTTTTGGTATACTTCAAAGTCTAGCTCATCAATGTGTGACTTGAATTCCCAAGAGAGCATCTTCTTGGTCTTGAGGTATGTGCCATCCTTTTCAAAAGACCCCATGGCTAGG
Source organism: Taxus wallichiana var. yunnanensis (assembly GCA_018340775.1). NCBI lineage: Eukaryota > Viridiplantae > Streptophyta > Pinopsida > Cupressales > Taxaceae > Taxus > Taxus wallichiana. The sequence continues at coordinate 619,944,567 of CM031239.1, forward strand.
ATCCTATTTGTGGGTATGGATCTTTGGAACCGTGTGCGTAACACCTTCTTTGTGTCATCTACATAGCCCATTATCTCTGTCTTTGTTTTTATCTAGAGTTCCCTTGCCCAAGTGTGTGCCTTTGGGGAAGCTAACTATCGTAGTGGGGAATCCTAGGATATCATGTTCCTTTTTAATGCTCTCCTCCTTCCCTTCCTTAAGAACTATGTCTGCATTATGCTCTAACTTTTTGTCTACAAGGACTTCGAGCATATTTTTCACTTCTTGCTATGCTACCTCAGCAATTTTATCTTTTTTAAGGCTTATGGCTCCCTACTCCTTGGCATCCTTCTCATCTTCCTTCGTGTCTTCGGTGCCTTCCTCATCTTGTGTGCCCTTGCACCATGCAAATACAAACTCTTGCTTCTCCTCTCCACTTTCTTCCTCTGAGTCATAGACACTAAACACATGTGGCTCTCTCTGTCCTTCTCAAGATCTCTTCTTTGTCACCACCTCCTTCACTCTCATCATCTCCTTCTCCCAAGTACTTCTCTAAGATGTCGGTTGCCTCCGAGTCAACTTCTTCATCCACCCTCTACTTCTTCCTAAGAGGTGGCTTCTGATCAGGAGATTTGGCCTTCTCTTCTTCCTTCGGTGATTCTTCCATGGTGGTGGGTTACTCGGAGCCTCTACTTCTAGTGTCTTCTCCTTCACTAGAGACTTCTTTCTCCATATGTAGGTGCTTGGCTTGGCACTTGTAGATGGCATGCTCACCGTCTGAGCGGCATACTTGGTGCTCCTTCCTCTCCTCTTCCTCTCTTCTTAGATGTTGGATTCTTCTTCCCCAAGGGGTCTTCAAGTATGGATATTTCATCCTCCAAATACGTGCCCTTTTTGAACTTCAGCCTTATGCACATGTACACGTGCCGCAGATCCTCCAACGATGGGAAGCATTATCAACCTATTCATTTGGATCTCATGCGACATGTACTTCTCTATGTATGCATGCTTACCACTAGGGTAATTCAACTTCTTCCTCATCTCCCTATGTTCCCAGGTATAACCTTCCTAGTTCTAGCCTTAGCTTCTTTGATTCTTTAAATCTATTTACTCTCTCATGGAAGTATTGGGCGGTGAACGTGAAAGGAAGCTTGTAGCAAGGGCTCAATGATTCGAAAATAAGCTTGAATCTGACCAAGCAGTAGTGCTAGTACATCATGAACTCAGCTTCTCCCCCAGTGGCTACTAGGATTTATTCAGGGATCCTCCATTCTGCCCCGAATGCATTCCTCAAGTGTGTATACTAGTTTTCCAGCCACGCTTTGTGGGGAGTTGTCATTATATCACAAGCATATTTCTCAAACCTCTTTGCGGTGAAGGGTCTTAGGCTGGGTACTCCCACACGAAGTTTTCTAAGGCATCTGACACTCCACTTTCTGCAAACACTATGGTGAGCAAGACATTGCCAAAGAGGATCCTGTCCTCTTCCTTCACGTACTTAATAATCTCCTCTGCAATGTATGTAGATAAGTTGTATATCATCCCCTCTGTAATCTTCTTATAGACATGTAGCCAAGGTTTGTTGACCTGCGTCCATCTTTCTTGGCCATTCAGCTTAGTCACTAGATGTGTGGCAATCTTCATAATGGGGTCCTTGATGTACCGAAATAACATACCATGACCCTTTTTATAGGCATACACAGTGATGGTCTCTTGAATAGCCTCTTTGTTTCCAAGGTCATCTTCTATGCTATCTCCCTCACATATGAGGCATGTAAATTGTGAAATCAACTGGGGAGTCACATGCATCTTGCGCCCAACAAAGTGGAAATAGTCTTCGTGCACCTAAGACATCAACCAATGGTACAAGTGATCTAGCTTCCCAAAATAAGGAAACTCATAGAGTTACAACAGCCCCACCTTCACCAATTTAACCTTAATGTCATCATCATATATGGGCAAACCATCGGTGTTCGCTTGTTAGTGGGGTGTACCAATTCCAACACCATTTCTTTCTCTATGGTACTTGTGTAGTGATTATATTCACTAACAGTATGCTTCTCAAGTGGGATTCCCATTACTTTCCCATCATCACCTAATATGGGTATTACATCTCTGCATACCATTCTTCATTTTTGTCTACTTCGGGTTCTAGTTGTTTAGCCTTAGCTTTGCCCTTTCCTTTCTTGGGTGCCATGGTCAAGGTATTTTTATCACTCCTACCCTCTCTTTGTTACTCTTTCTTTCTTCTCCCAACCTTTAATCTCAGATCTGTGATATAACTCTTCTAAACCCATGCCCTAGTTTATCGAACCCTAGCTTGGATAAACTCTTCACAAGACATTACCTTTTTAACTCCTTCCACGCCTGTGTAATTCCTTCTAGTTTGCAATCTCAAACTGGCTCTTCATGTTTTAATCACATAGATCTTCCACTCAATTGAATCTGAAAACCCTAGCTCATAGAACTTGCTTATATCTCCAACTCTTCATTTTTGCAAACTGAAAATGAGAGTGCCCCGACCCTTTATTTATAGTTTTATCTTTTTCTGATCATTAAACACTACTTTACCTACCCCTATACTTTGTTCATTTAATTCAGATTTTTCAAAAAAATCCTTTTCAAAGTGCCTTCACTCACACACCATTCTGCATGAAAACTCCTCCAACATTCTCGTGCGTAACCCAACCAACCCGACAGAGACTATTGTACGCTTAACCTACATCGAAGGCACTTATTCTATCCATATTCTTGCTTTTTCCTACCTCATGTTGCTTTAACTCGTGCTTTATTTTCCTTTGTACGTGGGATCTACCGGTAGCTTTATTCGACACCAACCATTCTATCTTTTCTCTTCATCTACCTCTTTCAACCGGCTACACAACAAGTCTCTTCAAATAACTTCCTTGGTACTTTTAATCGTGTGCTTCTTCAATTTTCTCCACCCCACACTTAAATGATGCGCAGTCCTCTATGTACTCATAAATTCTCCAAAAATAGCAATAAGGTTACCGACACCCAAGGTGCAAAGCAAAAAAACAATGCAAAAGGTAAACACAAGAAAGGGGAAATGCATAAAGGAAACTTCTAGACTAACTGGAAAAACTACCTTATTTACAAACACCAAGAAGACTTATTTATAGTAGGGCTTCAACCTACTACCATTGAAGTGTCCAGGAAACTTTGTCCCATCCAGTGCTTGTAATTGGCACACACTTAAATCAAGGATGTGCGAAATTATGTAGGGACCCAACCAATGGACTTTCAACTTTCTAGGATGGCACAAAAACTTGGAATCATACAAGTAATACCATCGACCAACCTCAAAATTCTTATTTCCAATATGGCAATCATGTCAAGCCTTTTTCTTTTCCTTTTCCACTATCTGGCTCCATTGGGAAAGTGATTGTCTCTCATCTAGTTTCATTAGCTCATCAATCCTTTCTTCCAGCGCTTGTTCATTAGCTAATCCTCCTATGCACACTATTCACAAAGAAGGTAACATAAATTCAACCGAAAAATGGCGTCCACACCAAACACCAATTGAAAAGGTGTGGCTTTATTTAGTTTTGTAAGCCCATAACACTTTGCCGATACTTTGTCATCCCAATCTCATCTTCCAACATCACAGATTTTGGTCAAGGTATGAATCAATATTTTGTTGAATGTTTCCATGGTTCCATTTGCTTGTGGGTGATAGGGTGTAGTCTTGTGATGAGCCACCATGAACTCTAAGAATAGGATCCTCATGGTCTCATTCAGAAAATGTGTACCCCTATCACTGGTCAAACTTAACAGACATCCATACCTTGTGATAATGTTCTCCCATAAGAACCTTGCCACTATTGTTGCCATGTAATATTTAGTTGGGGCTGCCTCTTCCCACCTTGTGATATAATCCATATAAGTGATGACATAACGCGACCAAATCCTACGCACTGCTGGTGCAATAGGTCCTACAAAATCTATCACCCATTTTTCAAAAGGCTCCACGCTAGGGATAGGGCACAAAGGCATTTCATCTCTCCTTCCTAGTTTTCCAATGTGCTGACAGTAGTCACACGCTGTACAATAATCTATACAATCCCTATACAGGGTTTCCCACCATAATCCTTCCATTAATATCTTGCACGTGGTGACATCACCTATGTAATGCCCACCTGCACTTCCTCCATGTGCTTCTTCCCATGGTATTCCTTGATGATGGTGGGTACATTACTTATAGAAAATATGACAGAGAGAGCAATACTTACCTCACGCTACTCTAAAAGGATCTCCTGATGTGTGGCCCACCAATGAGCTACCGTGCCAAAGCAAGACTCCTTTATAACTTAACATCTCCCTTTATTCCTTCTCATTCGTCCACCGAGCTTCTACCTCCTGCCGAAAGATCTCATGGATAAATCCTAAATACTTGGGTACTTCTTTTCCTCCAAGGTGCCTAACTATGCGTGCCTTTGTTTCCTTGGTCATCGACCCTCTCAACTACCATCCGATTAATTTGTAAGTTCTAAGCACCTAATTGTCACAAGCCGATCGGTGGTATCACTTACTGGCTGAGCATCTTCAAACTAGATAACTTCATTAGTAGGGTGTACTATCTTTGGTTCTCTGATTGAGCACACATAAATCTTGTCCGAACTTCTTCTCCCAATGGTTCAATATAGGGCATCAAATTCCCATCAACCATGGGTATAATGACCCATTCCTCTTTGTTCTTGAAGTTGATGTACCCTTTCTTGAACCGAAGGTCCACATTATTCTTGTAACACCAAGGGCACCCAAGTAGTGCTGGGAAATTATCCACCTCGGTGAGCACCAAGACTTTAAAATCCCTAGTAAAATTGGCTCCCTGAATAGAAATAGCTACATCCTTTAAGACATCGATGGGCATTGCCTTAGTCTTTTTTTTTTTTTTTTTTTTTCCATATACAACACATTCGAAGATGGTTGTAATGTAGGTCTTCCCATCTGATGTCATGTATCCAAAGTCAGAACATTAACCTCCATGCCAGTGTCAATGAGTATATTACTGAGGAGCCATCCATCTACAACTACATTCAACATAATCTCCTTGTCATAGTTGAAGCTATGAGGGGAAAGGTTTGCGTGCAAGACCTGTCTCTCACGCTCTTCTCTAGCGCATGCTACCTTCTCTCTCAACCAGGATCCTAGCAAAGGAGTGACGCTCTCCTACCTTAGCATTTTACACACCTCATTGACCTCATCCAGGTCATCCTTTTGCACCTTGATTCTCCTTCCTTGTTCCTCCTTTCTAGATTTCTCCTTTAGACATTGGATCTCCCCTTGTAAGCTTCGAATAACATCCATGGTGTCCTGATATATCTCTTTCTGATGTGTGGGGTCTGGATATTTTCCATGAATGACCTCTTCTCTTGAAACCAGGTTCTTCTGTCTCGGTATCTCCCTCACGTATGTGGCTTCCACCCTTGTTGTTACCAAGATAGGATCCAAAACTTCATCCCGTGTTACTTGAGGCATCCACCGTATGTCTGCCTTCTTGATACTAACCATCGTAGTGCCCTTGTCTTTCTGGTGCTACTAATTCATATTCTCAAATAACTCGGGTAGTTCTCATACTTATGCTTATTTCCACACACAAGAAGAACTCGTAATAGGTCTAAGAACTCACACTTGTAATGTTATGTAGATCCACGTTAAAACATGTTCCATGCGGGAACTCACTCCTTCCTTCATGGTTACCCCGACCACAAAATCCTCCTTGAAATCTTCTTATGTGCGTGCTCGCATCTGCACACTCCTCATAACAGTGATCATCATTTTTGAACCATTGGCAATGCTTTGGTTTAGTGCACGCCATGATCAATGGTCTCATGGATCAGTCAATGAGCCTACGAGTCTTTCGTATCATGGGTTGTGGAGGTGCAAATATTTCAATAACAAGATATATTCTTCTTGATCATGCGTTGTAGCAAGGGACATCTACTTGCATCATGGTCCCCATGACAGATCTCACAATATACTGTCATAGCGCGTACCATCCTCTAGGGGAAATTATCCGTAACGTGCCCCTCTATTTCAAAATCCATGCACCATAAACCATTGCAAGTCTCATGGACTGAGTTTGTAGATAATTTTTCCAACCTGTCTAGCCATAGCATGTCTGGGCCTCCAAGAATGGGCTAATGTCAATATCAATACTACCAACATCCTCGGAGTGCAAGGTAGCTTCTAATGCTTTACACGGATCTCAGTAAAATTTTTATGAGACAAGGCCCTTCTAAAAGGGGTGATTAATCCTCTAACAAACCACCGTGTGCATGTTTTTAGGGGTGAATATATTATGAAAATTTAGACAAGAGAGTTTTAAAATGTGCATCATACTCCTGCACACTCTTTTTCATTCCTTGCTGGATCTCCTTCAAAGCACTCGATGCTTTTCTACTCAAAATCGGAATGTGGAAATCTACCAAGAATGCATTCTTTAAAGCAATGTAGTCCACCACCATTTAATGAGGGTCATACTTTTATACCAGCTATGCACGTGCCCTTGTAGTGTGGTCACAAATTGACTATCCTTTTGTTCTAGGGATGTGATACCCTTCGCATTCCATAGCATTTTACACTTGTGAACATGTTTCACAAAGATCCTCAATGCCCCTGTAATCTTGAAAATGCGAGAGACATTTCAAGGAATACTTGAGGTGGTGGTTGGGGTCATTGTTCTAAACCAGAGCCTTGGTTCCCTCTTATTTTTCTTCCACCACCAGTCCACTGGGTCCTGTACTTCCGTGAGCCACCCGATCCACTAGAACCACTAGGTCCAATAGGGTCTCGTAGGAGTTGTGCCAAGCGCCGTATAGTCCCATTGAATTATGCACGATAGTTTGTGATATCACCTCGCTACCACTACTTTGTCCCATGCCACTCCTTGATGTGAGACCGAAAGCTTGTACACTTTCCCTTTTCTAAAAATCCTTCGAATACTAGAATATGCACAACCATAGAAGAGGAAAATGAAAAATTGTACCTCCTAGGCATGGATCTATCTCTTCCACTAGTTTCAACTGGATCAATACTTCTTCCTGGTTTGGGAAAACCAAGCGCCAGGGCTCGGTCATTGGGTGGGTTTAGATATGCGCCAACGACTCTCCTTTCTCCATGTGACGAGCTCTCACCAGAAGTCAAATGGGTATCCCTTACGCACTTGCCAAGATGGGGTAGCATAGACTACTCAGGTTCCACATCCTCCGTGTGAACCTCAACTCCTTCCCATAACGTCTGTCTCCATAAATCCATCACACTAGCAGCCTCGCATCGTCTAGCAATCTCCCTTTCATGTGCTTCACTATACTTGAGCCATCTTTCTTCCCTCTCCTTCTCTGTCGTATCATCTGCCATCTTCCTCCACCCAAGCTTCCTTACCCAACACTCAGAATGGTTTAGCTGGCCATTGGGAGTGCCTCTAAACTCATGGTAACCATCAATATCTTCATAGCTAGAGGAATAACACATAGAAACATTCCTCTAGGTTCTCATAGAAATTTAAACTCAGCAACCTTTGGGAAAGAATACATAGAAATGGCGTATTCCAGAGTGTAGCTAGCTAGTACTCCTCTCCACCAATGATCTACAACATGGGTCCACATCAGATCTGCATCCTACAACCTCTAGTAGTCTTCTTCAGTCCATATCCATGATCCATAATGCCAACTTGATCTAGATGCATAGGCTGAAAGCCATCCATATAACTCTGCTGGGAAGTAGCAAAAAAAATTCTCATATAGATCATGGTAGAGGTTCTCTTCTACCCATCTACGTGTATTAAACTCAGGTCCAGTGCTAAATCTCTGAGAAAATTCATCCTCTGTGCTCTTGAACCACGATTCAATATTTTCCAATGTTAACCGATCCGTCATTACTCTATACACATGTCATCATGTATGTTATATCCCACTACAACTTTGAAAAGAGGTCCCAAAGAATAGAACCAAGATGTAGTCATTTTTACTCTTATCACAAAATGAAGAACTCCATGCACACCAGCCTATCACCTAGTAGAAGGTGAGCACTCACCTAAGGCACGTGCGGGTACCAAGTCTCTCTTTTATGTGAGTTTAGTGGGAAGAATTATCTATGATTAGTGTAAGAGTATTTAGGAAAGATCTTTGAGATATACAAGAACCATAGGGCTCATAATGACCTCAAGATCCTTGCAGTCACTTTGTCCGAGTGCTTTAATAGATTTAAGAACATATACTATAATAAAAAGAAAGATACAACCATTCATTTGTAGCATGAAAGGAACGATAACTCATATGAATGAAATATACATTAAACTGATTGATATTAATATCTATTTATAACGAGTAACCTTAATATATTCATTGATTCATTACGAGTGTCACAGAAAGTGCGAGACCACATTCATGCGCATCATTGGATGTATGTAGCTAAGCTAACAGAAAAGAAAAATAACAACACCATGGTTAGTACATCCTTTCCTAAACCAGAATATCGACTCGCAACATTCCTACTGAGCTTATTTTTCTCTCTAACCCATTATTCCCTATATATATCCCAATGATATATCTCTCTATGTGTATATCTCTATATCTTTTCCTATGGTAGGAACTTGTATTTATCACTTTCTCAGGCTTCCAACTCAACTTTCCATGCCCTCGGATTCATCACCAAGTGTCGAATGTGGTCCTCCATATGAGCATGTTCCTTCAGGCCTGAGCTCTCCATTCCATCTCATGATGATATTCTAGAAGATTCCATCCAGGGCATGCTCTTTTTGGGCCAACCTCTGTTGCCACGCCGACATATTATCCATGTGCAACCAATCATTCTTTTCACATGTTCTACCTTGGGTGCTCAAATTAGCTAAGTTATGAACCTCCTTTCGTGCATCGCACGTGCTATTTTCTTCCTTAAACCTTTCTCTTGCACGCTTTTTCCTTGTGTGCCATCCAGTAACTAGGATCCCGCATGCCTAAGCACCTTCATACTTTTTCAATATTCCAAGGGCCCAAAAATCATGGAGAGATAAGATGAGTTGTTGATAGTATTTGACTCCACCATTGTAGGGAGAAAATCCTTATAAATAATTGTAATCTCTCACTTATAATATATCTAAAATTAATTCAAGTTCTTGTATTATTATTTGATGTTTTATGTAATTTTGCGAAGTTTAATAGGTTCCACCACCAACATCATATCATCCCTTGCCTTTGATCAACTCAAAATACCCAACACTATTATCGCTCAAAATTCGGTTTGTTACATTGTTTTAACAACACTATCGCACCTACCATAGGCACAATCATACTTCCACTCAAGGTTGGTGTTAAAACTCTACTTGAACTCTTCTACATTATAGAAGGAGAGTTTCAGTACAACATGTGACTAGGATGCCCCTCGAAATGAATTATGTGATGCATTCCTTCCACCCTTCATCATTGTCTCAAGTATGAACATGAAGGCCAGATGCTCATTATCTATTCGATCTAAATTTTATCACCGATCGTTATATGATGTATCACCCAAATGACGTTCTTGTACCTACATCCATGCCTGAATCATCTGATCAAGAATCTACTAGCACTTCTATCCCCTCTTCCAAATTACCGAATATTCTTCTCTTGGAAAATCCATGAAGCACCTCACGCTTGGGGAATATCACCTCCTCATGCTCAACTCTATCCCTTCACCAAAAACATATGGTCATCCCAGAAAAACAACCCATGTATGACCCTAACATAGGATATATTATCTCTTATGGTCCCGCTTATCTTAAAACCAATCTTTTCTATGGAGGACGTGACCATCCGTCATCTCACATTATCAATCCACATCACACCATGCCTTTCACATTGGATTTCAAATCCCTTGATAATCCAAAATTCACTCGTATGTATCTCCATCATTGTGCATGGAAAGGCTTTGGTCTTGGGTGTTATGAACAAGGGATCCATGATCAACCAGTTCTATGTTCCCTTAAACCACATGAGAAAATTGGTCTAGGTTATAAGAACCCCCTTTCTATAGCATGTGAAGCCAATACATCTAAACCAATTGCCTCGTAATTATCTCCAAACTAGAATCACCGCCCATAAATCTTCAAGGTTCTATAGACACAAACAATGTCATACCTATTCCACCTAATTTTTTTAATCAATGCCATATCATTGGGACCACTCACATATCAATCTAACCACTCCACTAAATCTCTACCACTTGTTCACCCAGGAATGGTTGAAGAAGACTTGCCAACTATAGACATCCTTCAATGTCAGGATGACCAAGACATCCTATCTCATATGGGAGCTGAAGATCATTACCTTCAAAAATCCCTACCACCCAAAACACCTACTCTTCTTAATGAATCCACACTCAATATTAACTTAGGAACACCACAGGACCCTCACATAGTCAAGTTCGGCCAATCCCTCAATCCACAAGAATTGAGTGACTTTACCACATTCCTAACAAAATATAGTCAAGCCTTTTCCTGTTCATATAGTGATATGCTGGGATCGATCCCAACATCATCGTACATAACATTTTCACATATCCTAATGCTAAACCCTAAAGGTGAAAGAAAAGCTTCGTAAGATGTACCCACATATAACTCTCCTTGTCAAGGAATAATTTCAATGCCTTCTATCTACCAACTTCATCATACCCATTGAATATTCAAAATGGGTATCCAACATCATCTTGATAACTAAATCTTTAGGAAATATTCGTATCTGCATAGACTTCAGGATCTCAATCTTGCTTGTCCAAAAGATGATTTCCCTCTACCAAACATAGATCAACTCATAGACCTAACATCCAACCACGAAATGCTTTCCCTCATGGATGGATTTTCTGGTTATAATCAAATCCTTATCTCCCATGATGATCAACACAAAAACACCTTTATAACCCCTTGGGGAACCTTTTGCTACCACGTTATGTTGTTCGGTTTCAAAAATGCCGAGGCAATGTACCAACGTGCTATGATGTAACTTTTCCATATTCTCATTCATAAAATTGTTGAAGATTACATTAACAATCTCCTTGGGAAATCTAAATCATGGAAGGATCATATCAATGTCCTTAAATCAATCTTCATCCATCTTGTTGAGTTTTTTCACCGCTTGAATCTTTCAAAATTGTTTTTGGTGTCATCACTGGAATTTTTTAGGATATATCATATCTCTTCATGGAATTGAATTCGATTCCTCAAAGGTCACAGAAATCATAAAAATCCTCCACCCTATGATCTCAAACAACTACGTAGTATGTAAGGAAAAATAAAGTCTATAAGGTGTTGCATATCATAGCTTTCTAACCATTATCAACCATTTCACCATCTACTCTACAAAGACATAGTGTTTCATTGGGATTTTTACTGTAAGAAATCCTTCGACGAAATCAAACAATATATGTTATCACCACCTATACTCGACACCACCTCCTAAAGGAGAGAAATTTTATTTGTATATCTCCACATCATACCATGCCCTAGAGCAATGCTTTCTCACCATGATAATCATGGTTGTGAATAGGTCATGTACTACATTATTTACACCCTCCATGAATACGAAGCATGCTACTCTGAAGATAAATTTTGTTGTTGTGTTGTACTTCACTACTTCCAAAATCTGACACTATCTCCTCAATCACAAAACATATGTTGTCACCAGTTTTAATCCACTTAAATCCATGCACACTAAACCCTATCATAATGACTGCATAACTAGATGGTTAATGCTTATGACTGAATTTGATCTTGAAATTATACCACAAAATTCTATCAAAGGTCAGGCCATTTCTGATCAACTCACTAAGGAACCTCTTCTCGGATGATCAACCACCCCATGAATACTTTCCTGATGAATCTATCAATAACATTAATGAATCTAACAACTATGAATCAGACTTCGTCCCCATTAAAATGACCCTCTTCTTTGATGGTGCTAAATGTCAAGAAGGTGGAGGGGCTGGTATCATCATCATACCACCCTAGAACATTCCCATCCCATTATCATTCAAGCTCAATTTTGAGTGTACCAATAATATGGCAAAATATGAGGCCCTAATCATGGGTTTAACTACTATTATTCTCCTAGGTGTTCACGATCTAGAAATATATGGGGATTCACAACTTGTCATCAGTTAGGTCAAAGGAGAGTACCAATGTAAAAATGAGGTCCTTCAAAAATATAAGGTTGTTGTCAAATTTATCCTTAGAACATTTGATCATTATACCATTCAATACATTCCAAAATCTTCTAATTGGTTTGCGAGACACCATTGTCTTCGCTAGGATCCCTTATCCCCTTCAAAATGAAAAAATAGAAGGATAAAAATAATATTTCTATAGTCATTTTAAGATTTTACCATCCTTCACATCAAAATTAGATACCTTCCATAAACATCATTGATGAAAATCCATTAGATCTATGGTATGCTCGATTTTTGACTATCTCAGTGAATTTAAACTTCTACCACATTTGGCACAAGGTACTAAATGATCCTTCCTTCAACATGTCACTTACTTCGTTGTCATAGAAGGAATCCTGTATAAACGTAGTTTTGATAGTGTATTTTTTTGTTGCCTCAAATTACATGAATCAACCAATCCAATCAAAGAGGTACACGATGGCATTTGTGAAGGAAATTTCAGCAGCAATGCCATCAATGAAACGTATCATACAACTAGGATACTACTGGCCCACTATCACCAAAGACTGTTACATGTACATGAAAATGTGCATTAAATGTCAACTTCACTCTGATCTCATCCACATCCCTAGTCAAACATTGCAACCTGCACAAGACTTGTGGCCTTTCTCTTAATGGGGGTTAGATATCATTGGTGAAATTAATCCAAAATCATCTCAATAACATCATTCAATCATTACTGCAACTAAATACTTTACTAAATGGGTTGAAGCTATTCCCTTGACCTCAACAAAGTCAGGACCCATCATCAACTTTATATATCAAAACATCATATGTCATTTTGGCATTCCACATAAGCTTATCACAGACAATGGTAAATCCTTCAAAAATAAGGAGGTTAAAAATATTTGTGACACATTTAACATCAAACTAAGCTTCTCATCACCATATTACCCTCAAGAAAATGGACAAGTTGAGGCTTCCAACAAAACACTTAACAAAATCCTCATGAAAACCATAAATGATGTAGGAAGGAATTGACACACTCAAGTCTCGTTCTCTCTGTGGGATTATCGAACTAGTATTCATACACCTATAGGTGCTATTATCCAAAATTCACGCCCCAGAGTAAATTTTGATAACATGCATTGAATTCTCAAGCCCCAGGAAAATTGATTGATTCAAGGCAAAAATTCATGTTTCTAGGGTCCCCTCAGATTTTTTCTAACTCCCTAAATTTTCAAGAAGAAATGAGCAAGTTCGAGAAAATGTGAAAAGTTACGTAAAAACAAGCTTGGGCTAGGAAAGATTATGAAAAATGGCTAAGTCCTAGTCCTCGCAATGGGGATGTGAGGGACATCAGGCGCAAATCAGTGAAAGGCCGCCGCGTCTGCGAGCAAAGGAACATTCGGGCCGTCGGGACGCGCGGGATGCGGAAAGCCGGTTCGGCCGAAGGAGAAGAAAATCGACTAACTACTCTGGGACATTTGGGACAAGAAGACATGAAGGACACGAACCGGCCGGTTCAGCTGAAATGGGGAACTATGCTCGGGACATCGAGGAAAATGGGATGCGGAAGACATGGATAGCCAAAAATCGAGAGCCAATCATATCACGCCACGTGTCACTGGCGAGAAAAGGGATAGGAAGCCCATTTTGGGAGGATCGAAGTTTTGTCCCGAGAAAACACTTTGGGACATCCAGGACAAATGGATGTGGTGGACGCGAAAGAGCTGGTAGACCCACGGACCAACCAAATCATGACATGTGTCACAAGGAGAAAATTCCAAAATTCAAAGAGCGAGGTTTGAGGGGTCAGCGCGAGCCAATCAAAAGAGGACACGTGTCCTATGGAGCAAGGAATGTGGAGCTCGGGGAGGAGTTAGAGAATTTGGCAAGAAGTTCACCCAAAAGCTAAAAGTAAAGGTCTCCCCGCACCCCTGACGACCAATCAATGCATGCCACGTGTCATCCAGGTGGCAGAGCGCGGGAAGAAATTTAAAAATCCGTTTCACCTGTTTTGTGCCCTAAATCTTCAGATCTCCATATCTTTTGATCCAGAGCTTGGATTTGCATGTTCTTTATATCAACGGAAATCTTATGAAATTCTCTACGTGATTATGGGGTTAATCTTGAATTTTTTTGCGTTTGGAGAGAAAATTGAGAAATGGCTCTGACACGTGTTCATGGCCAGAAGTGACATTTCAGCGACTAGATTTAATGCAAAATGGGTCGCATTCTCCTGTAATTCAGTCAAAATGATAGGGTATGGGTTTGTAAGGTCCCCGTCTTTGCTTTTAATGCACCCGCAATCAAGAAGGAAGGGGCTCTCACATTTTTGTATGTTTCTGTCTCCTAGGCTTGACCCTTGCACCGTAAAGCCGATTTGGCTCATTTCTAAGGGGGACATTTTTTTGGGCATAGCAGACTTCTTCTTTCACCTCTAGTAAGTGATTGATGCAAGGATCAGACCTCTCCAAATATTGTAACAGTTCTCTTTTACCTCTCTGAGGGTGTAATGCATGTTTTGACACTGAAATGATAATGCAAGCTCTGTGAATGGGTTTCAGTCCTCTGTTTGTGTTATTTGCTTCATTTCAGATCCTAAATTATACCTTATCAGTCTGTGTATGTTTTATGTTGTGAACTTTGGTCTGTGTCTATTTGCATGACAATTATGTTTCACCACTCCTTTTGGTGCATCACCATCTTTAGTTAGTTTCAATTTCTTGCACTTCTACCCCTATCTCCTTGCAAGTTAGAGTAGGATTAGGATCTGAACCTCTGTAGTTGTGCAAGCATTAGATCTAAATCAGAGGAGTTTGAGGAACCAACCTCTAATCTGGAGATTCCTCTCTCAGTTTCACAAGTCCCATGCTTAGAGAGAGGTTTCCATGTTGTGCAATCACACTGGATGCTAGAGTGATCAACCTAGAAGCCTGATCTGCATCCAGGGGTGCTGTGAGCTGCAACAACAGTTTTGGCACACCGGGTGGGACCTTAGAGGTCTTCCACTTCATCTTTTGCAGGTTGGTGTGTTCCTGTGAAGATTTCAGCCTTTGGAGGCACTTGCAAACACATCTGGTGACTCCATCTGATCAGCAACCCATTTCTGAAGTTGCAGACCCGTTTTCCATCCATTTCCATTTTCATCCTTCTTTCCATCTCTTTCATTCTTTTCCATTCCATGAAGTTGTGCAATCATGACTTCATTTCCATCATGGAACTCACATTTACAACAGTAGTAATATATCACACCTCCAACATGTTTTACAAATCCTCCAAATCAGCATTTTGAACAAATTCAAAATCAGCATGCATACCCATATGAGCAGCAATGCCAAAATCAGTTTGGCTATGGAGCTTTCCAAGAGCAAGAGTATGCATATAATGAAGACAATCAGATGCAAGATGTTGGTCTGTTGGAGAAAATCCAAAAGATGGAGGTAAAGATGGTGCGATCCGAGAGCAACATGTTCTCAAATGAGAGCTTTTAGAATTGGTCAGCAGGACTCCTTGTCCATGGGGAGGCCCTTTTCCAAGACACTTCAGCCCTAAGGAGAAGCTGGACTTCATGATGAAGATGCTGCCCCAACTTGCACAATGGATAGCAGAAATAGAGGCCTATACACTTGTTGTTGAACAACCTTGTCAATGGGTAAGTTCTACACCATCATCTGGTTTTTCTCTTCCCACTACTCAAGCAGCACCATCTCATTTGGAATTGCAAGTTTTAAACTCTCCATATGCTGCCCCAAATGTTGATCCCATGTCTCCACCTCTCAGTCTTCCACCATACCTCAATTCTTCTTTCCTCTTTCCTTCCAAACAGTCATCCCCTCCACAAGAGCTAAATGAAATACCCCCTCCTCTAAAGAAACAAGAGGTTTCACCTCCTCCACCACCACAAAAAATTGCAAACTCAATTGAGTTACAACCCA
The DNA here is from genome assembly GCA_018340775.1 of Taxus wallichiana var. yunnanensis. Taxonomy (NCBI): domain Eukaryota; kingdom Viridiplantae; phylum Streptophyta; class Pinopsida; order Cupressales; family Taxaceae; genus Taxus; species Taxus wallichiana. The sequence goes on from CM031239.1 coordinate 619,960,649, forward strand.
CTTCTCCTCTTGCATTCCCAATTCCATGTGGGGAAGAAGAAATTGCAAAAATCAGTCATCAAGGACAGCAAGAGGAAGAGCCAAGAAGAAAAGAAATGACAGATAACTTAAGGGTTTGGGCTGCCAAATTTGGGATGACAAAGATCCCCTTGATGGTTAAGCCTTCGAAGAGATGGGAGTTGGAGAACAAATGGTGGTCGGGACTAATTTTGTTGCGCAGAGAAGAAGAAGTTCTTGCAGTCCCAACTTGTCCTCTAGAGCAAAGAGATTGAAGAGTTTGACTTGACAAACTTCATGCTGGAGGAAGAGTTCTATCAAGAGCAAGATTGTCTTCAAGTAGTAGAGGAAAGAGAAGCTGCTCCAAATCTAAAAGAAGAGGAGCACATTCTAGTTTTGGAGGAGAAAAGTGCAGATCCAAGAGCTTTGAGCACAAAGCAGGCTACAGGAGAACCTTCAATTCTTCTTTCTACTTCACCTCTCTCAAGTTCTAGTACTGAAGAGGAGTTTGATCTCTCAAACTCAATGCTGGAGGGTGAAGGAAACCATGGTGATCAAGTTGCAGATCAAGAGAACACCATGGGAGAGATTGAACATTTGCAGCAGGACAGTCATGAGGCAGTTTATCTGTCAGATTTGGAGGACTGTTTTGATGGAGAAGAACCGGTTGAGTTTCCACCATTCTCTCTTTCATCATCCACATTCCAAACACTAGAGCCTGCTGTCATGGAGGAGAGCATTCATTTGCAGCAGCCTGCATCTTATAGCAGCTCTTTGGAACCGAGATTGGAAGGTTTTAATCTTTCATGTTCTTCATTGGAGGAAGAGAAAGGACAGAGGAATTTCACCATTTCTTCCACACCATCCATTCTGGAGGGTCTACAAGAAGACTCCATTCTTGGGGTTGAAAATCAGAGCTATGGGCATATCAAATGGATCAGACCTTGCCCAATCAGGTATTTGGCTTCATTGGAGCCAAAGGAGAAGTCACAACTAGTCATGCTTGCTTCCGAGCATGAGGATGAGCTACAAAGTACCAAGGATCAGCTGTCATACCTCTTCAATCCAAATGCAGAGCAACTAAAAGAGGTATTGAATTTTCCTTCGCTTAATACCTTGATGATTTTGGTGGAAGACCAGCTTCTTGTTGATTTTCCACTCATTCTAACAAAGAATGATCAGCTCCAAATCAATTGCATGGCTGCCACTTTTGAGAAAGGGAATCTATTTCTCACAACCAATTGTAGGGTTTTTTTGGCTTGCCTTTGCTTCCAGTTAGAATAGAGTAGGTAGGTTTTCTTTTAGCAGAAGAAGTGCTTGTGCACACTCTGCATGTTCCATTTGGAGCATGTATGATTTTTAGTTACGTACATAGTTTTGTAGTAATCTTGGTTTTCTCTTGCACGATTCATTCTAGTGGCATTTTGGTAAGAACAACTCTAAGTTCAATGGATTCAAGTGGCTCAGAGAGGATATTTTCAAAGTTTAGATAAGTTGTAGGTCACAACTCATAACTCCATGCCCAATGGACTGCTTCTGGCTACTGGTCTTTTCACCTAGCAGGCACGTACCCCCGCTGAGTCGCCAATTGTTATCCAAAATTCACCCCCAGAGTAAATTTTGATAACATGCATTGAATTCTCAAGCCCCAAGAAAATTGATTAATTTAGGGCAAAAATTCATGTTTCTAGGGTCCCCTCAGATTTTTTCTAACTCCCCTAGCTGAAGAAGAAAAGAGCAAGTTCTGATAAAATGTGAAAAGTTGCAGAAAACAAGCTTTGGCTAGGAAAGATCATGAAAAATTGCTAATTCCTAGTCCTCGTAACAGTCGGGACGTGAGGGACATCTGGGCGCGAATCGGCCGAAAGGCCGCCAGGCAGTCTGCAGAGCAAAGGAACATCCAGGCCGTCGGGACGTGCGGGATGCGGAAAGCCAGTTTGGCCGAAGGAGAAGAAAATCAACTAACTGCTCTGGGACATTTGGGACAAGAAGAAGTGAAGGACGTGAACTGCCAGCTTTGACCGAAATGGGGAACTCTACTCTGGGACATCCGGACAATGGGATGTGAAGACGCTGTTTCACTCGGAAATGCTTCGCTCCTTATAAAGCAGATAAGGTTAGGGTTAGGAGGAATACCTGTAGAATGTCGAGATGATGTGCGCGTACCGTAGAGAAAGATCAGGCTGACTGCGAAGAACTCCTTTTTGTCTTGGAAGGACTACCTGCAAATAAGAACACAAGACCACAAGATTTTGATTAGATAATAAATGAGGGAACTGCCTTGGGCCCAGGAAGTATGAAACTTCCTTTCGAAGGTGGTCAGTTCCCCTGCTAATATGAATTAACACAAAATACTGTAGAGTACCAATTAAATTGTTTCGTGGAACTGGGTAGGGAAAAGGCTGTTTTTCTTGGTTTTGATCAAAGGAACCGATGCCGGTTACCTATAACCGATGGCGGTCACTGATAACCGATACCGGTTGGTTCTAGGATCTTCTGGGCTGGTTGTGGTGTTTGTAATGGCTGGTTTTTGGATAGTATTGAGAAATGGGATGGTTAGAAGCTAAGGAATGATAGTTAGAGGCAATGGTACATTAGATAATGGGTTCTGGAACGGATTTGGGAAGATTACAATTCCAAAAGCACAAGAAATGTTATAATGGAGGACATGCAAGATATAACTTACTGTTTTTTTTTATGAAGGTGCAAGTTGATCTCCTTTGCTGCCAACTCTTCTGGTTTCTTTACTCGTCTCTGCTTGGTCAAGTGAAGTTCTGGACTCTGTTCCTCGCTCGCAATGCTCTCTGTTGATCCAGAAATCCTTCGACTGATCTCCAAAATGAAATTCTGATCCGTTGTTTTGGTTTGGGAAGCCCATTTACAGGGAACCGATGGCGGTTGCGTAACCGACGGCGGTCGAGTAGGAACCGGCATCGGTTAGGAAAAAGTAGGCTATTTTTAGTAAAATAGCCCACCTTCCCTGCTTTTCTCCCGAGAGATCAGTTGCGGGCTTGGTCAAGTGGCTAGAAGGTCGGCTTTGGGTGCGAGTAAGGAGGCATTAGTTATGGATGTGAGTCTAGACCAAGTCATGGGTCCTAATTAGGTTAGTTTAGGGTTAGGGCTAGGTCATGGTGAGGTGGCCAAGTGAGGTGGTAGGTAAGGTGATGTGGATTTATCAATTACAAGGTAATTAATAAATAATTGTGTAAAGTTTAGGTAATGAGGTTAGGTTGCGAAATGGGATGCGGGTCACAAGGGGTCGTGAGACACGAATTTGGTGTCTACATTAGCCCCTTATTGTCGTGTAGCTTGTTCTGTAAAGCTGCGCGGACAATAATATGAAGTGGTTTCTCATGTTAAAGATATAGGTAATCCCCCTCAAATCTATCACAGATTGAGTGAACGGGAAATCAGGGATAGGGTTGATAAAGGGTATATGTGGTAGAGAGGATGGTAAGGTGATGGTGTAGGTCCAAGGAAGCAGACGCATGTTGAAATGCAATAGTACGACTAGGGTACATGATTTGTGAGCAAACCAAAGCAATGTATAGGCAAAGGTCGATAGTTTATCCAAACAAGGGTGATATAATCCTGGTATCCAAGGCATAGGAAGTAGCTCCAGGGTATATAACAGGTAAGGTACAGGAACGTTTAGGCATGTTCGGCAGTACCAAATGGTTGGTTTGGTTGAGATAAACGTCACGGTCTAGGTCTAGGCAAAGTTGGTCGACAGATCAAGTCAAGGACCCTAATCATGCTAAAACACGAACAAGTGAGCTCGATTGAACACAAGGTACAGGATGGATGGATAAAATAAAACGTTGGTCGGGCCAAATAGGTAGGGCGAGGCCTTGGGTCGGGCCAAATAGGTAGGGCGAGGCCTTAGGTCGGGCCAAGTGGGTAGGGCGAGGCCTTGGGTCGGGCCAAATAGGTAGGGCGAGGCCTTGGGTCGGGCCAAATAAGTGGGGCGAGGCCTTGGGTCGGGCCAAATAGGTAGGTTGAGGCCTTGGGTCGGGCCAAATAGGTAGGGCGAGGCCTTGGGTCGGGCCAAGTGGTAGGTTGAGGCCTTAGGTCGGGCCAAGTGGGTAGGACGAGGCCTTAGGTCGGGCCGAATAGGTAGGTTGAGGCCTTAGGTCGGGCCGAATAGGTAGGTTGAGGCCGTAGGTCGGGCCGAACAGGTTGGTTGCGGCCTTGGGTCGGGCCAAGTGGTTGGGTGCGGCCTTGGGCCAAGTGGTTGGGTGCGGCCTTGGGTCGGGCCAAATGGTTAACAAGGGGTTTGCAGCAAAGGTAGATATTTGCGATGTTTGTGAGTCACGAGCGGAGGGACTAGAGGCTAGATACCTCCATGCGAGAGAGCGTATTCACATGTTACAGGAGAGATTGGCAGATCAGTGGGCGGTACCAATAGCCGCGGTACCTTTGAGGACAGAGAGGCCCGGCGAGAGGGGTCGACGATCACGATCATCACCTAGTTCGGGATGAGTATATGTTAGCGAGGTATAAGAATAAGGATGCCGACCTGCGTGTCGATGATAGAGAAGATGTATTTGTTTAACATCTAAATAAAACTGAATATGTATGTTGATTTGAGTTATGATAATAATAAGATTGTCGGTGTTTTGAAAAAAGGATAAAGAGAAATGTGATTAAAATAAAGATACACAAAAATATTTATATTCACCACACAAGATAGGTTATGGTAGGGGATGGTCGAGCTAACCTTGGGAGACCCCATGTCTCCAAAGTGCTGCCTACATAGCCCATTGCACAAAGCAAGGAGGGGCCTCAGACCGATGTAGTTCTCCCTTAGGATCAGGGAGGGGTGAATTTAGGCAATTTGGTATGGTTTAGGCAATTTTGTCGTTTGGTAAAAATTTGATGTTGGTAGGGTAATGGGGTTGGTGCTGGTAGGATAATGTTGTTGGTGTAGGTATAGGTAAAGAAAAGGTTAGCGTACCCAAGTAGTAGGGAATAGTGTCCTGATTAAGATCAACACACAATTCTAGATGCGAGGCAAAGCGGAAAGAGTGCTCCATAGGTGAAAAGAGCTAAACAAACCACACAACGTAGAACGAGCCTGAAGCCCTAAGTGCCGTGTATAGACGAGAAGTCCATAGTTGAAAAGAGTTGTATGATCACAATATATCAGGTGTACGTTACGTCCCTTGAGTTGAAACAAATGGTGAGGTGATGTGGATGATATAGCTGAGGTACAAAGAACTTGTTACAACGAAAGAGAACCTACCCTAAATAGACAAGTCCATGACCCAAAAAGTTCTTTTGAATGAGGCTTTTATTTTATTGAATGTAGACTGATCGATGCGGGAAGTCTACAAGGGATATTGATTGTTTTATTCTTGAGGTCTTCACGAAGCTGATCAATGCGAGAAGCTTCGGATAAAGGCTGACTGTGTATAGCTGTCCTTCGGGGGAGCAGTCTATTTATAGTAGCAGAGATGATTTTAGTGCATAGCTGTCCTTCAGGGGAGCAGTCTATTTATAGTAGCAGCAATAGTTTGGCATATAGCTGTCCTTCGAGGGAGCAGTCTATATTTAATTTTAGATAACTAGATGTTCTTTTGGCGTGAAGCATCTAGTTTAGTAGGAAGTTTGACTCAAGAAAATCCCATAAGAATACGGCTTATTTTAATACTTTGAAGTCATGGACTAGACTAAGAAGGGGAAGGCATCGTAAGGGGAGGTGAGGGGTGAGCTTGATTTTATTCGGAGATATAGAAAACAAAGTGTATGTAGCGGTAAATGAGCTCAAGGGACGAGCAGTAGGTAGATAAGGAGTGATATAACACTAGATTCAACAGTAGAATGGTCGAAGATGCAAGGCATTAAGGGGTTCAGGCTCAGGTTTACCATTAAGCGAAGCTAAACGATAAGTGCCTGATCCATAGGTGTGAGTGATTATATAAGGCCCAATCCAATTGGGAGCAAATTTTCCACGTTTTCTCTTTTCTAGTTTGGTTACATGTTGATTCTCTTTGAGGACAAGATCACCAACCTTAAATGTACGCTCATGAAGTCGCTTATCATAAGCACGCTTGATGCGTTTTTGATAGATTTGGAGGTGATCGAGAGCTGTAAGACGTCGTTCGTCAAGAAGCTCTAATTGGGCTAACCGCTCTTGGCGGAAATCATCGTTGGTGAGAATATCTTGAAGAGATATTCTAAGGGAGGGTATTTGTATTTCGAGAGGCAAAACAGCCTCGGTACCATATACCAATGAAAAAGGTGTGGCATTAGTGGAGGTACGAATGCTAGTACGATAAGCCCAAAGGGCAAAGGGAATGTGATCGTGCCAATTTCTTCCAGATTCATTGACGACTTTCATGAGGATTTTGGTTAGAGTTTTATTAGAAGATTCAGCCTGACCATTGGCTTGTGGATAGTAAGGTGACGAGAAACTAAGTTTGATACCAAAGTTGTCACAAAGGTCTTGTAACAACTTATTTTTGAAAGATTTACCATTATCTGTTATTAGGCGATGAGGAATACCAAAACGACAGATAATGTGATGGTTAATGAATTCGACAATTTTTTCTTTTTTGATTGAAATGAGTGGAACGGCCTCCACCCATTTTGTGTAATATTCGGTCGCTGTGATTATCCAACGGTGACGTTGTGAAGAGGTCGGGTGAATCTCACCAATAAGGTCTAAACCCCATTGTGAGAAAGGCCAAAGATCTCGTGCGACCTGTAGCGGGTGGCTAGGAGTATGTTGAAGATTGGCATGTTGTTGACACATGACACAGCGCTTAACATATTCGTAGCAGTCGTTATTGAGAGTAGGCCAATAATAACCTAGGCGAAGGATTCGTTTAGCCACGGCAAGGCCACTAAAATGTCCACCACAAATCCCATCGTGTACTTGTTGGATGGTATAGGTGACTTCTGCGCCGGTTAGACAGCGAAGGAGGATGCCATCAAAGCCACGTTTATAGAGGAGTCCTCCCATGACAACATAACGCGAAACACTTTTAAGAAAAGCACGTTTTCCGTTACTAGTAAGGTCATGTGGGAGAACCGAGATCGTAAGGTAGTCGTGAAATTGGTGGTACCAGGTATCCTGCGAATTAGTAGACACAGTATTTATCATGCAAACTACCGGGGTTGAATAGGATGGTGCAAAAAGTTGCTGGACCACAACGAATAATTCAGAGTTAGTTGGCGCGGTGGGAATTTGCGAGGCTAAGCAAGCCATAGTATCCGCAAATTTGTTAGTGGAGCGGGAATGGTCCCACCATAATATTTTCATTAATATTTCATGTGCGGTGTTGTCACCTACATAATTTCCACCTACACTTCCTCCATGTGCTTCCTCTATGATGGTGAAGTGCTCATGCTCTAGTACACACCTACACAAAACTTCATCACGCCCTAGTTTGTATAAGTCCCCACTGATCAACATGTAGGGAATGGTGCGTATGGCTAGTTTATTTTTCTCTAATGTCTTCATCCCTTCTAGTGACATACCCATTTTAAGGAACAAAACAATATCCTCTAAGTTTGAGGGTGCGTGCCATAACCTAAATAGTTACGCATCTGGCATGGTATCTTTAATGCTTTGAGTGTCCTCCCCTGAATCAATCCTAGAAAATGGTCGTCTGAAATAATTTTTCTGGTTTGAAAACCACTTTGTGAACTCAAATTCTTGGAACAATAGTACCCACCAACATATGTGCCCTTGTAGGATGGGCTTGTTCACAAAACATTTCAATGCCATGTGGTCAGTGTAGAAGATAAAAGGATTTTCCAAGAGATAATTCCTAAACCTATAAAGCATGTAGATCATGACAATGCCTCGTGCTCACCATAGTGTAATTCTACTCTACCGGTGTCAACTTCCTACTGCAAAAGCATATGGGGTGATGAACAATTCCCTTACCGGTTGTGTAAGCACTACCCTAATGGCCATTCTAGAGGCATCTACATGACCATGGAAGGGATTATCCCAAGAGGGGAAATGTAATATAGGTGTGGTGACAAGCCTATCCTTTAATGTGTCGAATGCCTTCATTGCAACTCTCCCTAATGGAAGGAACTTTTATGTCTAAGAAACTATTCTAAGGTGTGGCAATCATGGCATACCCTTGATGAACTTACGATAGTATCCCACGTGTCCAAGAAACTTGTGCACTACACTTTGACTAGTTGGATCCCCCATTCCCACGATCACCGTGCAATTTTGGCGAGATCCACCGGTGAGCCTTCTTTGCATATGATGTGTCCTAATGGGGTAGTAAATACACGTTCGATGTTGAGGGATATCATCAACGATCGAATCCTTTCAAAAATCAATCTCATATTGTCACAATGGTCCTTGACCAGTCCATACACGGTCTAATCATCAAGGTAAACCTAGAGAAACTTGTGGATGAAGTCTTGTAAGGCTGTAGTACAATGTGTGAGAACACAAAAAGGCACATTATTCAACCCAAAAGGCTTGACCATATAGGAAAAACTTCCCCACTCATTTGCAAAGGTTGTCTTTCTTTGGTATTCCTTTGCAATCCTCACCGGTGATAGCCTAAGAACTCGTTTCACTTGATTCTTAGACGTTTCTTTGAAATATTGATGAAACAGATAGGGTAACGGAGTAGGAAGAATACCTATTGAAATGCTGGTTGATGGGTTGTTGCACGTGTATGACTTCTGAATCCATAGCTGATTGTGAGAGATTACTTTTGGCTACAAGGAACTACTTGTAATGGAAAGCAAGACCACTAAAAAGAGTTAAACAATATGTGCAGTGAACTACCTAGCGTGTGCTAGATCCGGGAAGTGTGGTACTTCCTAGATGGTCAGTCCACTATTTAAAACAATTTAATGTGGGTAATAAAATAAATCCTATCATAGTTGAAATGATTTGGGTATCTCATCCAAAATACAATAAGAAAGATCTAATCTAACAAGCTAAGTTAAAATAAGATCTGAAGGTCAAGTAACTGGTTCAGGGTCCCTGTAGGTCTGACAGAGGTCTCAGGCAGATCACAAGTGAATAAGGGTGATGTGGAATTAGGTGGATAGGTCACTATTTTGGGTTGTATGGGCACATACAGAGACCGATGCCAGTTAAGGGTGACCAATGATGGTTGGGTGTAACTAGTGCTGGTTATTGTGGAATTCTAGGAATGCCACAGAATGAGTTTTGGGTCTCCTTTGTGATTACACCAAGGACTTTGGTTGGTTGGAATGAGGTATTAGGTGGTTTGGGTGGGATTTGGTGAGGTTTTAATGGGGATATGGAGGGGTGAGTATTAATGGAGGTCTGTGGGTGGCTAAGAGAACAAAGGGATGACAATATAATGATGAAATGAAATGAACCAGAGGAATACAATGTTCCACTTACTTGGATTCTGGTCCTGGATGCTTGTGAGTGAGGGATGAAGATGCTTGGTAAGAGATTGAAGACTGTAGATAATCACCAATCATAGGAAAGCTTCTGCATGGGCTACATGTGTATTCCTTTTTGCTTGGTTGGATCAAATCCTTGCTGGGGTGAGTGTTGGATGGTTGTGTAGGAGAAAATGCTTGATCTCCTTCCTTGCATGCATGTTCTTGCTGAAACTCATTCTCGGAAGATGTGATGTCTCTCAAGAATGTGCCAAATGTTTTCCAACCTCCAAAATAAGGTTATTTTGGGGATTAAAAGGTGAATGATGGAGGTTCTAGATTAACCAACGAAGGTTAGGGGTAACCGGCGGCGTCGGTTAAGATAAGATTTCATAGGTTTACTAAACTAGGAAAATCCCCATGATTTTTTGGGATCTCATTTCATTCACCCATGGATTAGACTGGAAGATTCTTGTAAGCATGCAAGAATGTGGTGAAGGGAATGTAGGCATTTATTTTTAGGGTTTTGGGTAAGTCTCAGTTAGTTATGGCAACTTACTAAGTATATGTCTTAGGGTGAGTTGGCTTGATGAGGTGTCTAGGTGAGGTACATGTGTGGATATTATCTAAATTAATATATTTAAATAATAAATATGGTGAGGATAATAAATTAATTTAATTAGATAAATTTAATTAATATTAATGGAGTGAAGGGGGATATGTCTAGGTTAATGTGATGAAGGGTGTTTATTTGTTGAGGGACCAAAGGGCAGTGTGACCTAATTTTAGTGTCTACATTTTGCCCCATTTTGTTGCGTAGCTTGTATTGGTAAGTGACGCTAACAAAAATAAGATGTGGTTGCCCCATGTGTTGGTGAAGGTGATCCCCTCAAATGAGGAATTGACGATGCCGGTTAGAATCGGTGAGTGGTTTGATAAAAGGTAAATGCAAGAAAGGGGAAGGTGGGTAATGGGGGAAAAAGGGTTAAAGGTCTACTCGTGTAATCTAGGTTATGGGTCACGGTCAAAGGTAGTAATAGTCAAATGCATGCACACATATAAATTACAGCACACTACCAGGTTGAAGAGTAGTCAAAATCTACATCATCTAAGGTCAATAGGTTTATCCAAACAAGGTTGAAGTGATTCTGGTATCCAAGGTATAGGATATGGTTAGGAAACACAACGTAGGTTAGGTGTAGGAACGTTTAGGTATGTTCCAGTACACCAAAGGTAGGGTTAGGATAAACAGGTCATGGCAATAGGCTAGGTAAGGTCATTAGGTCAACAACACATGTAATAATGCTGTAAGGTATAGTGAACACATGAGGTCAAAGGTCACTAGCGATGGTCCAGGGAAAAAATCTAGGTCATAGCACAGGTAAGACCGAGGAATGAGGAAAATAAAGAGTCCTCAAAGGAGGAAAAAGGGAGGTAGTAAAGGATGAGGTCAACAAAGGTGAGGTAAATGGGTTTGGTAAAGGTGAGGTGGGGTAAAATAGCAAGGTAAAGGGTAGGTGTGGAGAAAAAGGAGGGATAGGCAAGTTAATCGTAAAATGGTTGGTTTTGTGCAAGATAGGGTGACCGATGCCGAGTAGTACCGGAATAACAGTGTATCGAGTGAGAGGACTAGATCCCACACTCACAGTGTAGAGAGCACAGGGGGCCATCGAGCTTCGAGGCTAGATCAGGGAGAGGCCACTGTCAAAGGCAAGGAGACCAGCTCCAGGTGAGGCACTAGCAGGTATTCATCCACCACCAATGATTGGTGGGGATATGCTAGTGGGTCGCTAGACAGGGGCTAAGGAGGTAGAGGGTATAGGTGATATAGAGATGGAGGATATCCACTAAGATGCCTGATATGGGGCTTTTGATATTTGATGTATGATAGTCATTTTTGTGATATATATCGGCCTACGTGCCGAGAGATAGTTGTATTTTTTATCACATACCGCTTGCGTGCCAAAGATAACAAGGATGTATGAGAGGTTTTGTATATTTTGAGCATATACCAGCCTACGCACCAAAGAGATTTTGTATTGGTTCATTATTTTATTGTATATGAGACCGGCCTGCATGCCGATGACATTTTGTATTGAGTATCGGCCTACATGCCGATGATTTTGAGATGATGGACATGATGGGACATCCATGTATGTTGTATTGAGATACACACTTATTTATATGATGAGATACATGAGATTCTTGATTTTTGGTGTTTTGATGAGACTTTCGATTTATTGTTTTGATATGGACAAAAATTAGGTGAGTTAGGCATGATGAAGTCAGGTTTGGTTTAGGCATGGATTGAGTTAGGTCATAGGCATGGATCGAGTCAGGTTATGTTTTAGGCATGGATCAAGTCAGGTTATGTTTTAGGCATGATTGAGTTAGGTCATAGGCATGGATCGAGTTAGGTTTGTTTAGGCATGGTTGAGTTAGTTTTGTTTAGGCATGGATTGAGTTAGGTTTGTTTAGGCATGGTTGTGTTTAAAGTAGTTGAAGTTGTGATTCATTATTTTGTGAAATAAATATATGGGTCATATGTGAGATATGGTATAATACATGCATGATGATGGTAGAGAAATGGTAGTCGTAATAAATGTATGTTGTGATGAGGATTAAAATATGAAGCAACTTGTTATATATGTGGTTTAATTTTCAAAGTTGGATATAAAAGGGAAACTAAGTAGGGTATGATGTAATGTGAGGAAGATGAAAGATGAATTTTTTAGGGTAGAGAGTGGCCGAGCTAACCTCCAAGGGCCCCATGCCCTCGAGAGCTACCTACATAGTCATGGTGAAAAATGACCTTAGGCTGATATAGTTCTCCCATGAGCTAGGGAAGAATAGGATGAGGTATGAAAATGAGCTAGTAGGTTTTAGGTATGTTGTGGGTTTAGGTCTGTTAGGTGTGGGTGGGTTATAGGAAAATTGGTATAGGTGATGTCGATTGTGGTGAAAGAAGAAGAATATTACCCCAAAGGTAAGCATCGAGGACCAAGTCTTGTATAAGGTAATCAAAATGTAATCAAAATGGCTAAAAGATGAGAGGGGACAATAAATCCACCTAATTGGGTAGGATTAAACCAAGTAGATCATACCTTGGAGGAGGTGATGAACATAAGACCCTAAAGACATTGCATGATTGATTTTTCTAAGGTGAAAAGTAGTCACATGATCACCAAATGTCTTGGTTTCCAAGAGGTCCCTTGAGGCAGTAGGAAATGGGAGTGGGAATGGTGAGAAGGGTGAAAGGTGGTTAATTTTTTATGTGGCATGAGGTAGCATGCTCTTCGGGCAAGAGATCCAAGATCACAATAGGAAATTCCATGACTAAAATTTTTTCCATGTTGACTTGTATTTGAGATAGACTAATTGATGTGGGAAGTCTATATGGGATGATGAATTTAACTCCTTGAGGTCTTCGTGAAGCTGATCGATGCGAGAAGCTTCAAATTTTCTCATTTTTTAAAATGGCTTTACATACCTGTTCTTCGAGGGAGAAGTCTATTTATAGTTGCGGTTATCGAGAGGAAGATGTCCTTTTGAGGGAGTCATATTTTATATTAGAAGTTTGACTCAAGGAGTTAGGTCCCATGTGAGGGCTTTGAATTCATGGACAAGACCAAGGTGAAGAATAAGATTCTTTTTCAAAAAGTAGGGTGAAATGACCATGGGATCTCATCTAAAGGTAGACAAAAAGTATCCATGAGAATCATGCTATGTGCAGTGCCATTGTACACATATTCAAGAAAATATAATAGGTGATGGTACTCACATGATTCTTGTTTAATCATTGGTAAGGTGTATGAAGTGGATAGCACTCAAGGGATGAGCATGGAAAGAGACAAAAGGTGAGGTAGGACTAAAATTCAACAATAGAATGGTTGAAGATGCAAGGCATTAAGGGGCTCAGGTTCAAGTTTACCATCGAGTGAAGATAAATGATAAGCACCTGATCCATAAGTATGAGTCATGATGTATGGTCTAAGCCAATTAGGAGAAAATTTTCCCTGTTTACTTTTTTCTGCTTTGGTTACATGTTGATTTTATTTCAGGATGAGATCACCGACTTGGAAGGTTTGTTCATGGACATGTTTTTCGTAGGCACGTTTGATACATTTTTGTTAAAATTGAAGGTGGTCTAGAGCGTTAAGACAACATTCATCTAATAAATAAAGTTTTGATAAATGGTCTTAATGAAAGTCATCATCATTGATCATGTCATGGAGAAAAATTTGGTGTGAGGGAATCTTAACTTTGAGAGGTAGAACAACCTCTATACCGTAGACCAAAAAAATGGTGTGGCAAGAGGGGAAGTGTGAATAATAGTGTGGTATGCCCATAGGAAAAGGAATGTGCATGTAGACACTAAAATTAGGTCACACTCCCCTTCGTCCTCGACATATAAGCCCCCTTTATTACATCTACCTAGCCATGGCCCCATTCACCTCACTAGTATTCATTTAATTAAATTAACTCATTATCCTCACCATATTTATTATTTAAATTAAGAACACCCATCCAATCAAGCTACACCCTCATCTAATCTATCACCCATTCAAGTATTTTCGATTAAGAAAAAAGAAACGAAAATATACCCCAATTGGGGAACCTTACTCTTCTGTTTTATAAAAACTTATCAAAGCTAATGCCATCACCCTTCCACCCATAAAACCACACACTGATTTTGAACCTGCTCACCCCATGCCCGCATGGTATAAGGAACAATATTTCTATAACTATCACCGAGTAAAGGGTCATAGTGATAGAAACTGCATCACTTTTAAGAATATTGTCCAAGAAATGCTCAAGAAAGGCGAGTTGACTGTGGATAATCCCAACACCACCCCTAACCAAAATATACAAATCTTTAAAAAACCATTTCCCAATCATGCCCCTTCATCCAATCAAACCGGTGAGACATCCACCGACGATACCCATACACATGACGTTCACACAATCTTTAACGAGGTACTTGTCATATCTCAACTACCTCACATCCCTTCCATAGAGGAAATCCTGCCCAAAATCCTCCTTCCACATTAGAACCGATCGTCATTGTTCCTTCACCAATAGAAGAATACCCTTCATCTCCTACATCACCTACGAGGATTCTTCTATTAACATTGAGACCATTTCACCCTTAGCTTCTTCACTTAGTGAACCTTTACCTACCATAACTCCTCCACCCATGAGGAGCACCCATTACCTCCTCCACCTACATAGGAGCACCCATTATCTCCTCCACCCTTAGGAGCACTCATTATCTCCTCCACCCATAGAGGAGCACCTATCCATTCCTCTCCTCATAGAGGAACTCCCATCATCCCTTCCACCCATTATAGACCTGGTAGGGATACCCTTACCTCTTGGCGAGCATTCTCCATCCGCTACCCAACATCCAATAGACCTACTTTCAGCTCATTACCCATGAAAGATGAAGGCGGTCAATTCCCCATCTTCAAGATTCATTTTACGGGAATTCCCATTAGGTCCTCACCAACTCCACCCAAAAACACACCATTCTCACGTCTATCTAATAACTTAGATTATGTGGATACAACTTTGTTATGGGGGTGTCTCTTACTCCCTGTCTCAACACAAATGCGTAGATCCTCGATGATACCTCCACTATCTACCCAAGCACACTTCCACCCATCAAACCACATACAACCACCGCCATCACAACCCCTTCCATGATATCTGTTAGTACTCACACCACACGCTTACCGATAACCCAACCTATGCCTAAGCCCAAACCCATACCCACAATATTTACCTCCACTAAACCTATTATCACTTTAGGGTTACCTCAACCACCAACCTTACTCATCCACCTATTAAACCGGATTTAGCTACATCCTCCAAAACCACACCAACTCCAAACCCAAACTAAAGAAACAAAATCATCAACCTCATACCCCTAAAGACACCAATCACACCCGTACTTATCCCATCTACCTTAATACCGTAGCTACCCAACATGGTCAAACACCCTCACCCATTCATAACCAAATAACATAACCACCCATTCCTACCTCACAAATCTCTAACCTACCCAAGCACACAACACAACTCATATCCTCACCTACAAAGAACTTTACCACCAATACCTCTCGATACCTTTAGCCATTGCTTCACTACCTATTACACTTCATTCATTTTCCTCGCGCCCCAAGCGCGACTTGTGTCAGCTACCTTCATAGCACCCACGTTATCCCCATGGGTAACTTGCCCTCTTCCTCCATATGCTTTTCCTTCTAGACCCCGTATACCCACATCACCTTTTCTGAAGAAGGTGCAACCCAAAAAAAAACCCCACTACCCCACAATAAGGTAGTCAAAAACCCCACACCCTCCTACCCATCCATCTACTCAGTATCACTTCCCAAACGAACCCGACCTATTCCTTAAACCACACCGGTGCCTAAACCCATAGCTCGACCCCTTCCTATAATTCCAAAAACAATTCCCAGACAACCAACCAAACATACACCTAAACCCACATGTGCTTCCCATTGTGATAGATTAACAGGGTCCTATGCCAAAATTTTAACCAACCTCCTTGAGAATTCTGCTATCACATTACCACCACTCCGGCCTTATGACCCCTCAAACCCAAGCCAAAGGGGTTTGATGATACCAAAATTTGTGCATAACATTGTGTGCTAGGGAATGATGTGGAGAACTCGCAAGGCCTAGAAAACCGTACTAATCCAATTGTGTCCACCCAAAACCAACTTTGATGATGATGACCTTCTTGATGAGGATATTGCTTCACCAACACCCATTCCCACATTGTACACTCAACAACCACAACCTTCACCCTCAAAGCTCCTAACCACACATAAAATTTGAAATTAACATGGTTTGCATTAGAGAACTTGCCACGCCACCACCCAAATGCCATTGTGCCCAACCGACTTCATAGGGCTTTTCTCCTCCCATGGGTTTTTTCCCTTCATGTTGTTATACCATGTACCCTACACCCTCTCCATTTGACAAATTCCCTCATATCAACATGGTACATGTTACTACATGTGCATGTAGGGTAATGAAAAGGCAAAATGACCCACTAACCAATCCTATACCCAACATACCATCTGCACCCATACCTAAGATAACTTTCCACAACCCCACATACCCCATTTCTAATGGCGTCACACATTGCACCATGCTCAAAAAATTACACCAATCACCCCTCAAAATGTCCTTATATGACCTCATCTAAACCTCATAATCCCATCGGCAAGCCCTCATGGAGGTTCTTCAATCTATCGATGTTTTATCCAATGACCTTGCACCTGTAGCATCCATTATCACACCCCATCATGTAGCTTCCTCACCAAATTACCACCTTCATCCCCACCTCACTTTGTTCACCAAGTGGCCTCCCTTTGCTTCTTAGAGATAGAGATCACACCATACCAAAATGATGACCCACTCCAACCCTCTTCATCTTTATACCCATTGATGACATACGAGTACGCCATGTGATGATTGATGGAGGCACTAGCATTAACATTATTTCATCCCATGTATTTGCTCAAATGCGCATACTTGACAATTACATGCACAAACATCCGGTCATGTTGTGTTCATTCAACGACGCTATCACCTCCACTCTAGGAACTTTCATCTTTCACATTCGCATGGGCCTCCCCACTGGTCAAGAATTGTTTTATGTTTTGGAGGGGGAATTCCAATATAGCTTGTTACTTAGTAGATCCTGGATCTCGTGTCATGGGTTGTATTCCTTCCACTTTACATCTTTGTGTAAAGTTTGAACACGAAGGACACACTTATACCATTCCAAATGACCCATCACCTTTCAAAACATGTAACATGCTTTACCGACCCAACGATGTACTCATACCGCTCAAGTCGTCTACTTCTACAACCCATACCACTTCATCTACACCCACACCTACTAGTACATCCACTGTTTTCACCGCACATACCTCCTCCACACCTACCTCTTCTATAACCTCCACGGCTGACTCATTATCTACCCAATCCGCTAACACCACCTCCACATCAACCTCGGACACATCGTCCATACTAGCTACCCACATACCAACCACTCGATCCTCGAAGGTGTTTTTCAATGCCTTACTCAAGGGGAATACCACCTATATAGTGTCAATGCATTCCTTACTCCACACAAGTATGGAATCCTTCACCAACACCCTTGATATGATCATCGTATAATAGAATACCTCCTATATGGTCCTCCTCATCTTCTTACTAGTCTCACCTATGGGGGACTTGTTACTACCACCTACACACCTAAACCACCGTCACAACCCCACCATTTTCCATTGACTTCCAATCACTTACCAATCACCATTTCGCCCACACCTTCCTACACCACTGTGCATGGAAGGGTTTTGGTTATGGCTTCTATGAGCAAGGTCGCCATAATGTTATTCCATGTACCACCCACAAACATAATGACCAAAGTGGTATTGGCTTCCCTGACCCTTCTACCAAATAGGCCCGCATTGAATTCATTGAGGACCCTAGCCCTTCTCCACTTTCATCACCACCCTCACCGACGGAGTCGATGGATACCGTATCTATCCCCCCTAAATTTTTTTCTCATAAACACCATTTCCTTGGGGCCTTTGACTTATCAATGTGATGGAAAGGCTGCTTCCACTCTCCCATTCCTCAGTATCCTAAGATGATCGGTGATGACATACTTACGACCATTAATGTTTTTCAATGTTAGGATAATGAATCCATACTCACCTACCTTAGTGCATAAGACTCATATATTCATTGATCATTACCCTCTAAGACGTAAACCATGTTGAATGAATCGACTATTGAGATCAACATTCATACTTAAGACGACCCGCACATCCTAAAGATTAGACAATCTTTAAATGCTACCAATAGAAGCCATCACTTCTTTTCTCGAGATCATAACCATGCTTTTGCTTGGTCTTACACAGACATGCCCGGTATTGACCCCACCATAGTGGTCCACAATATCGTAACCATTCCTGATGCCAAACCTATCAAACAAAAGCTGAGGAAAATGTACCCTTACATTACTCTTCTCGTCAAAGAAGAACTTCAACGCCTTCTTTCCATTTCCTTCTTCTTACCCATTGATTATCCTCATTAGATTTCTAACATTATCCCTATTACTAAAGCAATAGGGGGACTCCACATTTTCTTGGACTTCCGTGACCTCAACCATGCCTACCCGAAAGATGACTTTCCCTTTCCCGGTATTGATCAATTGGTAGACCTTACCATGGGTCATGAGATGCTCTCACTCATGGATGGTTTCTTAGGTTATAGCCAAATTTTTCTTACCCCAGAAGATCAGCACAAGACCACATTCATTACCCCTTGGGGACCTTTTGCTATTGAGTCATGCCTTTTGGCCTTAAAAATGCTAGTGCTACATATCAGTGTGCTATGAATTACATCTTCCATGATATCATGCATCACATATTGGAATATTATGTGGATGATCTCTTGGCTAAATCTAAACGTTGTGTTGAGCACCTCACCGTCCTCGAAACCATATTTGACCGCCTCATTAAATATTGCATCCGCCTTCAACCTAAAAAGTGTGTCTTCATGGTTCTCTCAGGAAAGCTCCTGGGATTTATTGTTTCCTTACGTGGTATAGAAGTTGACCCTGCTAAATTCAAGGCCATCCTCGAAATGCCTCTACCCACTAATCTTAAACAAATTCGCACTACCCGACAAGGTAAATTGCATCCATTCGCCGATTTATTTCCCAATGCTCCGATCGGTGTTAACCATTTCATCATTTTCTTAGGAAGGATGTCTCCTTCAAATGGGATGATGACTGTCACAAATATTTTGAGGCCTTGAAATAATACCTTCTCTAACCATCCTCATCATTCCATGAAATATGAAAAAAATTTACCTATGCATATCAGCTAATGATAACTCGTTAAGGGCTATGATTGCTCATTGTGATGAACAACATAGGGAGCAGGTGGTTTATTAAATTAGTTATACCCTTCTAGACTACGAAACCTGATACACTCACCCTAAAATTTTTACTTATCCTTAGTTTTCATTTCCACCAAACTTTGCCATTAATTACTCAACCACAAAACCTATGTTGTGACCAACACTAACCCCTTACACTTCATGTATGCTAAACCTTATCAAAATCAATGCACCACGTGATGGCTTATGCTTTTAGTTGATCTTGACCTCGAATTCATTCACCAAAATTCTATTAAGGGTCAGGCTATCACCGATCAACTGGTTGATGCACCTATTACCGGGGACCAACCCTCTAATTTTGACTTTCCCGATGAGTCCATTGCTACCCTTTCCCTAGATGAACCCCCTTACCAAATGACATTGTTCTTTGATGGTTCCAAATGTCAACGTGGGGGTGGAGTTGGTGTTATCCTTATCCATCTCGGATGGAGAACACATGTCCGTGTATTTTAAACTAGACTTTGAATGCACCAACAATATCACCGAGTACGAAGCACTCGTCATTAGGTCTCCAAACCACCTATGCCCTTGATGTTAAATCAACCCACATATTTGGTGATTCACAATTGGTCATAAACCAAGTCAATGGTATGTACTAATGTCGTAAACGAGATACTTCAAAAGTATAAACATCAAGTAGACATAATTTTGACAAGCTTTGATCGTTACACCCTTTCAAACCATCCCACGGTCAACTAACAAATTTACGATACCATGGTCTACTTACCTTCAAAAAACCCACTTCCCCTACAGATTCCAAAATATTTGTCACTATACAATGCCTCCATTGACCTTCTTATTTACCTCACGATGTTTCCTCAATCGGAACTCGACACCCTTAACCCGAGTGACCTTTGGTATAAACAATACTCCGACTACCTTTCCTCTCCATCTTACCTCCCGATCTCACCCGTAATTGACAACGTGCCTTCCTTAAGAAGGTATCTTGTTTAATTATCTTGGGGTACTCCTCTATAAGTGTGGCTTTGATGGTATTCTCTTACAATGCCTCACAAGTTCTAAAATTCTTTATACCATCAAGGAGGTTCATCATGGAATATGTGGAGGTCACTTTAGTGGCCTTGCTATTACTAAGCATATTCTTCACCTAGGATACTACCGCCAACCCTTAACCATGATTCTTGTGACTATGTCAAACGCCGCATGAAATGTCAACAACATTCCAACCTTCATCATACACCCACCATGCCTTAGAAGTTTCTCGTGACCTTCGACCTTCTCTCAATGGGGTTTGGATCTTGTCGAGAAATCAATCCTCATTCTTCTCAACACCATCAATTGATCATAATCACACCGAATACTAAACAAAATGGGTAGAAGCCATACCACTTATTTCCATGAAAGCTGAAAAAATATGTGAGTTCATTAACCACCACATCATTTGTCACTTTAGTGTCCCTCATCGACTCATCACCGACAATGGAAAAAAATTCAAAAACAAAACATTGCAAAAATTTGTGATGGCTTCGGCATTCACCTTATTTTCTCCTCACCTTATTACCCAACAAAAACAAACAACCAATCTAAATCCACTAACAAAACCCTCAATAAAATTCTCATGAAAGTGGTTGATTTTACTGGGAAAGATTGGCATACGCACATTCCTTTTTCTCTATGGGCATACCGCACACAAGATTTCACACTGCCACCGTTGCTACACCTTTTCACCGGGTCTATGGTACCAAGGTTGT
This sequence comes from Taxus wallichiana var. yunnanensis, assembly GCA_018340775.1. NCBI lineage: Eukaryota > Viridiplantae > Streptophyta > Pinopsida > Cupressales > Taxaceae > Taxus > Taxus wallichiana. Next base: position 619,981,714 of record CM031239.1, read on the forward strand.
TCTACCTCTCGAAGTCTAGATCCCTCACTCCGTATTTCTCTCCATGACATGCTTATCTGATGATGAATTTTGTCAGGACCGTTTAACAAAACTAGAACTATTAGACAAACATCGTCTTAATAGTCTGGATCACCTTCAACTTTATCAACAACGTATCAAACGTGCTTACGAATAACGTGTTCATGAATGAACCTTCCAAGTTGGTGACCTTTTTCTGAAATAAAATCAACACGTAACCAAAGTAGAGAAAAGAAAACAGGGAAAACTTACTCCTAATTGGCTTAGACCATACATCGTAACTCATACCTATGGATCAGGTGCCTATCGTTTGTCCTCTCTTGAGGGTAAACCTGAACCTGAGCCCCTTAACGCATTACATATTTGATCATTCTAATGTTAACCTATAGTTATACATCACTATTTATCTAGTTCATGCTCGTCCCTTAAGCGTCATTTACCTTTTCCACATCTCATCTCCAACGATTAAACAAGGATCATGTGATTACCCATCACCCTTTTGTGTTATCGTAAATATGTGCACCACGGATTCGTACATGGCATGATTCTCATGGATACTTTTCATCTTCTTTTAGATGAGATCCCATGGTTTTTCAACCTTGCCTTCTCAACAAGAACCAAATGCTTCGATATAGTCTCGTCCCATGACTTAAAAAGCCAAAATAACAATAGATGAATCCCTCGAAGGACATCTTCCAAAATAAGGGGTCAAGCCCTTGAGTCAAAATTCCAATATAACGTATGAATCCCTCAAAAGTAATTCTTCCTCCTTTAATTGTCACTATAAGTAGACTTGCTCCTTGAAGGACAGCTATAAAATCTCACAACTCTCTACATATTTTTTCCAAAAAGAAGACTATTTTCACAAAATCAAAATTCGAAGCTTCCCGCATCGATCACCTTCGCAAAGACCTCAAGGAGACATATATTCCTCCCGTATATACTTCATACATCAATCAGTCTATCTAAAATTCAAAAGAAGAAAAGGAAAAAGAAAAATATGCTTTTTCGCCATGGACTTGCCTATTGTGATCTTAGCTCTATTTCCCAAAGCATTCTACTTCCCATTTTATGACCCAATTAGTTGCACCTCATTACACATTGTATTTTACATCATACCTCAAGGGACCTACTAAACGTATGAAATTTAGTGATCATGTGAATATTCGTCACTCTTAGAATTATCAATCATGTAATGTCTTTAGGGTCATACGTTCATTCACCTATCTAAAGATGTGTTTCATACGTTTTGATCCTTGTTAATTGGGTGGCTTTCTTGCCCCTCTTATGCCACTTCAACCAACCTCAAATCACCTTTACCTATCTACCTATTCTCAACCCCAACATTAATGCCCTCAACCTCATTATACTTATGACCTAAAATCACCAATACCTATCTACCTATATTCCACCTCACCTAATTGACCTTGACCTCATCATACTTATGACCTCAAATCTAACCTAACTATCAACCGCACTACCTATTCTTCAATCTTATCATATTATTCCCTAGATTAGGGATAACTACATTAGTCTAAGGTCCCCTTTTGTGGGGACTATGTAGTCAAGACTTCCAGGGCATGGGACCACCGGAAGGTTAGCTCAACCACTCTTTACCGTAACCATTTTCCCCACCTTTTACCTGATTTCCTATTCATATCAAAAAACCTTGACATCTAAACCGTATACCACATAACTTTTACCACTTATATTATTTCACATTTTCATACATAACCAACATTTTCCACATTTTACACTATCTCATGCATTTATATTACCATTTGTTATCAAAATACCGAAATAACTCAACCATGCCTAACAACCTAACTCAACCATGCCTAACAACCTAACTCAACCATGCCTAACAACCTTACTCAACCATACCTAACAACCTAACTCAACCATGCCTAAACCGACCTAACTCAACCATGCCTAACAACCTGACTCAACCATGCCTAACAACCTACCTCATCCATGCCTAAACCAACCTGACTCAATCCATGCCTAAACCAACCTCGACTCGATCCATGCCTCAACCAACGGCCAATCCGAATCCACTAACAAAAACCTCAATAAAATTCTCATGAAAGTGGTCGACGATACTTGGGAAGGATTGGCATACAACATTCCTTTTGCTCTATGGGCGTACTTGCACCGATATTCGCACTACCATTGTTGCTACACCTTTTTTGGGTCTATGGTACCGATGCTTTGTTTTGCCTCTCGAAGTCTAGATCCTCTCACTCAAAATTTCTCTCCATGACATGCTTACTGATGATGACTTTTGTCGGGACCATTTAGCATAACTAGAATTATTAGACAAACATCGTCCTAACAGTCTAGATCACCTTCATGTTTATCAACAACGTATCAAACATGCTTACAAAAAACGTGTTCATGAATGAACCTTCTAAGTTAGTGACCTTTTTTTGAAATAAAATCAACACATAACCAAAGCGAGAGAAAAAGAAAACAATGAAAATTTACTCCTAATTGGCTTAGACCATACATCGTTTGTTCTCTCTTGAGGGTAAACCCGAACCTGAGCCCCATAACGCTTTACATATTTGATCATTCTACTATTGACCTATAGTCCTACATCACTATTTATCTAGTTCATGCTTGTCTCTTAAGTGTCATTTACCTTTTCCACATCTCATCTCCAATGATTAAACAAGGATCACGTGATTACCCATCACCCTTTTGCCTTATCGTAAATATGTGCACCATGGCTCTGTACATGGCATGATTCTCATGAATACTTTTCATCTTATTTTAGATGAGATCCCATGGTTTTTCAACCTTTCCTTCTCAACAAGAACCAAATGCTTCGATATAGTCTCATCCATGACTTAAAAAGCCAAAATAACAATAGATGAATCCCTCGAAGGACATCTTCCAATATAAGGGATCAAGTCCTTAAGTCAAAATTCCAATATAAAAGATGAATCCCTTAAAAGGAATTCTTCCTCCTTCAATTTTCACTATAATTAGAATTCTCCCTCGAAGGACAGGTTATAAAAAGCTCATAACTCTCTACATAGTTTTTCCAAAAAGAAGACTATTTTCAAAAAAATCAAAATTCGAAGCTTCCCACATCGATCAAACCTTGCAAGACCTCAAGGAGACATATATTCCTCATGTATAGACTTCATGCATTGATCATTCTATCTAAAAGTCAAAAGAAGAAAAGGAAAAAGAAAAATATGCTTTTTTGTAATAGACTTTCCTATTGTGATCTTAGCTCTATTGCCTAAGGCATTCTACTTCCCATTTTATGACCCAATTAGTTGCACCTCATTACACATTGTCTTTTCACATCATACCTCAAGGGACCATTAAACGTACAACATTTAGTGATCATGTGACTATTCATCACTCTTAGAATTATCAATCATGTAATGTCTTTAGGGTCATACATTCATTCACCTATCTAAAGATGTGTTTCATACGTTTTGATCCTTGTTAATCGGGTGGCTTTCTTGCCCCCTCTCTATGCCACTTCAACCAACCTCAAATCACCTTTACCTATCTACCTATTCTCAACCCCAACATTAATGCCCTCAACCTCATTATACTTATGACCTAAAATCACCAATACCTATCTACCTATATTCCACCTCACCTAATTGACCTTGACCTCATCATACTTATGACCTAGAATCTAACCTAACTATCAACTGCACTACCTATTCTTCCATATTACCATAGTATTCCCTAGATTAGGGAGAACTACATTAGTCTAAGGTCCCCTTTTGTGGGACTATGTAGTCAGCTTTTTCTAGGGCATGGGACCACTGGAAGGTTAGCTCACCACTCTTTACCATAACCATTTTCCCCACCTTTTACCTAATTTCCTGTTCATATCACAAAACCTTGACATCTAAACCGTATACCACATAACTTTTACCACTTATATTATTTCACATTTTCATTCATAACCAACATTTTCCACATTTTACACTATATCATGCATTTATATTACCATTTTTTATCAAAATACCGAAATAACTCACCATGCCTAACAACCTAACTCAACCATGGCTAACAACATAAATCAACCATGCCTAAAGCAACCTTACTCAACCATGCCTAACAACCTAACTCTACCATGCCTAATCCAACCTAACTCAACCATGCCTAACAACCTACCTCATCCATGCCTAAACCAACCTGACTCAATCCAAGCCTAAACCAACCTAAGTCGATCCATGCCTAAACCAACAGAAAATTTGAATCCACTAATAAAACCCTCAATAAAATTCTCATGAAAAGGTTAACGATACAAGGAAGGATTGGCATACACACATTCCTTTTTGCTCTATGGGCATACCGCTCCAAAGATTTACACTACCACCGTTGCTACACCTTTTCACCGGTCTATGGTACCAAGGTTGTTCTACCTCTTAAAGTCTAGATCCCCTCAATCCGCATTTCTCTCCATGACATGCTTACGATGATAAATTTTGTCGGGACCGTTTAGCACAACTAGAATTATTAGACAAACATCGTCCCTAACAATGATCTGGATCACCTTCAATTTTATCAACAACGTATCAAATGTACTTATAACAAACATGTTCATGAATGAACCTTCCAAGTTGGTGACATTTTTTTGAAATAAAATCAACACGTAACCAAAGAAGAGAAAAGAAAACAAGGAAAATTTACTCCTAATTGGCTTAGACCATACATTGTAACTCATACCTATGGATCAGGTGCCTATCGTTTGTCCTCGCTTGAGGGTAAACCCGAACCTGAGCCCCTTAACGCATTACATCTTTGATCATTCTACTGTTGACCTATAGTCCTACATCACTATTTATCTAGTTCATACTCATCCCTTAAGCGTCATTTACCTTTTCCACATCTCATCTCCAATGATTAAACAAGGATCACGTGATTACCCATCACCCTTTTGTCTTATCGTAAATATGTGCACCATGGCTCTGTACATGGCATGATTCTCATGGATACTTTTATCTTCTTTTAGATGGCATCCCATGGTTTTTCAACCTTGCCTTCTCAACAAGAACCGAATGCTTTGATATAGTCTCGTCCATGACTTAAAAATCCAAAATAACAATAGATGAATCCCTCGAAGGACATCCTCTAATATAAGGGATCAAGTCCTTGAGTCAAAATTCCAATATAAAGATGAATCCTTCAAAAGGAATTCTTCCTCCTTCAATTTTCACTATAAGTAGACTTCTCCCTCGAAGGACAGCTATAAAAATCTCACAACTCTCTACATAGTTTTTCCAAAAAGAAGACTATTTTCACAAAAATCAAAATTCAGAAGCTTCCCACATTGATCAGCTTCACAAAGACCTCAAGGAGACATATATTCCTCCCGTATAGACTTCATGCATCGATCAGTCTATCTAAAATTAAAAAGAAGAAAAAGAAAAATAAAAATACACTTTTTCATCATGGACTTGCCTATTGTCATCTTAGCTCTATTGCCCAGGCATTCTACTTCACATTTTATGACCCAATTAGTTGCACCTCATTACACATTGTCTTTTCACATCATAGCTCAAGGGACCTCGCTAAACGTATGACATTTAGTGATCATGTGACTATTCGTCACTCTTAGGATTATCAATCATGTAATGTCTTTAGGGTCATACATTCATTCACCTATCTAAAGATGTGTTTCATACGTTTTGATCCTTGTTAATCGGGTGGCTTTCTTGCCCCCTCTCATGCCAGTCAACCAACCTCAAATCACCTTTACCTATCTATCTATTCTCAACCCCAACAAAAATTCCATCAACCTCATTATACTTATGAACTAAAATCACCAATACCTATCTACCTATATTCCACCTCACCTAATTGACCTTGACCTCATCATACTTATGACCTCAAATTCAACCTAACTATCAACCGCACTACCTATTCTTAAATATTATCATATTATTCCCTAGATTAGGGGAGAAATACATTAGTCTAAAGTTCCCTTTCGTGGGGACTATGTAGGTGGCACTTCCAGGGCATGGGGCCCTAGAAGGTTAGCTCAACCAATCTTTACCGTAACCATTTTCCCCACCTTTTACCCGATTTCCTGTTCATATCACAAAACCTTGACATCTAAACCGTATACCACATAACTTTTACCACTTATATTATTTCAAATTTTCATTTATAACCAACATTTTCCACATTTTAAACTATCTCATGCATTTATATTACCATTTGTTATCAAAATACTAAAATAACCCAGACCATACCTAACAACCTAACTCAACCATGCCTAACAACATAAATCAACCATGCCTAACAACCTCACTCAACCATGCCTAACAACCTAACTCTACCATGCCTAATCCGACCTAATTCAACCATGCCTAACAACCCGCCTCAACCATGCCTAACAACCCGACTCAACCATGCCTAACAACCTACCTCATCCATGCCTAAACCAACTTTGACTCAATCCATGCCTAAACCGACTGACTCGATCCATGCCTAAACCAATGGCCAATCCGAATCCACTAACAAAACCCTCAATAAAATTCTCATGAAAGTGGTTGACGATCTCGGGAAGGATTGGCATACGCACATTCATTTTGCTCTAGGGGTATACCGCACCAATATTCACACTACCACTGCTTCTACACCTTTTCACCGGTCTACTGATGCGAAGTTGTTCGCCTCTCGAAGTCCGGATCCCATCTCTCCGCATTTCTCTCCATGACATGTTTATCGATGATGAATTTTGTCAGACCGTTTATCACAACTAGAATTATTAGACAAACATCATCTTAAAAGTCCGGATCACATTCAAGTTAATCAACAACGATATCAAACGTGTTTATTTACAAACGTGTTCATGAATGAACCTTCCAAGTTGGTGATCTTTTTTTGAAATAAAATCAACATGTAACCAAAGCCGAGAAAAGAAAACAGGAAAATTTACTCCTAATTGGCTTAGACCATACATCGTAACTCATACCTATGGATCGTGTGCCTATCGTTTGTCCTCACTTGAGGGTAAACCCAAACTGAGCCCCTTAACGCATTACATCTTTTATCATTCTTATGTTAACCTATAGTCCTACATAACTATTGATCTAGTTCATGCTCGTCCCTTAAGTGCCATTTATCTTTTCGACATCTCATCTCCAACAATTAAACAAGGATCACGTGATTACCCATCACCCTTTTGCCTTATCGTAAATATGTGCACCACAAACAGACATGGCATGATTCTCATGGATACTTTTATCTTCTTTTATATGAGATCCCATGGTTTTTCAACCTTGCCTTCTCAACAAGAACTAAATGCTTCAATATAGTCTCGTCCATGACTTAAAAATCCAAAATAACAATAGATGAATCCCTCGAAGGACATCTTCCAATATAAGGGATCAAGTCCTTGAGTCAAAATTCCAATATAAAAGATGAATCCCTCAAAAGGAATTCTTCCTCCTTCAATTTTCACTATAAGTAGAATGCTCCCTCAAAGCACAAACTATAAAAATCTCACAACTCTCACATAGTTTTTCCAAAAAGAAGACTATTTTCACAAAAATCAAAATTCAAAAGCTTCCCACATCGATCACTTCGCAAAGACCTCAATGAGACATATATTCCTCCCATATAGACTTCCTACATCAATCGGTCTATCTAACAGTCAAAAGAAGAAAGGAAAAAGAAAAATATGCTTTTTCGTCATGGACTTGCCTATTGTGATCTTAGCTCTATTGCCCAAGGCATTCTACTTCCCATTTTATGACCCAATTAGTTACACCTCATTACACATTGTCTTTTCACATCATACCTCAAGGGACCTACTAAACGCATTTAAATTTAGTGATCATGTGGCTATTCGTCACTCTTAGAATTATCAATCATGTAATGTCTTTAAGGTCATACGTTCATTCACCTATCTAAAGATGTGTTTCATACGTTTTGATCGTTGTTAATTGGGTGGATTTCTTACCCCCTCTTATGCCACTTCAACCAACCTCAAATCACCTTTACCTATCTACCTATTCTCAACCCCAACATCAATGCCCTCAACCTCATTATACTTATCACCTAAAATTACCAATACCTATCTACCTATATTCCACCTCACCTAATTGACCTTGACCTCATCATACTTATGACCTGAAATCCAACCTAACTATCAACCGAACTACCTATTCTTCGATCTTATCATATTCTTCCCTAGATTAGGGAGAACTACATTAGTCTAAGGTCCCCTTTCGTGGGGACTATGTAGGCACACTTCCAGGGGCATGGGGCCTGGAAGGTTAGCTTAGCCACTCTTTACCGTAGCTATTTTCCCCACCTTTTACCTGATTTCCTGTTCATATCACAAAACCTTGACATCTAAACTCTATACCACATAAATTTTACCACTTATATTATTTCACATTTTCATTCATAACCAACATTTTCCACATTTTACACTATCTCATGCATTTATATTACCATTTGTTATCAAAATACCGAAATAACTCAGCCATTCCTAACAACCTAACTCAACCATGCCTAACAACATAAATCAACCATGCCTAACAACCTTACTCAACCATGCCTAACAACCTAACTCTACCATGCCTAATCCAACCTAACTCAACCATGCCTAACAACCTGCCTCAACCATGCCTAACAACCCGACTCAACCATTCCTAAAAACATGCCTCATCCATGCCTAAACCAACTCGACTCAATCCATGCCTAAGCTAACTTGAATCAATCCATGGCTAAACCAACCTGACTCGATCCATGCCTATGACCTGACTCTATCATGCCTAGCTCATCTATTTTCCATCCATATCATAATAAACTAAAACTCATATACATCACAACAACATCACCTTAATATCATCTATCTCCTCATATATACATGTGTGTATCAATACAATGTACACTCATATCACATTAAATGTGTATCTCAATAAACATGCCTATCTCATCATGGCTATCATGTCAAAAATGTTGGCACACAGGCTAATATACTATAAATAATCATCATCGGATCACAGGCCATTATCCAATACAAAAATGTCTTCAGCTCACAGGCCGGTATCATGTCCAAAAGATAACTACAATATCTCTTCAACACGTAGGCTAGTCTCATATATCATACATACAAAAATGTCTCGACACGCAGGCCGGTCCATAGTAGGTCAATCATCTCCCCATCTAATGTCAGAGAATGCTCCATGTTCCTGTGTCTCTCTTGACCCCTCTGCCACACCTGAATGGGGCCCCACCTACCTCACCTCCTATTGATGGCCCCTCACTTGGGGTTGGCCTCTACACACTAGTGGCCTCACCACAACCTTGTCCCTGGGCTTGCTTCGGCCCCCTGTACTCTCCACACTATGAGTTCGGGATCTAGTCCTCTCAATGGAGACTGTTGTGCTATGTACTCATCATAGGAGGGCACATTTAGCCCGACAGCTAACAAATGATCCTGGTAATACCATGCCTCTCCTAGGGCATCTCTTAACTTGGCCATGGGCACTCTCTATAGAGGTTCCATGGGTTCCGCTACCTGCGTGGGTACCTATATAATGGGACCTTGTCCCTGAACCTGCACTGAGCCCTGTATTGGTGCTAGAACCTAAGTCGGCCCTAGAATCTATGCATGTGCCTGTAGCTAGGCCTGTAGGGTAGTAATTTTTGCATGTGTTGTTGTCAGCTAGCCCTACAAACCCATAACCTATCCTTGCGCTATGGCCAACTTTCCCTGTAAAGCCTACACATGTTCCTGTAGGGCAGCTATCTACCCTCCATCTCTACCTACCTCCTCTCCATCTCCATCTCCCCCTACCTCCACTTGTGCAGGTACCTGTCCCTAACTCGCTTGAGCCTACAACGTCTTATCCTGGACTGTAATGTTGTAACCCGTGCCTCTATAAATGTCAGCTACCCCTGCATGATCCCAAGCTACGTCACCAAAGTAGCCACCTACCCCTATAGGGTGTCTCTCTACATTGTGATGGTGGCTAAGTCTGGCTGCCCTAGCCTCGGTGGTACGGCTCTCAATTGTGCTACCCACCACTGCCTATACCCATCTACAACCCCAACATCATCAATCTAAGTATCTACAGGCTACTCCTCTTGTCCAGTCAACATTGTGGGTCATGGTGGAGACATAGGTCTCTCCACATCATCTCTCTTGTACTACGGGAATGGAGGTGATACACCCTAGACTAATCCAAACTGGCATCTAACCCACTCTACGGGTATCCACTCATGCTCCCCACTCTCCTCCCCTCTATCCATAGATGTATCTATAGCCCAGCTAGCTCCATGGCCATCTATCTATATGAAGGGAAGCCCACATATAGCCTCCAAATAACATCCATCTGGATAGCCCCTCCAACAACCTCCTGTAATAAGCTACATCATGCATATCTCTAGCACCTCGGGCCTCTCCCATAGCCGGTACCCACCACCTGTACCCCACTCTCAAAACTCTCTATGGAAATGCATCTACCTAGGGCATCCCCACTGGTCAAACACAAACAATGTGCTCATAAGCCCAATAATGTAGTAATATGACACAATAGATGTTAAACCTCTACAGTCACCCATAGGCCCATAGCTCTCTATACACATGTGTCAGCAATGCAAATGCCCATGTGAATCATGTCCGATGTATCATCATGTCGTAGAGGACCCCCATTAATGACCTCGGGAATCTCCCCCCTTTGCATCCGAAAGTGTGAAACAACACACAACCTCCATCACAAGTACCACTAACCTCATCTCCTTTGGATGAGCTCTATACATTGCTCCATAGCTCATGCTAGCACTATAGAACATCATGTTTGCTACACCCTCACCAAAAACAGTGTTAGTAACTTCTCTAATGCCTCTCAAGAGATAGAATAAACTCCGGGCCCCTAATATATGGGCAACCACGGGATCCTTTAGACGTCCTCTAGGGTGATCATCATCTCACCACGGCAAAATGGAAGGTATTAGTCGATGAGTCTCATCTATCGATGAGGGAAACAATAAGACTCACCTCCCGGACTACATGCTTTGGTAGTGTCTCACCCCTATCAATCCCACCTCTTCCATATGTTGTAACTCCACCTATGTCGTGCTCGCCTGTACTCTCTATAACAAGGGTGGCACCAAGGCTCTCATCCACACTTGTCTCTCACTGCATCCCACAAAAAAATGTATTAGTCCACCTTCCCATCTTACCTTATTTTTTAACCCATCTACTCGAACCTATCTACCCTAATTTTCAACCACACTTACCCAAACCCACCTCGCCTTACCTATCTACCCTCACCCTCAACCACACCTACCCAAACCCATCTGCCTTACCTATCTACCCTCACCCTCACCCACACCTACCCAAACCCATCTACCTTACCTATCTACCCTCACCCTCACCCACACCTACCCTACCCTCACCTATGACCCACCCTCACCCTTTACCCACCTACCCTACTTTCTCACCCTAACCCCTTCCCCTCTCACCCACCTTATTTCCCACCCTACCCTTACTCTCTTCCCTTTTTTATCCCAATTTCCACTTAGGAATAACCGACCCTAGTTTCCCCTGACCGACCATGGTCTCCCTTTAATAGGCACCGAGTCATTGTTCTTATGACTGCACCAGTCACTACCCACTAACGTCGACCACAAGTCAACCGACGTCGGTCACTGTCACACCACCCACCCCGACTTTCCAACCCTAATTTTTCCCTTCCTCGACATTCTACCCACCCAAATCCCTCTTTACACCCTTAATTGTTCCTACATTACCCTTTTTCCCTACCCCTTACCATCCACTATTACCTTTTCCCTCTCTTTTTCCCATTTTGAAATTCTTTCCCCCAAACCCCCATTTTTTTATATTTTCTACATCTTACATCAAATTAACTCAAAAATCAAAACCAAAGGTTCTAATCCTACTTGATCTCGCTGCCACCGTCATGGTGGCACCTCCGGCCTCCATGCCACTCCTCTCGAGCCCTCTCCAGCCTCTGTCATCCTCAACTGACCTCCAACTCTCTCCACCAATCACCTCACTCGATCCGATCTCGTGGCCCCACCTCTCACTCACCCACTCTCACCTATGTGGCTCGCCAACCAAGCTCTCTACTTTGTACTCTTTTTTCCTTTTCCTCTTTTCTCTCTTTTTGTCCTTTTCTCCTTTTCCAAATGCACAAATGAATTTTAAAAATGTGGGTTTTCCACTTTTTATACCCTACCCGACCCGACCAACATCGGTTAACCCTTGACCGCTACCGGTCTTCTACCCTATACTACCGCCATCGGTTCCCCTACACCATCATCGGTTCATTACGACCGATGTTGGTTACCCTGCATACTCATTTCCCTCACATTTACCTCCTTTTCCTTACCTCCTCTTTCTTTTTCCTCCCCTACACCTACCTGGACCACTTTACCTTCACCTTTGGCCCTCCACCCTCTTCAACCTCCTCGCATCCACTATTGATGCCTTATTATTTTACCCCTACCTCAGCCTTACCCGTGTCATGATCTCGATATTTAGACCTAGACCATCACTAGTGACATTTTACCTCATGTGTTCACTATACCTTGTGGCACTCAAGTACTGTGTTGTTGACCTAATGACCTTACCTAGCCTATTGTCATGACTTTATCCCGACCCTACCTTTGGTGTACTAGAACACACCTAAACGTTCCCCGCACCTAACCTACATTATGTTTTTTGACCTTATCCTATAACTTGGATACCATAGTCACTTCACCCTTATTTGGATAAACCTATCAACCTTAGATGATGTATAGTTAACTCGCTCTTCAACTCGGTAGCGTGTTGCAGTTTATATGTGTGCATGTGTTGGATCACTTCGCCTTTGGCCTTGACCCATTACCTAAGATCACTCAAGTAGACCTTTCACTCTCTTCCCTACACCCATTTACATTTTCCTCACATTTACCTTTTATCAAACCACTCACTACTTCAACTTGCTTTGCTTCGTCGGTTCTGGTTTGAGGGGGATCACCTTCACCAACACATGGGCCAAACCACACTTATTTTTTTAGCATCGCTTACCAATGCAATCTATGCAACAAAAAGGGGAAAAATGTAGACACTAAAATTAGGTCACACTCCCCCTTCATCCTTCGACATATAAACCCCCTTTATTACATCTACCTAGACATGGCCCCCTTCACCTCACTAAGTATTATTTTAATTAATTAAATTAAATTAAATCATTATTCTTACCATATTTATTATTTAAATATATTAATTTAAATAATATCTACACAAACAGTTCACTCGACACCGCACTAAGTTAACTCAACCTAAGACCTATTCTTAGCAAGTTACCATAACTAATTAAGACTTACCCAAACCCTAAAAATCAATGCCTACACTCCCTCTAACCACATTCCTACATGCTCACGAAAGCTCTCGAGTCTAATCTATGGGATAACAACACAAGATCTGAGGAAATCAAGAGGATCTCCTAAGTTTAGTAAACCTAGAAAATCCCGCCTTGACCGACGTTGATTTCCCCTAACCATCGCCGGTTAAGCCGGACCGTCGTTGGTTACCCCTTTTAACCCAAAATAACCTTATTTCTCAAGGTGGTAAGTTGGAACTAAAAAGTTGGAAGCAATAAATTTGATGAGAAATAACAAGATCTGAAAATATAACGCATCTTCGAGATTTGATTCCAGCAAGAACTGACATCCAAGGAAGGAGATTGAGCATCTTCTCCTACATAGCCATCCCAACCACCTTTTGAACTATCCAAGTAAAAGAGGAGTGTACATACAGCCCATCCAAAATATTTTCTTTAGTTGGTGATCACTTGCAGCCTTCAAACCCATCATTAGCACCTCCATCCATCACACACAAGCCTTCAGAATGAAATCCAAGTACAATATCATACTTTCTTGGTTATTTCATTTCATCATTGTTTTATCACCCATTTTTTATCTTGCTCCTTATTGACCATCTCCAACATTTTATACCTCCATAGACCCATCAAAACCTCATAAAAACCTATCCCAATCACCTAATACCTCCTCCCAACCAACTAAATCCTTTGTGCAATCACAAAGGAGACCAAAAACTTGTTTTGTGACGTTTCTAGATCTCACAAGAATAACTAATAAGCGGTTATACATAACCGCGGTCGGTCACCCCTAAGCGACGTTGGTCTCTATGTTGGACTACACAGTCTTAAATAGAGACCTACCCACCTCATTTTACTTCACCCTCACTCACCTATGACCTACCTGAGACCTTTATCAGACCTGCAGAACCCAGATCCAACCATTTGACCTGTGGATTCTATTCTAGCTTAGTCTGTTAGATTAGATCTTGTTTCTTATTATGTTTTAAGTGAGATACCTAAATAATTTTAAAACAACAATAGGATTTACCTTATTTTCAGCATTAATTTTTTTAAAATAATGGACTGATAGCCATCTAGGAAGTACCATACTTCCCAGATCTAGCTCACACTAAGCAGTTCACTATCCATATTGTTTAATTTTTTTCTCGGTGGTCTTGCTTTCATTATAGGTAGTTCCTCCTAGCCAAAAGGAAGCTCTCACGATCAGTTGTGGATTCATAAGTCATATGCTTGCAACAACCCATCAACCAAAATTTGAATAGGTGTTCCTCCTAGACCCGTTACCCTATCTGTTTTGTCAACGATTCAAATAAAAAATCTAAGAAAAAGGTGAAACAGGTCATATGCCAATCCTTCCCAATATCGTTAACCACTTTCATGAGAATTTTGTTTAAGGTTTTGTTGGTGGATTCAGCTTGGCCATTGGTCTATGGATAATAAGGTGATGAGAAACTTAGCTGAATGCCGAAGGCGGCATAAAGTTTTGCAATGCTTTGTTTTTGAATTGTTTTCCATTTTCAGTGATGAGGTGATGAGGAACACCAAAACAAAAATGATGTGATGATTGATGAACTCACATATTTTCTTGGCTTTGATAGAGATGAGTGGTATGGATTCCACCCATTTTTATAGTATTCTATAACGGTGATGATCCATTGATGTCGTTGGGAAAAAGGGGGTTGATCTCTCTCGATAAGATCCAAACCCCATTGAGAGAAGGGACAAAGGTCACGGGAAACCCGCAAGGTGTGACTGGGTGTATGATAAATATTGGCAGGTTGTTGGAATTTTACAAAACATTTTACATAGTCCCAACAATCATAGTTAAGGTTTGGCCAGTAATAGCCTAGGCAAAGAATACGCTTAGTAATAGCAAGGCCACTGAAATGACCTCCACATATTCCATCATGAACTTCCTTAATGGTATAAGGAATTTCAGAACTCGTGAGGCATTGTAAGAGAATACCATCAAAGTTGTGCTTATAGAGGAGGCCCCCCATGATGACGTAATAAGATACCTTTTTAAGGAAGACACGTTGTCCGTTACGGGTGAGATCAGGAGGTAAGATGGAGAGAGAAAGATAGTCGGAGTATTGTTTGTACCAAAGGTCACTCAGGTCTGGGGTAGCGGTTTGGATAGAGTAATTTTCACATGGTAAATAAGAAGGTGAGTGGAGTCATTGTATGATTACAAAGATTTTAGAATCGATGGGCGAAGTGGGTATTTGGGAAGCCAAGTAGGCCATGGTATCTGTAAATTTTTTGGTTGAACGTGGGATGGTTTGAAGGGTGTAATGGTCAAAGGTTGTCAAAGTATATCTATATGATGTTTATACTTTTGAAGTAGCTCATTATGATATTGGTATATACCATTGACTTGGTTTACGACCAATTAAGAATCACCAAAGATGTTGATTGATTTGACATCTAGGGCATAGGCGGCTTGAAGACCTAATACGAGTGCTTCGTATTTGGCAATATTATTTGTATAATCAAAATCTAGTTTGAAAGACAAAGGCATGGGTTCACCATCAAGAGGAATGAGGATAAAACTAGCCCCACCCCCATGCTGACACTTGGAACCATCAAAGAAGAGTGTCATCTGTAAGCGGGATTGTCTAAGGAGAGGGTAGCAATTGACTCATCTAGAAAGTCAAAATTAGAGGGTTGATCCCTGGAAATAGGTGTGTCAGCTAATTGGTCAGTGATTTCTTGGCCCTTCATAGACTTTTGATGAATGAATTCGAGGTCAAGGTCAGCTAAAAGCATAAACCAATGTGTTGCACGTTGATTTTGATAAGGTTTTACATACATGAAGTGTAAGGGGTCGGTGTTGGTCACAACATAGGTTTTGTGGTTGAGTAGGTAATGGCGGAGTTTGGTGGCAATGAAAACTAAGGTTAAGAAAAGTTTTTAGGATGGGTGTATCGGGTTTCATAATCCAAAAGAGTACGGCTTATGTAATAAACTACCTACTCCTTATGTTGTTCATCGCGATGAGCGAGCATGGCTCCCATGGAGTGATCTGTAGCTGAGATGTATAGGTAGAAAGGTTGATCATCCTTAGGTGGAATGAGTATGGGTGGTTGGAAGAGGTATTGTTTTAGGGCCTCAAAATCTTTTTTACTGTCATCATCCCATTTAAAGGAGACATCCTTCTTGAGAAGATGATAAAATAATTGACACCAATCGATAATTGTGAAATGAAACGAAAAATTGACTGCAACTTACCTTGCAGGCTACGGAGTTGTCTAAGGTTAGTGGGTGGAGGAATTTCTAGAATGGCCTTGAATTTAGTAGGGTCAACTTCTATACCACATAAGGAAACAATAAATCCCAAAAGCTTTCCTGAGAGAACCATGAAGAGACACTTCTTTGGCTGAAGGAAAACGTAATATTTAATGAGGCAATCAAAAATGCTTTTGAGGATGGCAAGGTGTTTAGAGTGGCATTTAGATTAGGCCAAGAGATCATCCACGTAATATTCCAATATCCAATGCATGATGTCATGGAAGATGTAAGTCATAGCCCTCTTATATGTGGAACCAACATTTTTAATGCCAAAAGGCGTGACTCGAGTAGTAGAAGGTCCCCAAGGGGTGATGAACATAGTTTTGTGTTGATCTTCCGGGAAAGCAAGATTTGGTTATAACTCGAGAAGCCATCCATGAGTGATACCATCTCATGACCAGCTATAAGGTCAACCGGTTAATTGATCTTTGGGTAAGGGAAAGTCATCTTTTGGGTAGGCTAGGTTGAGGTCACGGAGTCTATACAAATGTGGAGTCCCCTATTGCCTTAGTGAAAGGGATAATGAGAAATCCAACAAGGATAATCGATGGGTAATATGAAAGAAACAGAAAGAAGGTATTGAAGCTCTTCTTTGTGAGAAGGGAAATGTGAGGGTGCATTTTCCCTAGCTTTAGTTTGATGGGTTTGACATCAAGAACAGTTGATGATATTGTGTACCACTATAGTGGGGTCAATACTTTTGGGCATGTCTACATATGACTAAGCAAAAGTGTGGCTATGATATTTTAGAAAAGAAGTGATGGCTTCCTATTCAAGTACCATCTAAATATTGACCGATCTTTAGGATGTGCGGGTGCTTACGAGTGTGAATGTTAATCTTGATAATCGATTCATTCAACATGGTTTGCATCTTAGTGGGTAATGACCGATGAATATATGAGTCTTCTACACCAAGGTAGGTGAGTATAAATTCATCATCCTGACATTGAATGATGTTAATTAAAGGTGTATCATCATCGATCATTTCAGGGATACGGAAGGGGCCTCACCCTCTCGTTGATAAGTCAAAGGCCCTAAGGAAATGGTGTTTATGAAAAAAAAAGTTAGGAGGGATAGATTATGGATCCATCGACTCCATCAGCAAAGGTGGTGATGAAGGCGGAGCGAGGTGAAGAAAGCGGAGAAGAGCCGATGTTCTTGATGAGTTTAATGTGAGCTTGTTTAGTAAGTGGTTTAGAAAATCCGATACCACTATGGTCATTATGTTTGTAGGTGGTGCATGAAATAATGGTATGGTGGAATTGCTCGTAAAATCCAAAACCAAAACCCTTCCATGCACATCAATGTAGGAAGGTGTGGGAAAAATGACGATTGGTGAGAGACTGGAAGTTAGTGGAAAATGGGTGGGTTTGTGATGGTGGTTCGGGTGTGTAAGTGGTAGTATCAAGTCCCCCATAGGTGAGATTGGTAAAAGGTGAGGAGGACCATAAAGGAGGCATTCTCCTATGTGGTGATCATAGCAAGGATTTTTTTGAAGACTTTCATACTCTTATGGAGTAAGAAATGTGTTGACGCTATATAGGTGGTACTCCCCTAGAGTGAGGCATTGAAAAACACATTTTAAGGGATCGGTTTTGTATGTAGGTAGCTAAAATGGATGATGTGTCAGAAGTCGATGCAAAGGTGGAGTTAAAAGATTGAGAGGCTGATGGGTCAGCTGTGGAGGTTGTGGCAGTGGTAGGAATGGAGGAGGTATGTGTGGTTGAGGTAGCAATTATACTGGTAAATGGAGGTGTAGGTGAAGTGGTGGTGGTTGCGGAGGTAGACGCCTTAAACGCAGTATGAGCACATCATTGGGTTGGTAAAGCATGTTGTATTTTTATTTGGTGATGGATCAACTGGGATAGTATAGGTATGTCCGTCATGCTCAAAATTTACATAACGATGCAAAGTGGAAAGAACACACCCCATGAAATGAATCTAGGGTTTGCCAAGCAACAAGTTATATTGAAACTCCCCCTCCAAGATGTAGAATAATTTTTAGACAAAGGCAGGGGCCCACGCAAATGTGGAGGATGACAAAGGTTTCTAATGTGGAGGTGATGGCGTCATTGAATGGAACATGACAAGATGTTTATGCATGTAATTGTTAGGTATGCACATTTGAGTGAATGCATGGGATGAAATGATGTTAATGTTATTTCCCCATCAATCATCACACGTTGCACCCATATGTCATCAATGTGGACAAAGATGAAGAGAGATGGGTTTGGGTCATCATTTTGGTGCGGTACGATCTATTCCTCTGAGAAGCTAAGGGAGGCTACTTGGTGAGTAGAGTGCGGTGTGGATAAAGGTGGTAATTTGGTGAGAGAGGCTACATGATGGGGTGTGATAATGGAGGCTATAGGTGTAGGGTCGATGGGTAAAACCTTAATAGATTCAACAACCTCCATAAGAGCTTAACAATGGGATTTCAAGGTTTGGATGAGGTCATATAAGGACATTTTGAGGGGACATTGGTGTAATTGTTTGAGCATGGTGTGATGTGTGACTCCATTAGAAATGGGGTACGTGGGGCCGCGGATAGTGATTTTAGGTATGGGTGCAGATGGTATGTTGGGTATAGGATTGGTTAGTGGGTTAGTCATATTTTCTTTACCTTTATCCTTTTAAGCATGGGTAGTAATTTGTATCATGCTGATTTGAGGAAGTTGAAAAATGGAGAAGGTGTAGGGTGAGTGGTATAATGACATGATGGGCGAAACCTACCCAAGGAGAAAAACCCCGTGAGGCGAGCTAAGCACAATGACATTTGGGTGATGGTGTGGCAAGTTCTCTGATGTGAACCATGTCAATTTCAAATCTTGGAGGTGGTTCTATGAGTTGTGGGGGTGGAGGTCATGGTTATTGAGTGGGCAAAGGTGTGGGAATGGGTTTCAAAGTGAGGCAGGATCCTCATTGAGAAGGTTGTTGTTGTCAAAATTGGCTTCCGAAGGACATAATTGGATAAGGATGGTTTTTAAGGCCTTTCAGTTCTCCACATTGTGCCCTAACACACACAATAGTAGGCACAAATTTTAGTGTCATCAAACCCTTTTGGCTTGATTTTTAGGGGTCATAAGGTCCGAGTGGTGGTAAGGTGATGATAGAAGTCTCAAGGAGGTTGGTTAAGATTTTGGCATAGGACCACTGCTAGTGGGTTGCAATGGGAATTGAACGTGGGTTTGGGTGTAGGTGCGAGTTGATTGTTGAGGAACAGTCCTCACGAGGATGGGGAATAGGTCAAGCTATGGTTTTGGGTGTTGCTCATGTTTGTCTAGGTAGGGGTATGGTAGATAAATGAGTAGGAGGGTGTGTGGTTGTTTTTAATACCTTATTGGGAGGTGGTAGAGTTTTGTCTTTGGGTTGCATCTTCTTTTGTAAAGGTGATATTGGTGTATGGGATCTAGAAGGAAAAGCAGATGGGGGGAGAGGACGAGTTACCCAGGGGGATAACGAGGTCTTTGTGAAGGTAGATGATGTGGGTCGTGCGGTGGGTGTGAAGGAAAGAGATTAAAGTGTAGTGGGTAGTGAAGAAGCTATGGAGAGTATTGAGGGTATGGGTAGTAGAGATGCTACAGGTGTGGGTGTAAGTCATGTAAGGAACTTGGGTAGGTTAGAGGTTTGCGAGGAAGGAGTGGGCTGTTGTATTTTTGGTTTAATGATGGGTGGAGGTTTCTTAACTGTGTTGGGAAGCTGAGGTCCTAAGACAGACGGGACATGTGCAGGTGTGATTAACGTAACAAGGGTATGAGTTCTATGGGTTTGGTTCTTCTATTTGGGTGCCGGAGTAGGTGTGGTGTTGACTTTGGAGGATGTAGCTAAATCCAATTTGATAGGTGGATGAGTAAGGCTGGTGGTTGGGGTGACCCCTAAAGTGGTAATAGGTTTATTCAAGGAAGATGTTGTAGGTGTGGGTTTGGGTTTAGATGTAGTTTGAGTTATGGGTAAGGGTGTATGTTGAGCTATGATGGGTGTCATGGAATAATTTGTGATAGAGGTGGTTGTGTTCTTCAATTGGTTGAAATATTTTTGGGTAGAGAGTGGAAGTATTAGCAAGTGACAACTGTATCTACGTTGAGACAGGGAAGCAAAAGGTGCCCATAAAGTAAGGCCCTATCCACATAATCTAAGTGATCACCAAACATGAGAATGACACATCTATAGGTGGAGTTGAAGAGGACCTAATGGAAATTCCCGTAAAATGTGTCTTAGAGACGGGGAATTGGCTAGCTTCAGCTTCCGTGGGTAAGAGAGCCAAAAGTAGGTTTGCAGGATCTTGGGTAGTTGATGGAGAATGCTCACCAAGAGGCAAAGGTATCTCAACAGGGTCTGTGATAGGGGGAGGAGATGATGGGAGCTCCTCTGTGGGTGGAGGAGGTAAATAAGTATCCTCCATGGACTGAAGAAGTATTGTGGGTATCAGTTCTCTAGGTGGAGAAGCCAAAGGTGAAATGGTCTTGATGTTAGTGGAAGACTCCTCCATAGGTGAGGAAGGAGGTGAAAGGTGTTCCTATGTGGGTGAAGGAACATGGGAGGTTGGTTCCGATGTGGAAGGAGGATTGTGGGCTAGAATCTCCTCTATGGACGAAATATGGGAAGTAATAGGTGCATCACTAAAAATAGCGTGGACCTCACGGGTATGGGTATCATGAGTTGAGGCCTCACCGGTTTGATCAAGATGAAGGGGCATGATTAGGAAATGGTTTCTTGAATATGTGTAGATTTTGGTTGGCGGTGCATTAGGATTATCCATGGTTAACTCACCTTTCTCGATCATTTCTTGGACAATGTTTTTGAAAGTGATGCAATTGCCATCACTATGAACCTTTGATTGATGATAGTTACGAAGTCATGTTCTTTATACCATGTGGGCATGGGGTGAGTCGATCAAAACTAGTGTGTGGTTTTATAGGCGATGGGTGATGGCCCTGGATTTGATAATATTTTCTTAGATAGAAGAGTAAGGCTCCCGATTGGGGTGTATTTCAGTTGTTCTCATCTGAATTGAAAAGTCTAGACGAGTGAGAGATTAGATGAGTGGGTAGCCTGATTTGACAGATGATTTGGGCTAGCCTTGAGTACCATTACGTTAGCGGTACCCTTAGCCTTTGAATAATTGTTTTTGGTTTGGAATAAGAAGAGGTATCATTTGAATTGAATGCCAAATTCTTATTGCGTAATTGGATTTTCTTCTCTTGAATGGAACAAATCTCTAAATTTTAGTTCACGATGAATGCTTTGTCAAATGTTCGAAAGGTTTAAACCTGCAAGTTCGGGGAGATATGTCTAGCACAAGCCCGTGTGAAGATATCGATGAGTTTTGTTTGTGGTAGTTGGAAGGTGAGATGATTAATCAGGCTACACTAGCGAGTGACAAAATCTACGATAGATTCATCCTCATACTGATGCGTGGAGTATAGGTCGGTCATGGTAACCTTCTTGATGATATTGATGGAGAAATTATCTAAGAAGGCTTGGGCTACTTGATTGAATGAGAATATAGAGTGTCTAGGTAACCCACTATACCAATCTAATGCAGGTCTAGTCAGAGACATGGGAAAGGTTCTCAGGAGAAAAGCATCATCGTGAATGATTAGGTAGAATCTATGTTTGAATGACCAAAAATGTTGTTGCAGGTCTTCGTTGCTATTGAAATGATTGAATTTAGTCATCTCCCAATGCACAAGGTATGAAAAATAAGGAATAGATGGGTGGATGGGTTCGTTGCAAATATCATCATAGGTGAGAGTGTTGCAGGAGCCAGAAACTAATGACTCTAATGTTTGCATCTTGTCCATCATTAATTTGATTAGGTCATTGGTAGTTTGCGATGATTGGGTGCCTCTGTAGTGTGAGAGTATTGGTTTTGGGAATATAATAGGGGTGGCACTCCAATATATGGTGCTTCTGTATAGGTTGATTGAGAAGAAGGTAGTGAAATAGGGGTACATACCTAGAGTGAATAATAGATGAAATAAGAGGCTACGATAAGTACGTACATGGAGGTGGAAGGGTTGTGGTCACCCTATTGGAAATGAGGGCTAACGACTATGGAATGGAAAGGACCACATTCTGAAAAGGGGTAGGGGTCACTGACACTAGAGGTGGTAATGTAGCTATAGGTATATGCGAGATATTTCGGGAAAATGAGGTTGCATTTTGGGTAGTTGTTGAAGGCATGGTGGATGTGGTGGGTGCAACAGAGGTAATAGACGTGGCAGTCATAGTGGGTATAGGACCTAGCTATGAAACAATTGGGGGTAAGGTGGAGGCAAGTAGCAGGGGAGCCAAGTGGGGCTGACGTAAGATTGGGAGTGAAATTTGGGGGATAGATACGGGCATGTTGTATATCAACTAACTCGAGGCATCTCGAGTGGATGAGTGAGAAAGATAAAATTATAAGGCGGTGGGGTTTTAGTCAACAATTCGCGTGAAATACTCATCTCTAGTAGCGATAAAATGGAAGGTGGTGAAGGACTAGGTGGGAGTGGTTAACAACTCGGCGTGGAATACGAGCACGCTTGCTTTTCTTCTGGTCGAACCATGTGAACCAAGATTAATCGGGTTGGGCTGGGTTCTCTATAAATGACATAGAAAAACCATAGGGACAGGTGAAACAAGTGGTAAAAAGTGGATTAGGTACAAAATGTTTGCTGGAAAGTGACACAAGCTAACCAATGTTGGTTAGGGTAAACGACTCAAATCACATATAACCACTTCCAATCACTGTAGAAAATAGACATTAAGTCAAGAACAAGGGTATAAGGCCAAATTTGATAGGTATGCCAAATCTGATGAGTTTTATAATGTCAATGGGAATGATAGTAGTGACAAGGACTGTGAAAAGTGGAAGAAAATGAATAGATGTCCTTTTGGGTAGGTTAACAAAAGGACCTGGAACCAACACCGGTTGGGTATAACTGACAACGGTGAGAGGGTAATCGACGATGGTCATTGGACCGACACCGATCACTGTGGAATTGAAATAGTGATGAAAGAAAAGTGGTTGTGAATTAAAATTTGATGAGGAATCAAACCTAGAATTCTGAGAATGATGAGAATATGGTCTAGGCACACTCGGAAGAGTCGAATACACCAACTATGATGAGGAGCATGTGAGGAAAAAAATAAAATAAAATGAAGAGTGTGACCTCTCACCTCAAAGCGTAAACCAAGCAAAAACACTAAAAATGTGACCTTAAGAGTGCCTTTTCTATTATGTTTATTTAGCTTATGCTATTTGAGGACTGACTCATGAACTGTAGAATAGAATTTTTGATGAGGATGGCTTCCTACAAATAAGGATATCTAAAAGGTGAGGTTTTAGGTGTGTTATGGCGGCGGTGGGATTCGCTATGAAGTATGACTCGATAGAGCAATGAGTCTGGGAGTACTGCTAATCCTTGGATCAATGCGATCATTGATAGGCATTCCCGGAAATATATTGTTTAAGAATATGTATTTTTTTAATTTTATGCAATGTGGCAAGACTCGGAGAGAGAGAGAGAGAGAGAGAGAGATTTGCTTTCTATGATTCGTTTGTCAACCATCATCCGGGAATGACTTCTAATGTATAGGTTTCCCTCAATTAATGTGAGCTAATGCGATAAATCAATGCAATGCACTTATTTTAGTCCCTCGACAAAAGATTCAACCTATACGCACCCATTCAATCCTTCCAAGATTTCTTTAGTGAATGGGGTTGGGAAGGGATCAATGACACACATTGCATTTAGATCCCTATAATCAACACATATCCTTATCCTTCCATCCTTTTTGATACTAATCACCATTGGACTTATCCACTCTGACTCCTCCATAGCCTCTATGATTCCTGATGCTATCATCTTGTCTATTTCCTCCTTGACCTTCATGCCTGATTAGGATTCATCTAGTATGGTCTCTTCTAGACCATGCATGCACCTTCCTTCAACTTAATTCTCATTTCCCCCAAGGAATGGTGAACACCTTTGAGTTCATGATACCCACGTGGGAATAAATCCTCAAACTCACGTAAAAGATCAATGATCTTAGAGAATTCCTTCTCCAACTAGTAATCTCCAATGATAGCTTCCTTGGGTTCTGCCCCTAACCCAATATTAACCTTCTTTATCTTTAAAGGCTCATGATAGGCACACGTTCTTTCATCAACACTATCCATCACTTTACGTGAGCCTAGAGAATGGTTAACCTCTAAATTTTCCATCTCTTCACCGTCTATGACATAGACCATCTTGCCTTTTTCTTTCTCTATACATGCACACTCAAACTACACCTCATCAGACTCATCTTCACAAAATTGTCCCTCTAAGCATGGCTCTCCTAAAAATTCTACAAGCCTATCCTCTACCTTTGCACTATCCCCCATCATAAGGCACTTGACCTCTTGTAATGCCTTATCCACTGATGGTTTGGTGCTTCGATACTCAAATGCTTAGATGAGATCAGCCACTAGTTCTTGCCAATTCCCTATTTGGTAGCGTGTCTCAGAGTGGATGTACCATATGCGCGTGCAACCACGAAGTGTAGAATACATTTTTGTACCCGAGAGGGATGGTGGCAAATCTTTCGTTCCTTCCCTCCAATGTCTCTCACAAGCTTGGATGTCGAAAGAGGTGGGATCCTTATCATGGTAGTCTTTGATAGTGGTGGGCATGTTACTTCTGGAGAAACAAAAAAGAAGGTAACTCCCACTTTGTGCCATTCCAAGAGATTATCCTAATGCATTGCCCACCAATGCGCAGTAGTTCCTAGTAGGACATAACTTAACATCCCCCTTCGTTCATTTTCCTCCTTCCACTGAGCTTCCATCTTCTGCAAAAAGACCTCAAGGATGACTCATCCTAAGTAATTAGGTAGCTCCTTTCCCCTAGGAATTGGACCATATGTTCCTTTGTCACCTTTGTCACCAATCCTTTCAAATGTCATTTGATTAACTCATAGGTTCCATGTGCCCAATTATCACATGCTAGACTAGTGGTGTCACTTACTGACTGAGCATCCTCAAACTAGATAAATCTGTTGGTAGGATGAATTATCTTTGGATCCCTGATTAAGCTCACATATATTCTATCCAGGACCTCTTCCCCTAAAGGTTCAAGTATAGGGTGTTTATTTCCCATCAACAAGGGGTATGATGACTCGTTCCTCCTCATTCACAAAGCTTATGTATCCCTTGTTCACCCGAAGATCCGCATTGTTCTTATAGCATCATGGGTGCCCAAGTAGTGCTGGGAAAATTTATTCCTTGGTGATAACCAAGACTTTGAAGTCCCCATAAACTTGTCTCCTGAATGGTGATAGATACATCCTCTAAGACACCGATGGGCATTGCCTTCATTTTTTTGCTATATACAACACATTCAAAGATAGTTGTAATGCATGCCTTCCCATATGATGCCATGCATGTAAGGTGAGAACATTGATCTCCGCACCTATGTAAATGAGTATATTACTAAGGACCCATCCATCCATGACCACATTTAACGTGATCTCCCTATAATAGTCAAGGTTGTGAGGGGTAAGGTTTGCATACAAGACTTGCCTCTTGTTCTCTTCCCCAATTCGTGGTACCCTCTTAGTACCCAAATTTAATCTCCTTCACAACTTGAGCAACATCATGGATTTTACAAGACACTCAAAGGTAGATAAATGATTTATATGTCATTTTGTAGCTGGGGAAGCAATTTATCTGACTTGTTAGCACTCAGGATTTGAAGAAGTGGGTAGCACCTTGAAAGGATTTTGATCTAATCCTCACTATTTTAGGTTGTGCCTTTCAACCAAGGTAAGAGAACCTATATTGCAGCCTTTGTTTTGTGAAGGAGGTGGAGATATCCTTATACTATGCATATTATATGGAGATGGCCTTGGGAAAACATGATCAATTTTCCATTATTCAAACTCAACAGAGTTGTCACTACTAAATGATGGAAATGCTTTCAAGACAAGGTTGAGGCTGCTAGAGACATGGTATGATCCTAATTTTCTTTGTGCATTTTTGTAAATGGATTGTATTCTTTTGTTGACACACAATGCAATGCAGGGTAGTATGGGGTGGGATTAGTTATTCTAAATTAATTTTTGTGGGAGATTTTAGACAAGACTAACCATAATTTTCCAAATTCTTTGAGGACCTTTGCAAGAAATTTGTAAGACCCACATAGCAGAATGCTTCAAAAAGGGTTGAGATACTCCTTCAACCAGGATATGTGCACCAAATGGAGGCCCAGATCTACACTCTTCCACACAATCTTTGATAACCTGCCACAAAAGATTGAAGCAGATGAACCAACAAAGCATCCATAAATCTCTATTTTATCATGACCTAAGGTGCACCCAAAGGTTTACAACAATCTCTAAATTCAAGGAAAGTAAAGTGATTTTAAATCTATTTATCTCTTTATCAGATGAAAGCTCTTCTGAATGTGAGATTGTAGATGCCACTAAAATATCAACAAGAAATGAGGCCATGTATGATCAATAGTGTTTTCAAACACAATACTACAATAGAGCAAATACAAAAATTCAAAACATTTTGGAACATAAGTGCATGAAAATTTTCCAAGAGACAACACAAATTTATCCGAAAATGATAAAATCTATCAAAGCAAGGGAATGTTATAAGAACAATCTCGAGCTTGTTGATGGCTTTACAACTGAAACCAACTCAACATGATACAAATCTAATGCAAAAGGAATTAGAAATGGTTCTCAGGTGGTTTCTCAAGAGAATGGGCTTCTTTCCAGATTTTTCCCATGAAATTCTAAGTTTCTCTAACCTTTCGCATGTCTTAAAACATGCATTATATAACTTTCAATTACATTTTATCCTTCTTTCCCAAGAAAATAATATTCCCAACATCAAGTTTGTTACAAAATTCCAACATGATTCGCAGATAGGGACATTTAACAAATTTGTAACCAAAGTTGCCAGGTGTTTCAAAAATGGTGAATCATTAAAAATCCTTCATCATTATCCATTATGGAGGCATGTTTTTCATTCTCCAAGCATAAAAACCTCTTTCATTTCATCATTTCATCCTTATCATTCCAAAATTTGATTTTGTAACTTTATAATTTGATATTTCACATTTTGCATGGGCCTGAGTAAAATTTATTTCAAAAACACCTCAAATCTACAAATTAATCCCTAAAACCACTTGCATTGATCTTTGCAGGCACAAAGGACACAAATTCACCAAAAATTCGATGAAAAATGATGCAAAATTCACATTTCCACACTTCCTGGAGCAAAAATGGCGGCCAAAAATGAAAATGTATAGTTACCCTTGATCTGCTCTTTCTCCTTCAATCTGGGCCCTCCACGTGTCAAAATATGATTGGGAATGAATTCGGGCTCATTTTTGACTTTTTAACATTTTTAGAAAAATGGAAAAAATTGACTTTTTCTCTCGCCCCTCCGCCCTTGAAATTTGGTGATGACATGTGGCATATGGTGGGTCCCATTGGGATCGCGGCTCAATTCTATGCATTTTTTACCTTTTTTTAGAATTTGGAAAAAATTCACTTTTTCCCCGTGGGCCCACACCTCCGCCTTTGTCCTTGACACATGTCATGCTCTCTATTGCTAAAATTCTACGGGCTTATTTCATTTTTAAACCCCTTTTTTCACCAAGGGAAAATTTTCCATTTTTCTTCCGTGGGCCTGCACCTCCGATTTCTCCCTACCACGTGTCTCCTTTTGATTTGTCATGAGCCATGCCTCAAATTTTCATTCTAAGTCTTTTGCAAAAATGGGAAAAAATTCCCTTTTTCCTCCGTTGGCCCACCGACCCACTCTGCCCGCCACGTGTCTCCTTTTGCACCATTGCGGACTGCGGTTCCATTTGTAACTTTCACCCCTTTTGAAAAAAAAAGGCAAAAAAATGCCTAAGTCTTCCGCCGGTCCATGCTCCCTTCGACCCCGCTTTGCCACGTGTTTACCTCTTGCTCCATGGAAGACCCACATGCCTTTCGACACCATTTTTTCCTTTCACCAAAAAAGGAAAAACTTACCTAAGTACCCCGCACAACCTCCCACCCCACCTTCACATGAAAATGAGACACGTGTCCTCCTCTAGGACCTATGGAGCTGCGGGGAATATTTGCAAATTTTTCCAAAAAAAAAAACTAAGTTTTTAGAAAAAACCTGTCAAATCTCATCCAACCAGAAGCAACCACGTATGAGGGATGGCTTGAGCTTTACTTTTGATGGGAAAATGACACCCGTACGATCGTCAAAAACATAGAATTTACCAGAGATGCCCGAATTTGATATTTTCTTTGTGGGTGAAGGATTTTTTGGTCAAAAAACAAAGGGAATACTTTTTAAAGTAATTTTCAACCATGGCAAAGGATTTTTTAGGGAAAAAATGCAAAAAATGAACAAACATGAGCTCCACAGGCGGAAAATGGAAAAAATGACAGAGGCCCGTGGATTTGGAATTTTAGGGCACAATATAAGGCACACATGTATTTTTCTTTCAAAATGGGGCAAAATAATAAGTTTGTGAGCCTTTGAAAGCATTCAATCTGGAGAACAAAGTTTACAAACCACCAAGTTTGAAGAAAAACATTTTTAGAGCACGTAGAACAAAGGGGAAAGATGGGAAAATAACAGAGGATCAAAATGGGCACCAACGTCAACTTTTGCTCAGGGATGGGCACTCCCAGTGAGTGCCACAAGAACAATGTAGACCAAGTGCCAAAATAATCCTTTGGGAAAAGGATTCATGAGGTAAAACCACCAAAACTAGCCGAGAACCTAACAAAAATGGTTGCCACACACCAAGGCAAACCACAAACCGACAAAACACCAAAAACAGAGAGCGAAAAACAAACACTATACACTCGTACAAGTGGTGTATACCTCAAATTTGGGGACTAATCCAAGAAATACTTCGATGCCTGCCATTAATAGGAAGTTCAAGCAATTCCCCATCTAAATCTTTGAGAAAAAAGGTATTCTCACCAATTTTGATATCAATGGAGTAAGGGCCCATCCATAATGCATCAATTTTTCCATGTTTGCCCTTATCTTCATTTCTGTTGTCTCATAACAAAACCAAATCTCTAATATTGAAGGCCCTAGGTGTAACCTTATTGTCAAACAATATTTTCAAATTCTCTCTAAATATGACATTCCTCTAGTGGGATGTTCTTCTATCTTCATCTAGCTCCATAATTTGATTAATCCTTGCTTCATATGGACTGACCTCTTGATCCTCAAGCTATTGAACAAACTTAAATGAAGATAACTATAGATGTAAGGGCAACAGAGATTGAGTTCCATACACCAACTCAAATGGGCTCTTATGAGTAGCTCTCTTGGCAATGATTTTATCAGTCCAAACTGTAAATTTAAGTTGTTCACCCCATTTTCTATTGTTCAGCTCCAAGGTCCTCCTAATGATCTTTAACAAATTCTTATTGTTGGACTCAACTTGTCCA
The DNA here is from genome assembly GCA_018340775.1 of Taxus wallichiana var. yunnanensis. Classification (NCBI taxonomy): domain Eukaryota; kingdom Viridiplantae; phylum Streptophyta; class Pinopsida; order Cupressales; family Taxaceae; genus Taxus; species Taxus wallichiana. The sequence goes on from CM031239.1 coordinate 620,011,836, forward strand.
TTTCCTTGGGTATTATAGTTTGAAGAATAAGTTAGATTAGTTCCATACTCCTTGCACATCACCATCAAAGGTTTAGCTCTAAAAACATGGCATTATCAGCCATAATTTTAACTGGCACACCAAATCTGCATATGATATTGTTCAACAAGAAGTCCATAACAACTTGGTGTGTTTCTTTCTTGGTGGGGATTTCCTCTACCCACTTGGTGAAGTAATCTGTACCTACAAGGATCCATTTATGTCTAGCACTGGAAGGGTTTGAGATCTCACCAATGAAGTTCATCCCCCATTGCTTGAAAGGAGCTTCAATTACTACATGATGCAAAGGAAGGGAGCCTGAAGCTTTCATTCTTCCAGAGAAACGTTGGCAACTTTCACATTTTATAATCAACATGGTTGCATATTTGAAGAGAGTAGGCCACCAATAACTAGCTCTCAAAACTTTGTGTGTTATAACCCTTCTAGAAAGTCTCCTCCACAAACTCCCCATGGAAATAAGTAATTACTTTGGGAGATTCATCTTCAGTTACACATTTCAAGAGGACACCTTCAAGGTTCTTCCAAGCCATCCCAAAGTCAGTGATGATGTATTTTTGAGAAGCCAGCTTGAGGGCTCTTTTCTATTTTTATTTAAATGATCAAGACAACATAGGTGTCTAAGGTAAAATATTATATCCTTATACCACTCAAAACTTACCAATTTCCCAAGAACATCTACCCTTTCTTCTTCTACTTCATTCACTTCCACAATCTGCAAGTTGCTCTCAACCATGAGCTTAGCAAGACCCAAACCTCTTACCAACTTTGTGGTTTGGATGTCCATATCATACTCCTACAGTTTGTTCACCCATCTACATATTTTACTTGAGATCTCCATCTTTGATAAGATGTATTTTACCATGGAGTGGGGAACATAAGGAACAACTTTTGAACTTAACTTATAAAGCTTAAAAACATTTGTTACTTTCACTACCAAGGCAAATGCTTGTTTTTCCATGATTGTATATTTTAACTCAAAGCGATTGTAAAAGCCTTGCTAAAGAATGCAATAGGCCTCTCAGCCCCATCTTCATCCTTTTGGAGAAAAATAGATGCAATAGTATGTTTAGAAGAAAAGGAGAAGATTTGGAAAGGCTTCTTTTAATTCAAGTGCTACCAAGATAGGTGCATGTTTAAGTGCCTCTTTGATTCCTTCAAAATCTAAATAGCAGCCTCCTCCCACTTGATAACTTGATTTTTATTTAACATGCATGTGATAGGAAGAGTCAACTCACCAAAATTTGACACAAACCTTCTAATGAAATTGATTTTCCCAAAGAAATATTGGATTCCCTTCTTCGTTCTTATAATTAGCACCTCCGCTAATTGCTTCTACTCTCTCTAGATCAATCATGACACCAAAGATTTGAAACAATATGACCAAGAAACTTGGAATTTTACACCCCAAAGTGACACTTCTTTGGATTGAGAGAGATTCCAAATTCTCTACATCTGATCAACATTTTTTCCAAAGTGCCGCAAGTGATCTTTTCTCTCTCTTGAAAATATAGTCACATCATCCTGATAAATTGCAATGAAGTCATTTATATAACCAGCAAAAGCAATATACATTGCTCTTTGGAAGGTAGTTCTAGCATTCATGAGACCAAAAGGCATTCTCACATAAACATATGTTCCCCAAGGAGCGGTAAAGATAGTTTTAATTATTTCTAACTCCTTGACAACAACCTTATTGTAGCCAGAGAAACCATCTAAGGTGGACAACAATTCAGATCTAGTCACTAATTGTAGCATGTTCTCCATGTTTGGAAAAGGATAATTATCTTTCAATGAAGCTCTATTCAGATTTCTAAAGTCTACACAAAGTTTGATATCTCCATTCTTCTTTCTCGATCTGCACAAGGTTTGTAACCCAAGATGAATACCTTGTGGGCTGAATGATCCCTCCCCCTTCGTTTCTTCAATTCATCTTACATTTTCATGGAGAGAAGTGGATTAATTGGCCTTTTATTTTGTTTGAATGGTTTGGAATTTTTTTCAAGAGGGATCTCATGCTGAAACAAATCCTCTCTATATGTTTTCAAATCTGAATATGACAGGCAAGACAATCTTGATATTGTTTCAACAATTGGAGGTAGGACTATTTTTCTTCCTTCGTTAAACTTCTACCCAACAAAAATCTCATTGGTTTTTCCTTTGTTCCCAAGTCATGCTCTTCCACATCCCTTGAGGAAGATATGTTTCTATTGATGATGTAATGAGCATTGCTAAAATTTGACTCAAGAGCAACAAGACCTCTAGGAATGGTGTTATTTTTCAATTGGATAATATCTTTCCAAACAAAGTTTCTCTCCCTTCATTCATACACACCATTGATTCCCAATGAATATTCTAATCCAAAAATCACCTTTATTTTGTAAGAACCTTTTCACTTGAGCATCATCATCAAACACTTGCCAATGCTTGATGTTCTTCGAGAAAGATGGCCTAGTTAACATTTCAACATTGTACTCAAAATAAGGTGAAATGGTGCAATCTCCAAATCTTGACCCCATCACTGCCAAATTGTCAGGTAGCAAAATTCAAAATTCTAACATGGTGCACAATATTGAAGGAATAAAACATCTCAATTATATCCCAAACTCCATCCTTATACTACTTCATCCACTGATTTTTGTAGCATATAGTTTTCTTATTTGTTTGACAACTAGCTCTGAATCTCCATTTGAAATGATGTCCTTGACACCATACTTCCATGCAATTCTCAAACCCAACAATAAGGCTTCATACTCAAAATTTTGTTAGTACATTCAAAATTAAGCTTGAAGGAAAAAACTAGTTCTTCCAAGCTAGGAGAAATCAGAACTACACCAACACCATTTCCAAATTTGGAGCAAGCTCCATCAAATAGCAAGGTCCAAGGATAACATACATGTTCAAGGAACTTTGACTGATCCATTTTGTGTTCTTTTCCATCAGCAAAACCAATAAAATTATCAGCATCAACATCAGCAAATAATACTTCGTAAGAAGCATTGTTAGGGTCCTCAATTAGATGCAACATTTTCTTTTCTCCATAAAGCAAGGCTGCCATCAATGGGAATGGTGGCAAAAGAAATATCCATTTGGAAACTCCCTCCAATACTTGCAGCTCAGTTTCTTGACAATAACATACCACATTTAGCGGGGCAATCAACAATTACAACATCTAATTTTAAATTCCTCCCGGATAAGATGCAAATTACACTACCAAACCCTTCACACAACCACCAACCAGCACTTCTCTTGAGTCCATGGTAGTACATTTTCCATAGGCAGCTTTCACTTTGAAATCCAACTCATTCATGACTTCTAGAGGCATGACATTACATGATGAATCGGAATCAAACATAAAATTATGAAGTAGCCCATCCTTTATGATCAAATTTGTGAAGAATGGATCAACATTCAATTGGGAATCAACCAAGGATATCCCCAAATATACCTTAGGTGTCTCTCCTAGATCCTCTACACCTGGTGGTGTTTCAAGGTCAACAATGATTTGAGGAGGAATCTCAACAACATTTACATTTCTTCCTTCTGGAGTAGTCTTCTCTTCTTTCAACCCCAAGTACTCAAATGCTCCTTCTTATGCTCAGAATTCTAAGCAACTCAATGATTGGAAAACTCACTTTGATTTGGCTCAATACTTGGGCTATGTCATAGGGAACACTCTTTGGAAAAACAACATTGGAAGGGAGACAAGAAGATTCATCAGATGGCATGGGATTCTTGGTAGCTTGGGCATGAGGAGGACTGTAATTTTTACTTGGGACAACAAAGCTTTTGGAAAGTGTTTCTCTTCTAGGAGCTTCTTTGGGAATGCTTGTGAGAAAGGGTGTTTTAGGTTTGTCTTGAGGCCCAACTCCTTTAACAACTTTGCTTCTAGTGTTATAATATTTCTCTTGAGCTACAACAACATTCATCAACAATTTTCTATCTTCCTCCAAAGGAATACCACCATCATACTTCTTAATCATCAAAGCTCTTAAGTATTCAAAGTCATTGTTAGGAATTTCAAAAGCTTGCACTACATCAACTTCAAGAGTATGAGGGGGAAGGAAAACTTGTACCCATTTGATGTAATCCCAAAAATTTGTAGTTTTCCTTGCACTTATCACTTCAGTAGATGTTGCTCCTCCTTGTGGACTTGAAGAACAACCCATCATGCAGATATCATCATCAGTACCATCATCATTATTAGCTTCACCTTCTTGCTAGTCCACTTCACATGGAGGATGGGGTAGAAAACACCTATCACACCAATCAATATTAGCAACTTCTTCAACAAAACAATCCCTAGCAGTTATGGGATCAGGTAACACTCTTCCTTCATGTGCTTCAGGATGTCTATTTGTAGACCCCATGGGTCCTTTCCCTCTATCATCTACCCTTTGATCACCTCTAGGATGATTGGAAAATATGTCATGGTTTTGTGCTCTTAGATGACCTTGTGAAGTTTTCCCAATTCCTTTCTCAGCTCTTACCAACTTATATGAGATTTCTTTGACAGCCCCTACCAAAGTTTTCACAACCTCCTCTAAATCAACACCCTTGCTAGCTTGAGGTTTTTCAGGGTTTATCAACTTTACACCATCTCTCTTGAGAGGTTTCCCAATTGCTTTGATATTGTTTTCAATTTGAAGTGCCATGGTGAAAGTTTGTCTTAGATTGGTAGGGTTCTTTTCTCTTAGGTAATAGGCTTACTTTTATCAAATGCATCTACATATTTGATTAAATAAGACTCATCACAAGGACTCAGACTAACAGGCAGCTTTCTCAAAGTTTTGTTAAACCTTGTGTTAAAGTCATTGATTGATTCATTGGGGTTCTTCTTAATATTCTCAAACTCAGAAAAGAGAAATCTAGGATCAATCTTGTCACCATATTGCAATCTAAATGCATTCTTCATCTCAATCCAAGAATCAATTGAATTATCAGGAATCACCTTGTACCAATCCCTAGCATCCTCTTCTAGTGTATGAATGAACAATTTAATATACACATATTCAAACTCTATCTCAAAATATTCCATCATGTTAACAAAAATTTTGAGATGTTGATCACCAATTATTGCATTGTTACCTTAGAATTTTGGCAATCTATTTCTGACATCTTGTGGGACAACATTTGGGTAACCATCCATTCCTCTAAAGTCTATAGGACCAAAGGTGTTAACAACAAATGGAGGTCTAGGCTAAGCCATATTTCTTGGTGGAGGTGATCTTGGGGGTGACACAAGCTGATGAGGAGTGCAAGGTATTTGGGGCTCAAGAATGTGATTCACAAGATTGGTATTCTTTAAGTGTTGATTTTCTTGGAAAGTTTTATTTGAATTGAAACACAGAGGTGCATATTGGAGAAGGAACTTACCCGGTACAGCAGAAGGACCTTCACTAGCTGAGGCAAACAAGTTTATGAGAGGATTTCTTGAATCAAAATCACTTGAAGAAGAGTGATAATCCTCTACCAAAGGCTGATCTCTCTCACCAATGGATATATCTTTTCCTGATGTCTAACCTTTAACAACCTTCCAAACTCTTCTCCCTTCCAACTCTAAGTTTCTTGAATCTATAAACAACTTCTTAGCAGAGTCTCTAATGAAGAGAGATCTTCTTCCTTCCAATTTTGCAGAGATTAGAAACACCAAAGTAAATGACAGAAAGGTTAAGACACTGGTACTTATCAAGATCGAAAAACATGGAGTCACCACTAAGGACTTTCACCCTAGTTGTGAAAATGCACTAAAATACTCTGTCAAATATCTATCAGCACTGAAAATATTGCCAAACTTTATAGATCAAACCTTCCTTTCTTTTAATTTATCAATCACAAATGTAAATGAAGTGCAACTACTACTGGCAACTGATAAAATTTATAGAAAGAACTTATATCTTCACTTAATCCTTACAAGTCTAATTATAAAATGATGCTTCAACAATGTATTTGCATTCATAATTTGTAAGGGACTTTACCAGGTTTGATATGCATTCAAATATCTCAAATATGTATACACAATATCTCAAATTGAACTAAGAGAATATCAAACTTAGAACTCTACTCTTCATTCCAATATTATAAATCTGATCAGAAGATGATACTCGATTTTGTAATTACACATAAATCACACAAGAAGTATTACCAGGGATCTAAAATACTGAAATACTGAATAATGTCCCTAGCAATGGTGCCATTTGGGTGTTGGTACCCAGATTTAATCTCCTTCACAACTTGAGCAGCATCATGGATTTTACAAGACACTCAGAGGTAGATAAATGATTTATATGTTGTTTTGTAGCCGGGAAGAAATTTATCTGACTTGTTAGCACTCAGGATTTGAAGAAGTGGGTAGCACCTTGAAAGGATTTTGATCTAATCCTCACTATTTTAGGTTGTGCCTTTCAACCAAGGTAAGAGAACCTATATTGCAGCCTCTATTTTGTGAAGGAGGTGGAGATATCCTTATACTGTGCATATTGTATGGAGATGGCCTTGGGAAAACATGATCAATTTTCCATTATTCAAACTCAATAGAGTTGTCACTACTAAATGATGGAAATGATTTCAAGACAAGGCTAAGGCTACTAGAGACATGGTATGATCCTGATTTGCTTTGTGCATTTTTGTAAATGGATTGTATTCTTTTGTTGATACATAATGCAATGCAGGGGTAGTATGGGGTGGGATTAGTTATTTTGAATGAATTTTTGGTGGGATATTTTAGACAAGACTAACCAGAATTTTCCAAATTCTTTGAGGACCTTTACAAGAAATTTGTAAGACCCACATAGTAGAATGCTTAAAGAAGGGTTGAGATACTCCTTCAACTAGGATATGTGCACCAAATGGAGGCCCAGATCTACACTCTTCCACACAATCTTTGATAACCTGCCATAAAATATTGAAGCAGATGAACCAAAAAAGCATCCAAAAATCTCTATTTTATCATGACCTAAGGTGCACCCAAAGGTTTACAACAATCTCTAAATTCAAGGAACGTAAGGTGATTTTAAATCATTTATCTCTACATCAAATGAAAGCTCTTCTAATGTGAGATTATAGATGCCACTAAAATATCAATAAGAAATGAGAGCATGTATGATCAAAAGAGTTTTCAAACACAAGAATACAATAGGAGAAAGAAACATAAATTAAAAACATTCTGGAACATAAGTGCATGCAAATTTTGCCAAGAGACAACACAAAATAATCCATAAATGATCAAATTTATTAGTAGGGGAATGTTATAAGAACAATCTCAGAGATTTTTGATGGCTTTACAACTGAAACCAACTCAACATGATACAAATCTGATGTAAAAGGAATTAGAAATGGTTCTTAGGAGGTTTCTCAGAGAATGGGCTTCTTCCCATATTTTCCCGTGAAATTCTAAGTTTCTCTGACCTTTTGCATGTCTCAAGACATGCATTACATAACTTTCAATTACATTTGATCCTTCTTTTCCGAGAAGAGAATATGCCTAACATAAATTTTGTTACAAAATTCCAACATGATTCACAAGATAGGGACATTTAACAAATTTGCAACCAAAGTTGCCAGGTGTTTCAAAAATGGAAAATCATTACAAATCCTTCATCATTATCCATTATGGAGGCACATTTTTCATTCTCCAAGCATGTAAACCTATTTCATTTCATCATTTCATCCTTATCATTCCAAAATTTGATTCTGCAACTTTATAATTTGATATTTCACATTTTACACGGGCCTGAGTAAAAATTTATTTCAAAAACACCTCAAATCTACAAATTAATCCCTAAAACCACTTGCATTGATCTTTGCAGCACAAAAGGACACAAATTCACCAAAAATTCGATGAAAAATGATGCAAAATTCACATTTCCACACTTCTTGGAGCAAAAATGGCAACCAAAAATGAAAATGTACATTTACCCTTGATATGCTCTTTCTCCTTTAATCTAGGCCCTCCACGTGTCAAAATATGATTGGGAATGAATTCGGGCTCATTTTTTTAATTTTTAACATTTTTGTAAAAAGGGGAAAAATTGAATTTTTCTCCGCCCCTCCACCCTTGAAATTTGGTGATGACACGTGGCATATGGTGGGTCCCATTGGGATCGCGGCTCAATTCTACACATTTTGACCCTTTTTGGAATTTGGAAAAAATTCACTTTTTTCCCCATGAGGCCACACCTCCACCTCTGTCCTTGACATGTGTCATGCTCTCTATCACTAAAATTCCATGGGCTTATTTCATGTTTAAACCCCTTTTTTTGCCAAGGGAAAATTTTCCATTTTTCTTCCGCAGGCCCGTGCCTCCGATTTCTCCCTGCCACGTGTCTCCTTTTGATTTGTCGCAGAGCCATGCCTCAAATTTTCATTCTAAGTCTTTTTGCAAAAAGGGAAATTTTCCCTTTTACCTCTCTGTGACCCTCTACCCGCTCTCTACCCACCATGTGTCTCCTTTTGCGCCATTGCGGACCCGCAGTTCCATTTGCAACTTTCACCCCTTTCGCCAAAAAGGTAAAAATGCCTAAGTCTTCCACCGGTCCATGCTCCCTTCTGACCCCACTCTGCCATGTGTCCACCCCCTACTCCATGGCAGACTGTAGGCCTTTCCACACCACCTTTTCCTTTCTCCAAAAAAGGATAAACTTGCCTAAGCCCCCACCAACCTCCCACTCTACCTTCACATGAAAATGAGACATATGTCCTCCTTTGGGACTGCATGAGCTACAGGAATATTTCCAAATTTTTCCAAAAATAAAAAACACTAAGTTTTTAAAAAAACCCACCGAATCTCATCCAACCAGAAGTGGCCATGTGTGAGGGATGGCTTGAGATTAATTTTGACGGGAAAATGACACCCGTACGATTGTAAAAAAAAATGTAGAATTTACTAGAGATGCCCGAATTTGATTTTTTCTTCGTGGGTGAAGGATTTTTTGGTCAAAAACAAAGGGAATGTATTTTAAAGCAATTTTTGACCATGGCAAAGGATTTTTAGGGGAAAAATGCAAAAAATGAACAAACACGAGCTCCACAAGTGGGAAAATGGAAAAAATGACAGAGGCCCATGGATTGGAATTTTAGGGCACAATGTAAGGCACACATGTATTTTTCTTTTTAAATGGGGCAAAATAATAAGTTTGTGAACCTTTGAAATCATTCAATATGGAGAAACAAGTTTGGAGACCACCAATTTTGAAGAAAAATGTTTTTAGAGCATGTAAAACAAAGGGGAAAGATGGGAAAATAACGGAGGATCAAAATGGGCACCAACACCTTGTCTCTCAACCATGCTCTTAGAAAGGGAAAAATATTCTCTTGCCTTAGAATTTTACATACTTCCCTGACCTCATCTAGGTCATATTTTGGCACCTCGACCTTCCTTCTTTGCTCCTCCATCCTAAACTACTCCTTTAGACACTTTGGATTTCTCTTTGTAAACTCTTAATGACATCCATGGTATCTTGATATACCTCCTTTTGATTCACCGGTGTCCTGGTACTTCCCATGTACCACTTCTTCCCTTAAAACCAATTTCTTCTTCCTTGGCATTTCCTTTACGCACACACCTGCCTCTGCTCTTGTTATTCTTATAACGGGTTCTAAGCATGCATCATGTGTTACCTATGGCATCCATTGTGTGTCCATATTCTTAATGCTTACCATTGCAGTGACCTTATCTTTCCGGTGTTGTTGCTTCATGTGCTCAAACAACTCATGGAAATCCTCATACTTGTGTTTCTTCCTACACCATGAGCACTACAATAGATCTAGGCACTCTCATTTGTAATGCTCTATAGACCCACAATTAAAACAAGTTCCACATGGGAACTCACTTCTTCCTCCTCCGTGGTTACCACGACCATGTAATCCTCCACAAAATCCCCTTCCGCACGTGCCTCCATCTGTGTGCTCCTCATAACGGTGATCATCACCTTTAGAACTACTCGACAATTAAGTGCTGAGCACCCCATGATCAAAGGCCTCATGGATCTAGTCAATAAGCCTACAATCCTTAGTATCATGGGTTGTAGAGGTGCATATCTTATAGTAGTAAGACACATTCTTCCAAATTACATGCTATAACAAGGGGCATCTACTTGCATCATGGTCCCCATGACAAATTTCACAGTCTACTGTTATGGTGCATATTGTCCTATGGGGAAAACTATCCTTGACATGCCCCTCTACTTCAAAATCATGCACCATATACCACTGTGAGTCTCATGGGATGAGTTCGCAGACAACTTCTCTAGCTGCTTAGCCATAGTAGAAATTTGAGCTTCCAGAAATGGGCTAATAACAATATCAACACTTCCAACATCTTCAGTGTGTAGAGCATCTTCTAATGCCTCGCGTGGATTTGTGAAAGTTTTATGAGATAGATCTCTTCTAAAAGGTGTTATCAACCCCCCAAAAAACCATTCAGCATGTTGTGAAGGGTGAATGTCATATGATAATTTTAACAGGAGTGTTTTGAACTATGTATCATACTCCTGCACACTCTTCATCATTCCCTATTGAATCTCCTTTAGGGTGTTGATGCTCTTCTGTTCAAACATAGGGATGTGGAATTTTACCAAGAAGGGATTCTTTAAAGTAGTATAATCCACCACTATTTGATGAGGGTCATAATTATTATACCAGCTATGCACATGCCCCTAGAATGTCATTGCAAACTAGCTTTCCTTTCGCTTTGGGGTTGTGATCCCCTTTGCATGCCATAGCAGCTCACACTTGTGAACATGCTCTATAACATCTTTAATACCTTTGTAATCTGGAAAATGTAAAGACATCTCAAAGAAGACTTAAGGAGGTGGTTGGGGCCCTTGTCCTCCTAAGCCAGAGCCTTGGTTCCCTCCAGTGTTTCCTCTACCACCGGATCCACTAGATCCACTAGGTCCTATGCCTCCTAACCCACTAGATCCACTAGATCAACTAGGTCCTATTCCTTCGAGCCACCGGATCCACTAGGTCATGTTCCTCCTAACCCACCAGGATCCACCAGTCCACAAGGTCCCGTAGTGGTTATGTCAAGGGTCCTAAAGTTCCACCGAACTACGTTCAAACTATTTGTGATAATGCCCCACTACCACTAGTGTACCCTGTGCCACTCCCATACGTGATACCAAAGGATTGTGTACTTAATCCTTGTCCAAAAATTCCTCTGAATACTAGAATAATATGCATAGCCATAGAAGTAGGAAATGAAAAATTATATCTCACGGGCATAGATCTTTCACTTCCATTGATACCAATGGGTTAGCGATACTCCTTCCTTGATCGGAAAACCATGTGTCGGGTTTGGTCACTAGGTGAGTTCAGATACATGTCAATGAATCTTCTCTCTCCATGAGATGAACTCTCATCAGAAGCCAAAGGGTTCTCTCTTACACACTTGCCAAGATGGGGTAGCACAGACTTCTCAGGTTCCATGTCTTCTGTGTGAACCTCAACTCCTTCCCGTAATGTATGCCACCATCCATCACACTTACAACATTACATTTTCTATCAATCTCCCTTTCACATGCTTCACTATACTTGAGTTGTCTCTCCTCCCTTTCTTTCTCTGTTGTAATATCTGCCATCTTCCTCCACCCTAGCTTCCTCGCCCAACTCCTAGAATGGTTTATCTAGCCATTGGAAAGGCCTATAAACTAAATCTAAGAACCAAGATCTTCATTTCCAGAGGGATAACACATAGAAATGATCCTCTGGGCTCCCACAAAAACTCAAACTTAGCAACTTCCTAGGAAAAGAATATGTAGAAATAGCGTACTCTAGAGTGTAGCTAACCATTACTCCTTTCCACTAATGATCCCTAGCACAAGTCCACATAAGATCTGCATCATGTCACCTCTAGTATTCTTCTTGGGTCCACATGCATGATCTATAATACTAGCTTGATCTAGACTCATATGTTGAGATCCATTCATATAGTTCTACTGGGAAACAAAGAAAAAAGTTTCATATAAATAATGGTAGAGGTTCTCTTCTACCCATCTACGTGCGTCAAAATCAGATCCTGTGTTAAATATAAGAGAAAATTCATCCTCCATGCTATTAAACCATGGTTCAACACTTTCCAAGGTTAAACACTATCTCATCACTTATTGCATAGATCATGATGTATGTCATTTACCACTAAAACTTTGAAAAGAGGTCTCGGTAATAGAACCAAGATGTAGTCACTTTTACACCCATCAAAAAGGAAAAAATCCCATGTGCATCGGCCTATCACCCAAAGGGTGTTGGATGCTCACCTAAGGCATGTGTCAGCACCAATTCTCTCTTTTACGTGAGTTAAGTGGGAAACCATCATCTATGTCATGAACTTAATGAATAAAGGTGGAAATGAGACATATAATCATCATAGGGCTCAGAACAACCTCTAGACAAATGTATTCATTCCAAATAGAGGGTACTTACAGATAATAGATAGAACTACAATAGAAAGGAAAATACATAAGGATTTACATCTATTCCATAACATCCATGAACAAAAATGAAAAGATATAGATATGAACCAAATCAATTACATTCATACTCATTCATGTTTGTAACCTCATTACATTCAATGGATCCATTAGACTACCACAACTTGATCAGACCAAAGTCATACATCACAGTAGGGATCATGTCCTTCATCCATACAAAGAAAAATTTATAACCCATCCCCTTAATAAATTACTCCCTTATATAGCTTCTACCCAATCCCACAGAGTTCTCACAGTATTTCTACAGAGCTCCGCTCTCTATATTCTTCTCTTTTATCTCTCTTTCTACTATGTGGGTGCTTGTATATATAGGTTTCTTCAACCACTAACTTGCTTTCTAGGGCTACAGATCCATCGCCAAGTGTCCAAGTGGTCCTCCATAGAAGCATGCTCCTTCAGATCCAAGCTCTCCACTCCTTGTAATGATGGTCTTCTGGAATCCTCTATCGCTAAGCATATTCCTTTCATGGGCACCACGTTGCTAGGATGACACCTTATCCACTTCTCATTTGCTATCGGGTCACGATTTTCTCGTGTCTTACCCAGAATACCTAGTATGGCTAAGTCCTAAAACCTTAGCTCTATCTACACGTACCATGGGTTTTCTTAAACCCTTCCTTAAACCCTATCCTGCATGCCTTCTCCTTGTGTACCCTTCTTCAACTAGGCCTTGTGCACCTATGCACCTTTTTATACTTAGCCAATATTTTGGGGTCCCAACATCACCCCACACTAAGCCTATTCTCCGTCTACGCATTACCATTTTAAAGTTGTGAACTGATCCCTTAAAGGACGATTGATCAATATAAATATTAAATATAGACCATACCCTCGAAGGATGACTAACCTTGAAAAAAAGGATTCCTTTTTTGATCAACCTCTACAAACATATCAAAATAAAAAAAGCATCCTGGAAAGCTTCCCGCATCGATCATTTTTCCCATAGCAAACTTCCCACACTGATTAGTTTGCTTCTTATAAAGAGTTGGGGCATTGATTTCCTCTAAATTTGTTAAAAAGGAGAACCTTTCTTCCCCACAAACACATACATTTTCCAAAATCCACCATGATCAGTATGAATTGTTCATTGATAGTCTCATTTAACATTTTGAAAGGTTATAAGTGCAAGCATTATAAAAACCCATTACACATATGTTATTCAATGGGGCATTCTTTCCACTTTTACTTCATTTTTGTTTAATCACATTTTAAATCTGATATATTGAGGTTAGGTCACATCTCTTGAAAATATAATCACACATCAAAAATCATAATCAAAAACATAAACATCATCATATCCAACGCATATTTCATACAACATGTGCATAAAAAGAATATCATAAACATGATAACAAGCACAAGAATCATGATCATCATCATATACAAAATCAAATAACCATATCACATTAGGGGCTTCTCTGAGCCTAATCAATGCAAGAACTAAAATCATTACCACCATATATATATATATATACTCGTGTGTGTGTGTGTGTGTGTGTGTATCAAAGTCCATTTCCCATAAAATCAACATAATGTCATGCATAGGAAAAAGGGCTTCTATGAGCCTAAAATCAAATGGTAAAGTCCATCAAACTAGGATCGGGAGTGGCCCCACCACAAACTCCTCCCCGCACCACCATCCCCTATTGGAAATATCCATGATGGGTGCTCCACAGTTGCCATATTATCACTAAGATGGTTTCTTCTATGGAACCCCCTTGGGCAACTATATGATCAACATACAAAGTGGCATCGGGTAGTTCCTGATGATCATATCCACGTAATAGTCCCTCTCCACTCTCAAATCCTCATAATGGGACACCACAATCATACTAGAAGGTCTTGCAGATGCCCCTCTCTGTTTAACCAATGTCGATAACATTTTGCTAGAAATAGAAGGCCCTGTAATCTCCAAGGTATTTCAAAAATTTCTCACTAACTCTTGTATTGGTCCCTATCAGAGGATACTTTTACAAGTTGTGCCTAGAGACCATCACACTCTATGATCAAGCCATCTCTCTCTAATAATAGTGTCTCTCACTCCCATTAATTCATCTCACTCCCTCCGAATTAAATCTATCTATGCCTCCACTACAACCTTGTCGTCCATCACTATAGCAATATCTAGATCCATAGTAGCATCTGGCTTGACCCTCTCCTCATCAACCTCACCACCCTCCTTAGCTCCTCCCTCTTCTCGAGCCCATACTCATCTAATTGATTAGGTTTCCCTCTCCACTTCCCTCATCCTCTCAAAACTCCTCAATGAATGAGACCACCAAGCAACAAAATATGGGGTGACCCCCGCATCATTAATCGACACCACATGACCATCCTCTTCTAGACCTAGCACACCTAGCTTCTCAAAAATGAGTGTTAGCACTATCACAATTACATGTGGGGTATCAATATCCCCATCCTCCTATTTATATAAAAATGGATCCTCATGTATGACCTGAACCAAACCAAATTTGTATGATCACCCGAATAAAGTGTATCAGTTCATCCTCGCTAGCTCTGTGGCCTTGGACCTAGGTGTCCTTCTCTAAGTACAATAAATCTCCGAGAAAAACTTTGACCAATCATTAAAATTCACATACAACTTCCAAATCACATCCCTAACCTATAATCTAGATATTAGATATCTATAATGGGTAGGCCCCTTGCCTTCCTCACTTTGTTGAGACCTAACCTCCATCTCATGAAGCATGGGTGCCTCACATTTATAACACTAGGTAATTAAAATGGGAAAGAAATAAAAATGTGCTTGTGGGCCCAACACTGTAGTAAGAAGCCAACATCGATCCCATAATGCACTTGGGTTATCCAAACCCACAAATCTTGGTATGTTTGTCTTTGATAAGGTAGGAGCCCACTCAAAGACTATATTGTGTTCCACAATCTCCGCAACTACCCCATCATCATCCATGGGAATCTCCCACCTCCTGAATCTAGTAGTGTAAAACATGAGATGCCCAACATCATCATAGTCATCCATGGGAACCCCTCTCTCTTAGACTCATACAAGGCCTAATAATCAAAATCTCTCGAGCGGTATCCATACCCCGGGCCTCATCTTCCTATAATCGTTGCATAATATCCCCTCTCTCTACATCTAAAATATAGTAAATAGGCTCCCCCTAACTAGCAATCTGGTAATATGATGAACATCCTCTAGGGTGATGGTCATCTCCCTTGTAGGTAGCCAAAATGTGTTGGTGGAAGGATTCCATTACTCTATCAATGCAAGTATCAAGCTACGACATTTATATATCTACCTGTAAAACCTCATCCCATAAATACCACAACCTCAAAATGGTTCCAGTCATCATTAGAAAAATAATCTCTAACCTCATCTAACATTAAGGGGATGCGGTCTCATATAGTCAATTGAGCGTTCACCTACAATAAACACAAACAAAAAGTGAAAATTAATAACAATGTAAAAATTATGATTTACAACTATAAAATATCCTCACAAAACACAAGCCTAATAAAGAAAAAATATCTTACACATCCAATAAAGTTAAACACATTGATCAAAAACCACATTTTCTCATTCAAAACACCAACCATTTAAATTGTAGATGAATCACTAGCAATTCCTGTAAACTTTCCCTAGGGCATCCGTGCACCTCGATACGGTCCTAAATCCTTCTAAAACCCTAAAAATCCCTAATATGCATGAAAAACATTATTAGAGCTTATCTTAGCAAGGACCGACTTTTGTTTGTGGTTGGAGGAGGCCATTCAATAAATATTTACTTGAAAAAAACAATTATTTTCCCATTAAACTAGGTCGTTATCATTATAAATTGCAAAGTGATGAATAAACAATCCATTTGGGTATTTATACCCCAAAATTTTTGACAACCTCAATCACTAACAATTGAGGAAATCACTAGAGATTACCCTAATAACTAATGATTGCCCTATTTTGGTCTTTCATGTCTACATTGCCCAAGAATATGTCATTTTGACTTCGCACAAGTTTTCCATGCTTCTAAAAATGTCCTATCCCTCAACAACATAGTCACAACATCGGGACTTGCCATACATCTATGGGAGATGAGCCCTTTGGCCCCCATCACTTGGTTTTCCTACTCAAAAATTTTACCTAGTAAGGATCATACCTCTGCAATTGTTATGCCTATTGGCCATCATCACAATAGATTTTCCAACATATTACTTTGCACCCTCTCTAATTGGGGCAAGCCCTTTTACAAAATACAAAAGCACACTAGTGTTCATTGTATTGCGCTACAATAGATTCACCCATACCAACACAATCCTTTTTTAATCATTTTTTTCTAGCGAATTGTCAAAAAACACCAGACAAAAAGGGGAAAATATAGACACCAAAAATTTGTATCCCTCGACTTAGATGCACCTACAAAAAAACACCACATTTATGACATTACACCCTCTTAAATCATCTCTAGATTAATTAATTAATCACACACCCCTCACATCTAAATTATTTAATTAATTTAATTAATTAAAATAATCCCCCTTTTTACACCTCACTAGTGACACCTCATTAACCACCTAAACCACCTTCCTAAAAATACACTAACTTACTCCTAATTAACTACACCTTCCAAACACACTAATTTATTCCTAATTAACTACACCTTCCATAAACACTAACTCCTAATTAACTAAACATTCCAAAAACACTAACTAATTAAACTTGCTAAAAAATACTAACTCCTCTTATCCTAACCAAATTTACCCATGCCACCACTTTAACAACCTTGAAGTTATCCTGCTTGAAATAGAATAAAAATGTTTTTTTCTTAAATAAATAAAATATATTCCCAATCACTTGCGATCTATAAATACAAGCATTTACACCTCTTTTCGGAGGAGGAGGAACGAATTCACAAGTTTTACAGGTACACTCTATCACATTTTCAACTCATTAAGCATTCAAGCATTCTACATCAACACAACTCAACACCACGTTGTCTCGAGGAACATCAAATTTGTCAACAAATTACTCGTTTTCCTCTCCAACCATATACTTCCATTCCTCTACCACACCGACATCCTACAAGGTAAATCTTTCATTTTTGATCATTTAAAAAAACCAAAATCAAGTACATTTTTGTTTCTGGATCAATTACACATTGCTAATTCTTTGTTTTTGATAAAATTGATAGCTAAATCATTGATTTTGACTCTGTTTAGAAAAATAGTCAAGTTTCATAGTAATCACTAGTGATTACCCCAATCGCTTGCGATTTCCTTGAATCACTAGTGATTCCTGTTTTCTTAGGATTTTTCACTATTTTTTAATGAACTTAACCAAAATGCAAATATTTTTCTTGTTATCTACTAATATTTTGTCTAGCATGATGTCTTCAGATGGCATTAGGAGGCTCTAATTATCCTATATTGGTATCGGTGCTTTTTTGTCATTCGACATCCAATCTACTAGGAGCAATATGAGCTGCTCCATAATATTGAGCTCTATGTAATTCAAAACACATCCTTTTACCTTCTATAGGATATCTTCGTAATAACTCAACACATATGGGAGACCATCGAAGCATTCCAGACACATACAATGAAGATATAAGGCTTCATGCAGGCCTAAACAGATGACGAGCACACTTATGAGATGAACTTGGACTTATCAGAAGACCACAACACAACACATATAGTTGAAGACCATAACCACATCAATATATCAAGCACCAACACTCCCCTCACTCACCTCTTCGACACCCTAGAAGAATCCTCGATTTCTTAGCAATGGATTATATTTCCATTCTAGATACTGACACCACTTTGTAGGGGAATAAGAAATAATTGATTTTATAGCCTCTAATGTGACTGAGAACCTTTACACAGACTAGAGTCTGATTTATGGTTTTAAACCATGACTAATATTAGCTATATATGTATCTAATTTAAATAAGTGATAGTCACATTTCTATCTCGGTATCTTGTAGCATGATCACAAAAATCAATAAAATCTTAAGCCATCTTTATGAGCAATAACATTATCTTGTTTAAATGTGATCTTTGTAAGTTTTTTTACAGGAAAAGAATCTCTAATCCATTACTTCAAACAAAGATTACAATATAAAACATAATCAACATTACAGTACCCTAAAATCCCACCATATCAAGGTTAAGCTCATTTCTTAACCATTGAACTAAATCAAGAAAACCAAAAGGTAAAAACCATGCAAGACAACCGGTGTCATATACCTCAAAAAAACATTATTATGGATTTTTTTGGATTTAGCTTAAAAAACTTAACAAGTGTCGATGTAAGGAGTGAAATAAACCAATTTAACTATATACCTATGTGATATAGATCAAAACAAGCTATTATGGATCTATTTTGGATTTAATCTGAAACAAGCTTAACAAGTGATGATGTATAGAGTGAAATCAAGAAAGTTACTCAATATAAGTGTGATATAGCTTGAAACAAGTTATTAAAAATTTGTTTTTAGCTTAAGTGTGCTAACAAGTTTCAATCAATGTAAGGTTTGGATCTTCGTTGTTTGATTGATTCAATTTTTTGATGTTTAGGAAGTCTTATGAGTATGTTTTATTTTGTTTGTATTGGATTGATGTTTATTGGAACATGACTTGGACTTATAACATAAATATTCGTATATTCCAAGTTTGATGAAAATTAATGTGACAAAACTAACTTTTTTACAAACAATAAGCAATCATGTTCATGGAACGTTTTGGCTCAAGAGAAAATCCGTCGGGAAAAAATGATGTTTTGTAATTCATGAAAAAATCATAATGTTATGGAATAGGTGGATGCATGCTCATATCTCTCCATATAAATGTTTATTTTGATATATCCTAGTCCTAATATACCCAAATTTGTATGGCAAAAGAAGTGGCACATGGAAACCTTATAATACTGGAATAGACTCATTGATTCATTACTAACCTACTTAGGAGTGAATCACCACGTACAATGCAGGCTTTGTGAAAAGGTGGAAAGGTGATAGGGGAATGAAAAATTAATGGTGTCCTTATTTCTCCTCAAATATTTATAGGGATTATGCTACATACTTCGTTATTACAACTATTTTAAGTGTTACTTGTTATAGTCCTAATCATGATAGTATTACTTGTAATATGGGAATATAGGTGAGGTTGATACCAAACGTTGTTTGAGACTAGGTCTCAAGTGTAATTCAAATGCAAATGTTGTGGTACATGGTAATGAATTCCACATCACCGGTGTAGTGTAGGTTGTGATGAAATCCACTTTCACTATGTGAAAATACGAGATGAAGAAGTGGTTAACAAAAAAATTCATTGTAATTTGAAAAAAATATGATTGGAAAATGAAAACATACCTTAGCATAGTGTTTTGTTTTTTTAGCAATTTTATATTATTCATTTACCAAGGTAATCTTAGAGGAAGTGTTAAATTTTTTTCATTTGGTAATAATTCTAAGAAATGCAATCATACGTGAGACAAATTAGTATCTATTTTTCACACAAAAGGTGAGAAGAAAAGTAAACAATTGTGGCCATTTTTATTTTCTAGATCACTCAAAAAGGAAAGAAAAGAGCATAAATGATCATGATTGGAAAAATGTTAAAAATGAAAATAAATCGAGAAATGCTCAAAAATATAATTAGATGAGAAAATGAAGCTAAATCAAGTAAATTATAGTGATTAATTAAGCTATTTGTAATAGAATGATTAGTTAGTGTAAAATGTTGATATGAGTTTGGAACATTTATTTGACCAAGGATTCTGCAGAAAGTGTTAGGAGATTTGGTGTCGGTCTCTCTCAAAGAAACTATCGAGTAAATATCAAAGAAACTTTCTTTGAGTGTTAGGAGTTTTGGTCTACCCACTCTCACCTCACTTCCCTTCTCACATTAGCACCTTGACTGGATTTATTTTGGGCCACTCAAAGTTTTGGTGAGTCCTCTTAAAGAAAGTGTTGAGAGATACTCAACCGAGGTGCCAGTTGGGGTTAGTGTGGAAGGGGATGTGAGGTAACATTGGGGGGTGTAGTTTGGTGAGTTAGCTCACCAGGATGGGAGGGAATTGTGAGGGGAGATGATTTTTATCAGGCTTTTAACAAAAAATTATTATTTTTATAACCAAGTGTATTAATAAAATTTTACTTGTCGCTAAAAATTGAGGAAGAACACATGACTCAAAAAGGCTATGCTTTTTACCATTTAAAAATGATTCTTGGCTTCTAGCGCGATTACTAACACCTATAAAACAATTTTAAGAGAAGCAACGAAAAGATGTTTTGATTATATATTTTTAAATCTCGCCACCGGTGTTTAGCATATCTTGTAAATACAACAAAATGATAAAAAAACACAACAAAACATACATAAAATTAACCAAATTATACAACACAAGAGTTAGTAAAATATTGTAAGAAATAATAGAGAATATTTTATTTTATTTTAGTGTTATTCTATAAATTAACTTTTGTTATTTTTTCCATGTTTGTTGATTAATCTCCACCAATTTATGGATGATGGTTACTAAATTTTATTTACATGATTAAGCTTGGTTATTCCTTGGAAATAAAAATCATAAGAATGAGCAAGTGATACCATGTATCCACAACATAATTATCTAAGCTCATAGGATGAGAAATTCATGGCATTATCGGTCATGATCTTCATTGTTATTCAAAATCTTATGATAATTGTAAATTCTATTTGAAGTATATTTCTGACAAGAAATTACTTTATCCACTTCATGAAGTAGTCTATCACTATAAGCACACTTGAATGACTGATATTGGAAGAATGGTTGAGGAAAAAAATAAAACCTATGATCCATTGCTAAAAGGGCTCTTATATCACCACACATCTCAAAGGTAATGATACAAATTATTGGCACATTTCACACTTAGACACTCATTTGTGTGAATTCTAAAAAATATTTGGCCAATAATATTATTCACAAAGAATCTAATGTGTAGTGATTGGGGCTAATAAGAGGCATTTATAATCCTTGTCGTGGAATGATTTAAGATATAATATCTGGTGATATATTTGTAGACACCCATAATTACGTCCAAACAATTTAAATACTTAAATTGTGTTAATTATCGTCTTTCTCGCAAATAGACGACATATCGTCAAAAGCACTCATTTTCCCTCATATCATCATTAATTAATTACACTAAGCTAATTAATTAAGTTTCCTATCCAACAAATACCCTAATTAACAACCTTCCGTTAATAAATCACCCCTTCTACCTAGACTAATTAATTATTATTAATTAATTAGCTTTCCCTCCATTTAACCAATAAATCAATATTTAATTGATTTAATCCCTATAATATCCTAAATCGTACTAATATTCCTCTAATTATCTTCTATAAGCTTACATCTACCTATTAGTTAATCACCTTTGATTAATTAAAACACCCCCAACTCCCATGACTTGCTAAGCATAAATTAAACCCTTATAAAGTAAGGTTACCTTTAATAAAGCAACCTTATCCATTCCTAATCATGTTTTACCTTTATCCCACATTCATGAGAATGTGTTGAATCCTTTATCCTTTGGGCTATATAAGGAGCCCTCCTTACCTTTATACCTACACCTAAACTCCTAAGAGAGCAAATGCAAAGCATATAACAAAGAGACTAAGAGCTTACACCTTGTTTTCTTGAGAGTTCATCATCTTGAGGAGCTAAGCTTCATATTCTAGCCTAAAGTGCTTAGGTCATATGGGAGGTGTCAAAAGGGTCTTGACTACCAACTTTGATAAGCCCCATCCCTGGGTTCTTGGAGATATCAAGACAACCAAATATTGATTTCCATGGAACTTATTTAGGTCCATTTACTTGTTTGTTGGTAATCTAGAGAAGTAGAGATTTAAATACTTTAGCATTGTTTAATTCAAAGTTAATGCATTATGCTAGGTATTAATCTTGTTTAGATCTCATCTTTGATGGTGTTTAGATTTTGTCATTATCTTTGTTATAGAACTATTTAGGTGTTAGTTCTCATTCATCTAACTTAGCTAAAAGCACAAAACCATGCACACAATATTATATGAGTGTTCCTTTGATTGTTGAAAATCATGCTTTCCATGGATAAATCATTTCTACTCTTGGATTCATTAGGCTGAAATGTTGTTGCTTGCAAGAATCCATTTTCACTTCTGATAGGTGAGTTGTAATCTGGTAATGATGGTTGCAAACTTATCTCTTTTTAATTAATACATCCTTGGATCAATTCCATTGATCCAAGGTATGTTATAAATCTTCTTACCTAATCTGAATGGAAAACTTGACATTCAGAGGTTGAGAGACATAACAGACTAACTTTTGTATGTTTACAAATTCTTTATTGTCTTGTAAGATCATGCCTATTCTATTGTATGTTTTGTGCTCGGATCTTCTTGATTGATCTCAATAGGATGCTTAATGGCATTAAGTGAAAAGAGGCTTATGTCAGGACTATTGAGGAAAAAAAAAAAAAAAAAACTAAGTCCTAGACCTATGAAATCTATCCTAGTGGGATTTTAAACTAAGGTAAGAGTACCTATCTCCTATCTATGTCTGCTCTATTGGGATGACATCCTAACCTAAGTTGCATATACTAAGTTGGGATGAGGGGGAAAAACCTAAGGTGATGCTAGATTATTTCTAACCTAATACCTAATACTATTTGGTTATGAATTATGATCTAACCTAAGATGACTATTTACCTATTGTAATGTTTATAACCTAAGGTAAATATTTTTAAACTAGCCTATGGTCTATCCTAAGCTAATGGTATCTATCCTAAACTAATGAAGTGTGGAAAAAGGACCTAAGTCATATGGCAAAATGGGAAGCTAGGTGGGGTTCCTAAGCTATTAATGTGATTTGATCTTGGGAATTAAGTGACAGTGTACTTGCCAGATTAGGTAGGCATGAAATTTGGAGGAAGCTTATACGTGGCATCACTAAGGTTTAGTGATGCATGTAAAATTTCAATTGGGTCTTCACCAATTTTGGATGGTGGTGGCAAGGAGAGATAGGTGGGAATTTGAGAGTAAATGGCATTAATGAGCCTCATTTTTGTGAGCAAACCATCTTGGAAACAATGTGGGTGATTTTTGGGGGTTGTTTGGTCTTGCATGCTTTGTGATTTTTTCTACATGGAGCTATCTAGTTCTTCAAACCAATAGTTTGATTTTCACTTTGTGGCTATTTTTGGTTTCCCTAGTCTATTTTCGATTCAAGGAAAGTATATGAGACATTGGGGAAAGAGATTTTTTGATTGTTGATCTTTCTTGGAGGAGAAGAAGAGTTGAAGCTCACTGGAAGTCTCCTTTGAATTGGTAGAAGCACTATCAGGCATGATAGGCTCTATCCATTAAGATTTCTTTCTTTTCTCTAAATGTTTCATTAAAACAACTCTTCTCTCATGAGATAAATGTTTTCTGGTTATTGTTCTAGTTATTTTCTCTCTTGTTGTAAGAATCTCTGTGCTTTTGGTTTTGGGACCCTTGCATGATAATGTGGTTTTGGGTGTTTTCTCTGAGTAAGTTTAAATGTGAAAATACATTTGGAACTGTAGAGACTTTAGTGTTTTGATTAAAATATGCATTTCTGACTATCTTCTCATAAAAGAGTTTAAGTAAATGGTTTTTGTTTTGAGCTTCAAACTGAAGTCTCTTTGGAAAGTAGAAAATAAGTGAATACTTTTCTCTGATGCATCTTTGAGTTTTAAAAGTTGTATTATTTCTCTTTCGGTCTGTCTAGGTTGATATTTCACCCTTTTTTATGAACACATTTTTATATGAAGCAAGGAAATGATGTCTTGTTTCTTTATCTGTACTGGTAAAATGGCATTGTTTAGACTAGATGCCTTTGATGGTTTAGAAAGGTAGTTGAATACTCTTTTAAACTATATCTTGTTTTGTGAAGATTTAGTACTTCTTTTTTGGGACTGTATTGTATACTTTACTCTACAGTATGAACTCAAACTTGTGTTAAAACAAAGATAAATGGAGGAATGTGGTTTATGGCATTGTATGCATCCTAGAATTTCAACTTGTATAAGAACTGGGAAGTAATTGCTTTTTTCTTTTGTACTTCTTCACTTTTTTGATTTTATATTTTGTGAGCTGGGTAAGTTATGGTATTTGATGTTACTGATACGGTTTGAGCTCGTAAGGAAAATAGAAGTAATGTTTGACATTAAACTTCACGTTTGGTTTTGTATTCTCTATTGGAACTTTTGAAAGAACTTATGGGTTTTAAAAAGGGTTTTGGAATTCAATTTTAAAACAGTGGTGATTAAGCTCTCGGTTTCAGATCCTTTCTATTAAGTCTTCCTTTAAAAGTATGGAAGTTAGGTTTGGTTAAATGGGTGAAGTTCTATTTGTTTGAAATAAACTATTGATTGACTCTCTCCAAGTCGTTAAGGTGAATACCTTCTCAGGTCTATTCGACCTTCTTAAGTTTGATTCTCTGTCCTTTTTGAACTTGGATGAGGTGATGTGAACTTACTCACTAGAACTAGAAACTTCTTTGTAGTTTGTTAATGCATCATGTTATGAGAAGACTGTGGAAAGTTAATGGGATTCATTTGATGTGTAAGAAACTTTTGGGACTGATATTTTTGGTATGTTGAAAAAAAAAACCATTCCTATTTGGTTACTCTCTTGATATCTGTTTATTTGTGTGGAATCAATGTCTTGTCGATTTCATGACCATGAACAACTGAGCCTGTCCCTTGGAAAGGAAAACTTACACCTTTCTTTGACTGATTGTTTTCAAGGGTAGTCTTGTTTCTCTTTTGATGCATCTTTAGGTAACTTCTTCTGATGGTCTCCTCTCTGTGCACACAATAGATAATATGACCCTTCTCTGATGGATATGAGTAAGAAATAATCCTTTTGTAAATCTACTTGTTTGATGGAATGTATGGTTTTAAATCACTGACTGATATCTCCAATAATGTTGAATAATTCATAAGGGTTGCAAGTGAGTTGATAACTATTTTAATTCTCTTCCTTCTTGGATTGGATTGAGATCCTTATTAGTAGTTGTTGTCTCTTAAATGATGAATCTCTTTATTGGCTTCCTTGTTTGATTCAGTTATGTACTTTTTGAACCTGATTTCTATCTCTTAGAAGAATGGTGAGTTTGTGGATAGTCTGTATTGATTCTTCTTCTTATTTATTTAAGTTGTAGGATGTTGACTCTCCTTTTCTGATGATGCATATGAGAATTTGGTTTAACCGAATGATAAAGGAAATTGTAAATTGTGTACCTTTCAGTTCATTCTCCTTTATTTTTATAAAAACTTGTCATAGGTTTAGTTGAATCAATTACATTACTTTTATTAAGTAATTGATTAATAACTATTATTAATTACTCCTCTACTTAAAAGGTATTTAATAATTGTTTCAGTTATTTAAAATGAAACATTGTTGTTGGGAAATACTTATCTAGTATTGATAAGAGACCTAATCTAAGAACCTAGGTTACATTATTTGACCTAGAATTAGGCTGCCACATCTGAATTGTGAATCTCTTATTTATTTAAGTTGTTGGATGATTCATCTTAAAAATGTTACGATGCTAAAATGAACTTGACTATACATGTTTTTTAGAAACTTGGTAAAGATGACTAGGAGGTCTTTGATTCTGAAAGTAACTCTTTTTGTTTATATAGTAAAGTTAAATTCTATATTTCAAATTCAGAAAGAATTATGAAATAATTAAATGACAAGAGTTGTTGTTTGATATAAATAAGTAATTGTTTGGGACAATACTTATATGATATAATGCAGTAGTTGCTGATTATATTATGATCTTTTCTTAAAAGTGAATTCAGACTTATTATTTGTACTTCTTTTATGGTTGTTATTACTTATGCTTATTTGTATGATACATTAATTGTTTCATTAAAGTAGAGTTGTTTTAATGGAACAATTAGTGGAATGCACTTCATTTTAATGCTTAGTGCTTATCATGCTCAGTTCAATGAACTGACCCATGCTAGCAATTTTTGTAGATGGACTTCGTAAGTGATAAAAGAAGGCAAAAATTTTTATGATGTATTGGCTGATTTAAAGTCTGGCTCTTTTGTAAAGAATTCCGATTCATTCATGAGTTGTATTGAAAAAGAAAAGTTGTATTCTTCTATGATCTTAATGTTGTTTGACATGCAGTATGCCTGAAATGCATAGTCTTGTAAAGTGTATATTTTTATCATGATGAATTGAAAAGTTTGGAGACTGACTTCAAATTGTTGTGTAAATTCTCTTGTACTTTTTATGAAAATTGGAATGCTATCTTGTCGATATTCTTCATATCTATTTGTATACTTATTATTGTTATCATTTAATAAGTTGGATGAAGGGAATAGTTCAATCTCCCTTACTAAGATGCAACTTGCTAAGTTGCATAAGATGTCGTTCTCTATCTAAACAATTATAGTATAATAATGGAATGTGTAATGGACATACAATTAAACTATAGGAATTGTGAAAGATAAAAAGGGTATGATAACCCTAACACTTAATCATGTAGAGGAAGACTCTTCCTCTCTCAAAAGAATGTAAAACAAAAAGAATGGTGTTTATGATCGTTAATCATTGTACTTCATTTTCTATGAAGTCTACTCTAGTTGAACCTATGTGGATGCTACACCTTCTTTGAACAGTTAAGTTACATTAAATTAACCTTATGATGTTTTTTGTCCTATTTTTGGATAACTGCTTGTTATGCCAAAGTTAATGAACATAAAAGCAATCATGAGTTAATGAAGTTCTTAATATTAATCAAATCAAATATGGAAGAAGAACTTAAGGAATGTTGGATTTAGGGTTTTGCAAGGTTGTTGTAATCTGAATCTTAATCCAAATTTAATTAAGTGTTAATGACCTCCTAGGGGTATGTACATCATGATGAAGTAGTTCTAACGGATGTTGGCACACATGCCAACTATGTAGGATTGTACCTTCGAGAAGACTAAGGACTTCTCGAGGATACAATGTTGCAGTTGACATGTGGCAACACCCTTCCACATTTGTTCATCTAGATCTACACACATCTAGACTTGAACTTAGTTTCTCTCTAGGTCAAGTTAGTAGCATGATTTGAATAGGAAGTAGCTTTCTATGACTCGGGTACCTAGGCACATTCGATCGACTTAGGTCGGTTGAGTATGCCCATATACCCTAAGTCATCGTGAGCATCTCCCTATAACAAATTATGTCACTAACCTGGGTTAGGGTCAAACCTTGGGCAAGTGGACTGATAGAAAGTCGTAAAAGACCATTCTAGATACAAAGAGTGAGGTGAAGGACGTATTCTGATTTGATGAATATGTCATCTAGGAATAGTAACATGAATAATATGTTGGAAATCTTTGGCCAAAGTATCACAAGCTACTGGTTGTGTTGTCCTATGTCACCTAGTTTAAAGAAACGTGATGTCAGATGAATATTGGTAACAAATATTCAGATAGGTTCTTTAAACAGATCACTCAATACCTAGAATAGGGTAAGAAAACCAAGTATACGTAGTATACATAAAGTATTCCATACTTAAAGACAAACATGAGAGATCGGTTAGAAACCGAGTCATGAAATGAGAGATCGGTAGTTTACCGAGTCATTTATAACTGCATATGGTTATCTATTATGAGATTGATTGGCATGGAATGTGTGTTCTAAATGATGTTTTATTTAGAACAGAGAACATTGTGTAAAAAAAAAAAAAATTTTTTTCCTTGTTTCTAAAGTCTTAAAATGGGAATGTTACATCTTGGTATCAGAGCTGAAGGTTGCAGCTCTTGGACCTATTGTGTCCATAATCTGATAAAACTTAAATTTTCTTGTTAACAAAAATGGTTAGAACAAGAGGAAATGTTGCAAATAATCCTCCACCTGAGGAAGGAGCAACAAACTACCCAAAAACTTGATGAGATCCTTGCTTCCTGTTGGACACAAGAGATCATTTGGTTGTACTTGAACAACAAGTAATGGGAAATGAGGAGGAAGAAGATGCTTGGTAATAATAATCAGCCACCTCCTGAGGACAATGCCAATTTAGGTGTTGATAATAACAATGTGAACATACCTGATCAACCTAAAAACAAAAAGGCTAGGTGGCAAGTTGAACTCACTAATGATATAAAAAGGATAAGTCCACCTAAGTTTGATGGCACCACATTAGGTGATGGAGCTAAGAATTGGCTCAAAAAATGGAGAAGTACTTTGCAATAAGGAATTTCTCAAGAAACAAAGGCAATCTGGGAGCATATCAGCTTTCCCATGAGGCATCTTCATGGTGGGATAGCCGTAAGGCTGAGTTGAATATTGATGAAACTAATATCACTTGGGATCAATTTAAAGGTTACTTTAGGCAACGTTGGCTACCACAACTTTATTATGATCATAAAAATGACTAAATTTTAGAACTTAGCTCAAGGAAAGCTAACTGTAACTAAGTATTGGGAGTGGTTTACTAAACTCCTTAAGTATGTACCTCAATATCAAATAGACGAGAAGTTCAGGATATGAAAATTCATCATGGGATTGAATCCCATTATAGGAGGAGAGGTGGATGTTCACATCCCAACCACTATGGAAGGGGTTGTTGAAAAATCCATAAGGTAGGAACAGAAATTAAAGGCAATTTCTGCTCATAAAGAGGAAGTAAGGAAGAAAGTTCCAAACTCCTCTTCATCATCTCTTGCACCTAAGAAAGGACCATGGAAGAAGTTTGGTATGAAAAGTAAGTTTTCAGCTGATAATAATAAGAAAACAACAACAAATAAGTCTCTAGAAATGCACAAAACAACTTTGTCAAGAATAATAATAATGGACAAAAGTCCTATGGAGGTTAGAATGATAACTCTAAGGCTGAAATAAATCTGAGCCTAAAAGGGACCTATAGGAGGTTGTTATAACTGTGGAAAAGATCATTATGCAAATCAATGTCCTTTGAAAAAGGATGATCATAATCAATAACACAAGATACACGTTGCAGTAGCTGACAAACAGGTTGAAAAACAAGTCACACCCATAGAAGTTCCGGGTAAGTTATTTGGCATACCTATAACTATTCTTTTTGATATCGGAGCTACTGAATGTTTTATTTCTAGTAAATTAACATCAAAACTAAAAATAAAAGCTGGAAAAATGGATAAAACATGGACTATACATTATGGAAACAATGTTGTTCATACAATTAGTATGTGTCTTTTTGGAGCAATCCTTGACTTACCTAGTTTTTCCACTGAAGTTGATCTTTATGTTGCACCTTTGGGATCATATGATGTAATCATAGGTGTTAATTGGCTAGCTGATCATAAAGAAAAAGTGGACTTGTTTTGAAAAATATTAGTTGTTTAGATGACCTACGAAAAAACAATAGAGATTCAGGGTGTGAAACGTGAAATTTCAGTTAGGAAATTGTCAGCTATGCAACTTAAAAAGGCCAAAAATAAAGGTTGTACCTTATATGCAGTAAAAATTTTAGAATCTACTGAGGAAAACAAGTGATTTCATGGAACATTATCCACTTGTTACAAAACTACAGAGATGTGTTTCGGAAGAGTTACTAGGTCTTCCACCCAAAAGGGAATTTGACTTCACAATTGAGATCAAACCAGGTACCGAGCCTATTTCTAAGGCACCATATCAAATGAATACTATATAATTAGTAGAGCTTAAGGCACAATTGCAAGAAATTTTGTCTAAAGGTTTGATTAGACCGAGTGTTTCACCTTGGGGAGCACCGGTAATTTTTGTGAAAAAGAAAGATGGAACACTTAGATTGTGCATTGATTACAGAATGTTAAACAAAGCAACAATCAAGAATAGATATCCACTCCCTAGAATTGATGATCTATTTGATCAGATGTGTGGAGCATCGGTATATTCTAAGATAGATCTTTGATCTGGATATCATCAATTACAGGATTAAGGATGAGGACATTCATAAAACAACTTTTAGAACAAGGTATGGACATTATGAGTTCACAGTTTTACCTTTGGATTAACAAATGCACCTAAAATTTTATGAATTTGATGAACAATATTTTTCAAGAATACTTGGACAAATTTGTGCTTGTATTCTTGGATGACATTCTCATATATTCTAAAAGTATTGAGGAACACCATGAGCATTTGAAGATAGTTTTGGAAATTTTGAGAAAGAGACGGTTATATGGTAAGCTATCTAAATGTTCTTTCTATGACACAGAAGTGCACTATTTGGGTCATGTTATAAGTAAGAATGGAATTGTTGTAGATCCTTCTAAAATTGTAGCTATAACTGAGTGGCCTACACCAAAGAATGTACATGAAGTTAGAAGCTTCATGGGTCTTGTTGGTTACTATAGAAAATTTGTAAAAGATTTTTCTAAAGTGGTTGCACCAATAACTTCATTGCAGAAAAAAGGATAAGAAGTTTGTTTGGAATGAGAAATGTGAATCTGCATTCAGAACTTTGAAGGATCAGTTAACATCAACACCTATTTTAGTTGTACCAGACCCTAATGGAGACTTTATTGTTGTAATGGATGCATCCGGGGAAGGTCTTGGAGGTATTTTGTTACAAAATGATCATGTCATAGCTTATGAAAGTAGAAAACTAAAGTTACATGAGTTGAATTATGCTCCACATGATTTAGAGCTTGCTGCCATTGTTCATGCACTACAAGTTTGGAGGCATTATCTCTTGGTAAACCTTTTGAATTAAAAATTGATCATCTTGGGCTGAAGTATATTTTCACTCAGCCAAATCTAAATGCAAGACAACGAAGATGGTTAGAGTTTTTGTCTCAATATGATTTTGACATAAATTACATTAAAGGTAAGGAAAATAGAGTAGTTGATGCTCTAAGTCATAGGAAGCACATTTATGCTCTTATAACATTGAGAACTCAGTTTAAGGATGAAGTAAAAAGTGTTATGGAATCTGATTCTTACTTTCAACAAGTAAAAACAACACTTGCTGTAGATCCAAATGATGTGAGATATAAAGGTTTTCACTTTGACAATGAAGGAATCTTAAGATTTGAAAACAAAGTATACATACCTTCACTAAATGATTTAAGAAAGAAATTGTTAGCATAATTTCACAATTCACCTTTCTCTGACACCTTGGTATTACAAAGATGCTTTGCTGATATAAAACAACAATATTTCTAGAAAGGGATGAAAAAGGACGTTATTGATTTTGTGACACATTGTTTGGAATGTCAACGTGTTAAAGCTAACATATGCATCCAACTAGATTTATTGTATCCTCACAGCATACCATAGTACAAAAATGGAAAGTAATAAGCATGGATTTTGTACAAGGGTTGCCTATGTCAAGAAATAAACATGATGTTATTTTGGTAGTTGTTGATAAACTAACAAAAGTAGCACATTTTATTGCTGGTAATCTAAAGGATGATTCTCCTATTTTGGCAAAGAGGTTTGTACATGAAATTTTTAGATTACATGGAGTACCTAAATTAATCATATCTGATAGAGATCCTAGAATGACTTCAAGGTTTTGGAAAACACTTAATGCAGCTCTAGGAACTAAGCTGAATTTCAGTTCTACGTATCATCCATAAAACGGATGGATAGATTGAAAGAGTTAATCAAGTTTTAGAGGATATGTTATGAATGTATTGTATGGATCAATAGTATAAATGGGAAGAGTACCTTCCACTAGTTGAGTTTGCATACAATAACACATATCATGCCTCTCTTAAGATGGCACCTTTCAAGCATTATACGGAAGAAAATGTAGAACCCCCATTTAGTTGGGACAACATTGAGGATAGAGAGGTAATTGGACCTGAAATCCTTACGGAAATGGAACAACAAGTTAAAATGATTCGTGAATGCTTGAAAGAAGCAACAGATAGGAAAAAGAGTTATGTTGACTTGAAGCGGGTTGATAGGAAATTTGAACTTGGTGAGAAGGTCTTTCTTCGGGTTAAACCAAAAAGAGTTCTATAACTTTTGGCAAGGCTGCCAAGTTATCACCTCATTATGTGGGACCTTTTGAAATAGTTGAAGTAATCAACCCTGTAGCTTATCGTTTAGCATTACCTCCTACTTTGTCACAAATGCATGATGTTTTCCATATTTCTTTGCTTAAGAAATACATTTCAGATTTATCACATGTATTAAATTAGAATTCCTTATAGGTCCAAGACCCAGAATAATCATGGTTAAACCCTTACGAGTGCTAGAAACTCACCAGTTGCATTTAAGAAATCATGAAATAAGTCAATGTAAGGTCCAAAGGGGACCAGTTTAATGAAGAAAGTGCAACTTGGGAAAATCTGGAAGATATGAAAACTATTTTCCATATTTATTTGAATAGAATTGATTCTGATGACTGATAAAAATTTGTGATTTTATCTTTATATGACAATAAGTCTACCAATTTTGGGGAAGATATATCTATTTATTTTAAATAAACAACTATGTGAATGCTGATTTCTGGAACTTTAAAATTCTGATATGTTGCAAACATATGAAAAGAAAGTGAATAAATTGATTGTCCTTAATGCAAATTGTCAAAATAAGATAATCATCGGATGATGATTCTTTTTAGGAGGGAAGTATGTAACACCTTTGACAAAACTATTATATTTCTCTTTTGCATTGCAAGCATTGACATGTGATTTTCTTGATGAGGTGTGTTCCTTTGATTGTTGAAGATCATGCTTGCCATGGATAAATCATTTCTCTCTTGGATTCATTAGGCTGAAATGTTGTTGCTTGCAAGAATCCATTTTCACTTCTGATAGGTGAGTTGTAATCTGGTAATGATGGTTGCAAACTTATCTCTTTTTAATTAATACATCCTTGGATCAATTCCATTGATCCAAGGTATGTTATAAATCTTCTTACCTGATCTGAATGGAAAACTGACATTCAGAGGTTGAGAGACATAACGGACTGAACTTTTGTATGTTTACAAATTCTTTATTGTCTTGTAAGATCGTGCCTGCATTCTTTGTTGTATGTTTTGTGCTCGGATCTTCTTGATTGATCTCAGCAGGATGCTTAATGGTGTTAAGTGAAAAGAGGCCTATGTCAGGACTATTGAAAAAAAAAAAAAATAAAAACTAAGTCCTAGACCTATGAAATCTATCCTAGCGGGATTTTAAACTAAGGTAAGAGTACCTATCTCCTATTTATGTCTGCTCTATTGGGATGGCATCCTAACCTAAGTTGCATATACTAAGTTGGGATGAGGGGGAAAAACCTAAGGTGATGCTAGATTATTTCTAACCTAATACCTAATACTATTTGGTTATGAATTATGATCTAACCTAAGATGACTATTTACCTATTGTAATGTTTATAACCTAAGGTAAATATTTTTAAACTAGCCTATGGTCTATCCTAAGCTAATGGTATCTATCCTAAACTAATGAAGTGTGGAAAGGGGACCTAAGGGTCATATGGCAAGTGGGAAGCTAGGTGGCGGTTCCTAAGCTATTAATGTGATTTGATCTTGGGAATTAAGTGACAATGTACTACCAGATTAGGCAGAGGCATGAAATTTGGAGGAAGCCTACGTGGAGGCATCACTAAGGTTTAGTGATGCATGCAAAAGTTTCAAATAGGCTTCACCAATTTTGGATGGTGGTGGCAAGGAGAGATAGGTGGGAATTTGAGAGTAAATGGCATTAATGAGTCTCATTTTTTGAGAAAACCATCTTGGAAACAATGTGGGTGGATTTTTGGGGGTTGTTTGGTCTTGCATGCTTTGTGATTTTTTCTCTGCATGGAGCTATCTGGTTCTTCAAACCAGCAGTTTGATTTTCACTTTGTGGCTATTTTTGGTTTCCCTGGTCTATTTTCGATTCAAGGAAAGTATATGAGACATTGGGGAAAGAGATTTTTGATTTTTGATCTTGCTTGGAGGAGAAGAAGAGTTGGAAGCTCTCACTGAAGTCTCCTTCAAATCGGTAGAAGCACTATCAGGCATGATAGGCTCTATCCATTAAGATTTCTTTCTTTTCTCTAAATGTTTCATTAAAATAACTCTACTCTCATGAGATAAATGTTTTCTATTTTGTTCTGGTTATTTTCTCTCTTGTTGTAAGAATCTCTGTGCTTTTGGTTTTGGGACCCTTGCATGATAATGTAGTTTTTGGGTGTTTTCTCTAGAGTAAGTTTAAATGTGAAAATACATTTGGAACTGTAGAGACTTTAGTGTTTTGATTAAAATATGCATTCTGGACTATCTTCTCATAAAAGAGTTTAAGTAAATGGTTTTTGTTTTGAGCTTCAACTAGAAGTCTCTTTGGAAAGTAGAAAATAAGTGAATACTTTTCTCTGATGCATCTTTGAGTTTTAAAAGTTGTATTATTTCTCTTTCGGTCTATCTGGGTTGATATTTCGACCCTTTTTGCATGAACACGTATTTATATGAAGCAAGGAAATGATGTCTTGTTTCTTTATCTGTACTGGTAAAATGGCATTGTTCAGACTAGATGCCTTTGATGGTTTAGAAAGGTAGTTGAATACTCTTTTAAACTATATCTTGTTTTGTGAAGATTTAGTACTTCTTTTTTGGGACTTGTATTGTATACTTTTCTCTACAGTATGAACTCAAACTTGTGTTAAAACAAAGATAAATGGAGGAATGTGGTTTATGGCATTGTATGCATCCTAAATTTCAACTTGTATAAGAACTGGGAAGTAATAACTTGCTTTTTCTCTATACTAAACTTCACTGCTTCAAATTTTATATTTGATGAGTTGGTAAGTTATGGTATTTGATGTTACTGATACGGTTTGAGCTCGTAAGGAAAATATAAGTAATGTTTGACATTAAACTTCATGTTTGTTTTGTATTCTCTATTGGAACTTTTGAAAGAACTTTTGGGTTTTAAAAAGGTTTTGGAATTCAATTGTTAAAACAATGGTGATTAAGCTCTCTGGTTCAGATCCTTTCTGTTAAGTCTTCCTTTAAAAGTATGGAAGTCAGGTTTGGTTAAATGGGTGAAGTTCTATTTGTTTGAAATAAATTGTTGATTGAATCTCTCCAAGTTTTTAAGGTGAATACCTTCTCGGTCTTGTTCGACCTTCTTAAGTTTGATTCTCTATCCTTTTGAACTTGGATGAGGTGATGCAAACTTACTCGCCAGAACTAGAAACTTCTTTGTAGTTTGTTAATGCATCATGTTATGAGAAGACTATGGAAAGTTAATGGGATTCATTTGATGTGTAAGAAACTTTTGGGACTGATATTTTTGGTATGTTGAACAAACAAAACCATTCCTATTTGGTTACTCTCTTGATATCTGTTTATTTGTGTGGAATCAATGTCTTGTCGATTTCATTTCACCATGTGAATGAGCCTATCCCCTGAAAGGAAAACTTACACCTTTCTTTGACTCGATTGTTTTCAAGGGAAGTCATGTTTTCTTTTTGATGCATCTTTAGGTAACTACTTCTGATGGTCTCCTCTCTATGCACACAATAGATAATATGACCCTTCTCTGATGGATATGAGTAAGAAATAATCCTTTTGTAAATCTACTTGTTTGATGGAACATATGGTTTTAAATCACTGACTGATATCTCCAATAATGTTGAATAATTCATAAGGGTTACAAGTGAGTTGATAACTGTTTTAATTCTCTTCCTTCTTGGATTGGATTGAGATCCCTGTTAGTAGTTGTTGTCTCTTAAATGATGAATCTCTTTATTGGCTTCCTTGTTTGATTCAATTATGTACTTTTTGAACCTGATTTCTATCTCTTAGAAGAATGGTGAGTTTGTGGATAGTCTGTATTGATTCTTCTTCTTCTTATTTATTTAAGTTGTAGGATGTTGACTCTCCTTTTCTGATGATGCATATGAGAATTTGGTTTAACCGAATGATAAAGGAAATTGTAAACTATGTACCTTTCAGTTCGTTCTCCTTTATTTTTATAAAAACCTTGTCATAGGTTTAGTTGAATCAATTACATTACTTTTATTAAGTAATTGATTAATAACTATTATTAATTACTCCTCTACTTAAAAGGTATTTAATAATTGTTTCAATTATTTAAAATGAAACATTGTTGTTGGGAAATACTTATCTAGTATTGATAAGAGACCTAATCTAAGAACCTAGGTTACATTATTTGACCTAGAATTAGGCTGCCACATCTGAATTGTGAATCTCTTATTTATTTAAGTTGTTGGATGATTCATCTTAAAAATTACGATGCTAAAATGAACTTGACTGTACATGTTTTCTAGAAACTTGGTAAAGATGACTAGGAGGTCTTTGATTATGAAAGTAACTCTTTTTGTTTATATAGTAAAGTTAAATTTTGTATTTCAAATTCAGAAAGAATTATGAAATAATTAAATGACAAGAGTTGTTGTTTGATATAAATAAGTAATTGTTTGGGACAATACTTATATGATATAATGCAGTAGTTTGTTGATTATATTATGATCTTTTCTTAAAAGTGAATTCAGACTTATTATTTGTACTTCTTTTATGGTTGTTATTACTTATGCTTATTTGTATGATACATTAATTGTTTCATTAAAGAAGAGTTGTTTTAATGGAACAATTAGTTGAATGCACTTCATTTTAATGCTTAGTGCTTATCATGCTCAGTTCAATGAACTGACCCATGCTAGAATTTTTTTGCAGATGGACTTCGTAAGTGATAAAAGAAGGCAAAAAAATTTTATGATGTATTGGCTGATTTAAAGTCTTGGCTCTTTTGTAAAGAATTCTGATTCATTCATGAGTTGTATTGAAAAAGAAAAGTTGTATTCTTCTATGATCTTAATGTTGTTTGACATGCAGTATGCCTAAAATGCATAGTCTTGTAAAGTGTATATTTTTATCATGATGAATTGAAAAGTTTGGAGACTGACTTCAAATTGTTGTGTAAATTCTCTTGTACTTTTTATGAAGGAAATTGGAATGCTATCTTGTCGATATTCTTCATATCTATTTGTATACTTATTATTGTTATCATTTAATAAGTTGGATGAAGGGAATAGTTCAATCTCCCTTACTAAGATGCAACTTGCTAAGTTGCATAAGATGTCATTCTCTATCTAAACAATTATAGTATAATAATGGAATGTGTAATGGACATACAATTAAACTATAGGAATTGTGAAAGATAAAAAGGGTATGATAACCCTAACACTTAATCATGTAGAGGAAGACTCTTCCTCTCTCAAAAGAATGTAAAACAAAAAGAATGGTGTTTATGATCGTTAATCATTGTACTTCATTTTCTATGAAGTCTACTCTAGCTGAACCTATGTGGATGCTACACCTTCTTTGAATAGTTAAGTTACATTAAATTAACCTTATGATGTTTGTTGTCCTATTTTTGATAACTGCTTGTTATGCCAAAGTTAATGAACATAAAAGCAATCATGAGTTAATGAAGTTCTTAATATTAATCAGATCAAATATGGAAGAAGAACTTAAGGAATGTTGGATTTAGGGTTTTGCAAGGTTGTAAATCTAAATCTTAATCCAAATTTAATTAAGTGTTAATGACCTCCTAGGGGTATGTACATCATGATGAAGTAGTTCTGATGGATGTTGGCACACACCAACTATAGGACTGTACCTTCTGAGAAAGACTAAGGACTTCTCGAGGATACAATGTTGCAGTTGACATGTGGCAACACCCTTCCACATTTGTTCATCTAGATCTACACACATTTGGACTTGAACTTAGTTTCTCTCTAGGTCAAGTTAGTAGCATGATTTGAATAGGAAGTAGCTTTCTATGACTCAGGGTACCTAGGCACATTCGATCGACTTAGGTCAGTTGAGTATGCCCATATACCCTAAGTCATCATGAGCATCTCTCCCTATAACAAATTATGTCACTAACCTAGGTTAGGGTCAAACCTTGGGCAAGTGGACTGATAGAAAGTCAATAAAGACCATTCTAGATAACAAAGAGTGAGGTGAAGGACATATTTCGATTTGATGAATATGTCATCTAGGAATAGTAACATGAACAATATGTTGGAAATATTTGGCCAAAGTATCGCAAGCTATTGGTTGTGTTGTCCTATGTCACCTAGTTTAAAGAAATGTGATGTCAGATGAATATTGGTAACAAATATTCAGATAGGTTCTTTAAATAGATCACTCAAGACTCTAATAGGGTAAGAAAACCAAGTATACGTAGTATACATAAAGTATTCCATACTTAAAGACAAACATGAGATTGAGCATAGAGGAATGTGTCTAAGAGTTTTTTGATGTCTCCTTTGGACTATTCTTCCCAAAGATAACTATTCTTATCGCTCTCGAAGATGCATCTAGATCAAGTAGTATTATAGATCAACATCCCAAGAAGATGATTTCTATGGATGTAATCTCACAAGGAATCAGCTTTGGATCATTGGAAAGGAATTGGTAGATTACACTTTGGACTATGCTTTTCCACATATTCTTATCTGGAAGATGCCAGTTTGAGTTTTGGATCCCGAGGATCATTTCTACATGTTATCCAGCAATGGTTTGATTTTTACCTTAGTTTAGAGGCGTTTCATCTAAACTATTCTAAGCATTAGGAAAGGAAGTTAGGGTGGAGGAAGATGGAAGATATTATGATGGAGAAAGAAAGGGAGGAGAGGAGACTCAATTATAGTGAGGCGTGTTAAAGGGAGATTGCTAGAAAATGTGAGGTTTAAGTGTGATGGATCTATAGAGGAAGACGTTATGAGAAGGAGTTGAGGTTTATGGAGAGGATGTGGAACATGAGCAAATCTATTCTACCCCATCTTGGCAAGCATGTAAGAGAGAACCCTTTGGCTTCACGATGAGATTTCGTCATGTGGAGAGAGAAGAGTCGTTGGCACACATCTCGAACCCACCTAGTTACCAAACCCTAGAGCTTGGTTTTCTAGATCATGGAAGGAGTATTCTTGACCTGGTTGGTATCAGTAGAAATGACAGATCTGCACCTACGAGATACAATTTCTCATTTCCCACTTCTATGGCTATGCATACTATTCCAGTATTTAGAGGAATTTTTGGACAAGGAGCAAGTACATAAGCCTTCGGTCTCACATCTGGGAGTGGCGCGAGGTACACTATTAGTAGTGGGGCATTTTCACAGACCTTTGGTGCACAGTTCAATGGAACTTTTAGGACCCTTGGCATGACCACTACAGAGCCTCATGGATCTGGTGGATCTAGTGTGTTAGGAGGAACATGACTTGGTGGATCTAGTACCTCACGAGGCACATGACACTCGTGGATTTGGTGGATCTGGTGGCGAGGAAACACTAGAAAAAACCAAGGCTCTCACTCGGAGGACAAGGGCCCCACCACCTCCTCAAGTATTCTTTGAGATATCTTTACATTTTCCAGATTACATAGGTATTGAAGATGCTTTGCATAACATATTTACAAGTGTGATCTGCACATAGCGCACTAAGGGGATCATACCCCTAGAATGGAATGCAAGCGAGTTTGCATCGATGTTGCGAGGGCATACACATAGTTGGTATAGGAAATATGACCCTCATCAAATGGTGATAGATTATGTTGGTGCAATTTATGGGTTTGTACACTTTACTCTAATTCTCCATGTTCCATTTTTACTCCAAAACATCCTTGTGGCTCGAGCTGAAGATCTGTAACTCATTTTGTCCAGTTGAATGTTTTCAAACTGCCCTCATTGTTGTTATTCTACCCCTTTTTGAAACAAAATCCAAGTTTCCCCTTTATTGTGCCCTAGTTTTCATTTGGGTACATGCCATTTTCTCCTTTGCCAAATCGTGAAA
The DNA here is from genome assembly GCA_018340775.1 of Taxus wallichiana var. yunnanensis. Lineage (NCBI taxonomy): Eukaryota > Viridiplantae > Streptophyta > Pinopsida > Cupressales > Taxaceae > Taxus > Taxus wallichiana. Next base: position 620,052,119 of record CM031239.1, read on the forward strand.
CTCAGGATTCGAAATTGATCAAATCCTAAATTTTTGCAAGTGTTTCCCCAATCCTAAGGCCGAAATGATGTCAAGAGATGATTTCATTGGTTTAAAATGAAGATTTCTACCTTCCATGTCAAAAAAATTCAATTTCGAAGCATCCCTACATTATTTGCATTTTGACGGGCATACGGGCATGTTATACCCATCAAATTTATCATTGCAACATTTATCCATACATGGCAGGAGTCTCATTGGTGGGTGCGGTCGGAAAAATGTTATAACTTGTCAAATTTTCAATTTTTGGCAAAGGGAGAATTTTCTCCAGCGCCCCGCAGATTCCACGAGGATGTGCTTACGTGGCAAAATATGATTGGTCGAGGATTGGTCGGTGGCGGAGGTAACTTAGGAATTTTTTCTTCCATTTTGGAAAAATTTCTCAAAATTAAGTTTTGCCAAGGCTTGCATGAATGCCATGATGACATGTGGCCGGGGGGCCGGGTGGATGGTCGAGGACTTGGAAAATTTTGATGTTTTTTGGCTCAAGGTGTTAGGGGAAAAATTTGGCCCGCGAGCCCACACCAATACGAATTCGACACGGAATGTGTCCAAGAAAGTTAGCATGGATGGGCGGAATTTGTGAAAATTTCGAGGTCTTTTAACTTCAAAGTGTTAAAGTTACAATTCGGTAGGAAGATCCGTGCCCAATGGAAGGATGAAACATGGCATAGGTATGTCAAGATGGGAAGCGAGAGAGATGATTTTTTTGAATTTTTGGCTCGAAACCTCAAAGAAAATTTGGACCCGATAACCTGCACCTAATGAGAAGGTGACACATATACGGGGATGAAATGGAGGAAGGGGCCAAAGGAGGAGTTTGTGATTTTTTACCTCTATGGTTGAAGAGTAAAAAATGAAGAATAGGCCCGCATCCAACAAAAACAGGACACATGTCCTAAATTTGGTAGAGGTTTGGAGCATGGAGAGAAAGTTGAAAATTTTGCAAAATTTTAGCAAAAAATCTCAAGGTGAAAAATAAGCCCCAGGAAAATTTGGAGGTATGCCCCCGCATCCAATTAGGGGCGACACGTGGCATGTTTCAAACGGAAAATGAAGAAGCGTGGGCCCATAAGGGATTTTGTGACTCACGGAGGAGTAAAGGAAAAAAGGAGGGGTCGGTTCCGTAGCGAATAGGAAACCGCCACGTGGCATAAGCGGCAGCAGGCGTTCGGGGGCACGGAGAATTTTTAGAAAATTATCCTTTTCTCAAAAATGTGGCAAAACTCATCAAATCGGCCCATGGTTTTGGGTAGGGCCCATGAGAGGACACGTGGCGCATCCAGGGGCCCATGGGAAAATTTTCAAAATTTTCCAAAATTCAAAAAAAGGTTCAAAATGCATTCCTAGGTTTGGGGGCTGCCCCAATCATGTTTAGACACGTGTCCCACCTTGTGTAAAGGAAAAAAGATAATTTTGGCATTTTAAGAGAGGATTTGGATCTGCCATGTGGAGGGCTCCCCAAGGCATTTAAAGTTGATTTTAATCAATGGCAAGAGGTCCATTTTCATTTTTGGGCGCCATAGGAGCTCCAAGAAGTGTGGAATCGTCATTTTTGAAACAAAACACATGAAATCTTATATGAATCTTCATACCTTCTACCTTCAATGAACGTAATGGCATCATTTATTTGAGGTGATTCGGTGCCCTATAGTGTTTTTTGTGAGATATTTTTCTCAACCCATGAAAAACACGTGAAAGGTAAAAATGAAAAGTTGCGAGTTAAAAATGATGAGGAAAAGGGTGAAAAATGATTGCAAATGCATCATGGCATGGTGTAATGCCAAAAATGTGACCCTAGGATGGATAAGGATCTAAGTTTATGTAATATTTTAAAATATTTGTGCATCTCTCGTCATCTCGGCAAGCCTTTCATGATTTTTATCATTTTCATCGAATGGATAGGGTTTTGTAACAAATTTGATCCTTTGGCATATTCTTTGCTTGGGATGCAAGGATCCAAGTTGGCATAAGGTATATGATGTAGTTTTGGAAAAAAATTTAAAAAATTCAGTTGAGAATTTTGGAGAAGGAGAGAAGAAATTTCATAGGGAAAAGCGGGAGAAGTCCATTTCTTTTTTTTTTAGAAACTACACAAGAGAGCCATTTTTAATTCCAGTTTGCATCAAATGTTCATCATGTTGAGTTAGTTTCAGCATGTAAAGCCATAAAAAAGATTTGAGATTGTCTAAATAACATTCCCTTGCTAATATATTTGATCAAACTCTTGGATTAACTAGTTTCATCTCTTGGCAAAGCTTGCATACACTTGTATTTTAGTATGTTTTCAATTTGTGTTTTATGCTCATGTTGCAATCTTTTGTTTGGGATATTTATTGGTCATGCATTGTCTCATTTCTTGTAGAGGGTTTGAAGGCATCTGTAATCTTGCATTCGAAAAGCATTCATTTGAGTGAGACAAACAAATTTAAATTCATCTTACCTTCCATGTAAATTGAGAGTGTTTGTAAACCTTTGGGTGCACCTTAGGACATGATCTAACAAGGGGTTCTAGAATGCTTTATTGATATTTTTCTTCAAGCCTTTGTGGCGGGCTAAAGTAAGGAGTTAATTAAAGTTTGTGAGGAATCTTTAGGAGGAGAATATGGAATAGTGCAGATTTGGGCATCCATATGTGCACACATCTTTGTTGAAAAGAGCACTTCAAATTCATTGAAATACCTCTGTTGTTTAGGTGTTGTAATTCTTTTAAGGTTTCCCAAAGAAGGTGATGACTCCTAACTACTCTTGTCCCAACATCTCTCATCATTTCCCTTTAAACTAACTCATCCTACCTAAGAATACCCCTACATCTGCATTATGTGTCCATAAAAGAATTAATCCTTTCACAAAAATGCATAAAGTTGATTAGGGTTTTATCATGTCTTTAGTAGCTCTAGCTTTGTTTTGAGAACATATCCATCATTTAGTAGTGAAGCTCCTTTGATTTTGGATAATGGATGCTTGATCATGTTTTCACAAAGCCTCCTCCATATCATATGCAAAACACAAGGATATCTTCATCTCCTTACCACATAGGGGTTGTAATGCAGGTTCTCTTGCCTTGGTTGATAGGCACAACCTAAAAATAGTGAGGGTAGATCTGTAGACACCTATAATTACGCCCAAGCAATTTAAATACTTAAATTGTGCTAATTATCCCCTTTCTCACAAATCAACGACATATCGTCAAAAGCACTCATTTTCCCTCATATCATCATTAATTAATTACACTAAGCTAATTAATTAAGTTTCCTATCCAACAAATACCCTAATTAACGACCTTTCGTTAATAAATCACCCCTTCTACCTAGACTAATTAATTATTATTAATTAATTAGCTTTCCCTTCCATTTAACCAATAAATCAATATTTAATTGATTTAATCCCCTTATAATAGCCTAAATCGCACTAATATTCCTCTAATTGGCTTCTATAAGCTTACACCTACCTATTAATTAATCACCTTTGATTAATTAAAATACCCCCAACTCCCATGACTTGCTAAACATGTATTAAACCCTTCTAAAGTAAGGTTATCTTTAATAGAGCAACCTTATCCATTCCTAATCATATTTTACCTTTATCCCACATTCATGAGAATGTGTTGAATCCTTTATCCTTTGGGCTATATAAAGAGCCCTCCACCTACCTTTTTACTTACACCTAAACTCCTTAGAGAGCAAATGCAAAGCATATAGCAAAGAGACTAAGAGCTTGCACCTTGTTTTCTTGAGAGTTCATCATCTTGAAGAGTTATGCCTCTTTCTTAAAGTGCTTGGGTCATATGGGAGGTGTTAAAAGGGTCTTCAGAGCCCAACTTTGATTAGCCCCCATTCCTAGGTTCTTGGAACATTAAGGACAACTATTTTGATAGCCATAGAGCTTACTTAGGTCCATTAATTTATTTGTTGTTAGAGAATAGAGGAGTTTAGATATTTAGCATTGTTAGTTTCAAAGTTTGTATTGATGAATGCTAGCATCTAACCCTTGTTTAATTCTTATCATGATGGTGTTTATTGTTTTGTTTTAGCTAAATTGTAGAACTATCTTAGGTGGTAGTTCTTGCTTCATTTGATTTAGCATTAAGAAAATTATACATGCACACATTTGGCACACCCGGTGGGACATACTCCATTGTCCTTTGCACTTAATTTCAAGTTTTTGTAGTTAAGTTTTATTTTTGGTTACTAACCCTCTTTTACACATGTTGATCTAACTTATTTTTCTTAACATGTTTTGTTGAGTTTGCATGTGTTGAGTCTTCCTTGTAGGTATAAAGGAGGTGAAGTGCTGTCAAAATTGGAATTGAGGGGAAAATTTCAAGATTTCTCCCTATTTTCATTGTTAGTGCTTACTTTTTTAACATTTTACAAGCTAGTTTTGTCAATTTCTTGAAAATTTTCAATTCTTGAGCATGTAGGTTAGTGTTTGATAGTGTTGAGTCTTCTATTTACATATTAATGTGGTGGGTTGCTGTCAAAATTTAATGTTGATGAGAAAATTTCAAGATTTCATCATGTTTTCATTTTTAGAGCTTACTTTTTCATCATTTTACATGCTAGTTTTGTCAATTTCTTGAAAATTTTCAATTCTTGAGCATGTAGGTTAGTGTTTGATAGTGAAGAGTCTTCTATTTACATATTAATGTGGTGGGTTTTGTCAAAATTTAATGTTGGTGAGAAAATTTCAAGATTTCATCATGTTTTCATTTTTAGAGCTTACTTTTTCATTATTCTACATGCTAGTTTTGTCAATTTCTTGAAAATCTTAAATTCTTGAGCATGTATGTTAATGTTTGATAGCGTTGAGTCTTCTATTCATATATTAATGTGATGGGTTGTTGTCAAAATTGAATCTTGGTTGGAAAAATTTGACCATTTTACAGATTAAGGGACGTTTTTTTGACATTTTTTGAGTGCATGTCAAGTGCATACCCATGAGCATAAGAGCATATGTGTAACCCATCTTTCGAAGGCCATAAATTTTGCTCCCAAACTCGAAATGACTCCATTTTTTTTTAGTTGGAAAGGTATTGAAGTTAACTATGCAATGAAAACATAAATTCAGGATTTATACTTACATAAGTTACAAGTTTTTCTATTATTTTAAAACTAGTCATTTTCTAACATGTCTAATGTTTTGATGAATGTTGTATTTCCATGCTTACTTGATTTAGACCAAAGCGTGTGTATGCTCTTCTCTTGCACCTTTTGGTGATCTTGAGAATTAAAAACAACTTTGATATCTATCTTGTTAACATTGGGATTAAACTTGGAAACTTGATTATTCATTTTTCTTAAGGGAATGAACCTTTTACAAAGCATTTTTCAATGGTCCTTTGATTTGAAGTTTTCCATTTCTATATAGTTGGGATAAAGTTTGTGTATGCTCTTATCTTGCACCTTAGGGTGATCTTGAGAATCAAAATCAACTTTAGTCTTCATTTTATAACATTTGGTAAATTGGAAACTTCATCTTTCACTTTAGGTTTAAAGGAATGAACATTTATCAAGAATTTTGTATGGTTCATGATTGAAAATATTTTCTTTACTTTTTAGTTGGATTATTTGTTGTGTATGCTCTTCTCTTGCATCCTTGGATGATCTTGAGAATCAAAAGCAACTCTTAATCCTCTTTTAAATAATGTGATTTTCTTGGAGAACTACTAACGCTTAAGTGTAGGACCTAAAAACGCTTGTCAAAGAAAGGAGGAATCAAAACGAAATCAAAAACTACTAATACAGTTGTTATACAGGTTGCCAAAGGTGTTCAATCAAACCACACCTAATTAAACAAGATAAAAAGAACAACATATTCAAAACACTGTATTGCAGGTTTCGGAAAAGGGTACGTCCCTCTCTCGCTCAATTGGAACATAACCCCTTTGGCATAACGCCTTAAGCTACAACAATGGGGGTGGTTCCAGGAACCCCAAAGTATTCCACGCAAGAGGGAACCTTGTGGATGAAACGGGAAGTGCTCCACACTACCTACTTGACTAGTGATTCCTTTGTGAGATAGCATTACAAGTTGTCCGTTGTGGCGACCCCAGTGATAGTACATGTAGATGCACTAGTTGTCCTATTGTTCTTGAAGGGGGTAAAGTAAAGCCGAGATACTCCCAAACTAGTCAGTGTGACTTTTTGGGTAAATCATGCTCACTCGTGGAAACTTTGTAACACCTAGGGGGAGAGAACCACCTAGGAGAATATACTTTGGCCAGGAGCCCACTTTGACCACTTTAAAACAGTGTTGAGTTGTGAACCTTCTTTTTGAGAAACGTGTGACGTATTACTTTCACCTAGTTTTTACTTGCCTTAGGGTGAGGCAAAACTATGCCGAAGTGAGGCTAGCATTTTTTGTCATTTTTCTTGATTTATTTCCTTCATATTCTTTTGACACTTTGTTGATCAAAAGAGGTGTGATTACCTTTGTGTTGCCATTCGACTATTTCCCTCACTTTTATGTCCATTTACGCCCATCCATGTTTGCGGCTGGGTTAGTTAAATGTCTAAAGTGAGTGGAGGCATTTTCACGTCATTTGGTAGCCATTGTGATCTTGATACCCACGTCAATATCATCATTGTAGTTAGGTGTGGTTCATCACCGCAGACTTCCATAGAGGAGTTAGCTTGTTTTTCTCGTATCATTACAATTTTGATATTTACGTCTTGTTTCTTGTAAACTCGACATAAATACCTATATTGTACGGTTACGCTGCACACATTCTTAACTATTCCTAGCTATACTTTGAGCATTTTTTTGTTCGGTTTTATTATTACCTCAATTTCAAAAGGTACTAGCGCACTACCATTTATGCATGTTATATCAATAACAACTCGATATCAATACTTCACTTTCTTGCAAAGTGGGTTAACATATCTTGGTGATATTGTTGTGTCATTCACAAATCATAATTGGCACTTTTTGAGATATAGGTCTTAATCAGACTTGAGCTTGCTCATCGTATATCTTGATTGGGAGATCACATTTAACTTCATGTATTTACTTACGTCTTGTTCATTCCTTTGAACTTGGCATAAGTGGAGACATCTTGTTAATCATCTGACGTCACAAATTACTTTGAAACGTAGTCTAGGAAGTACTTCATTTGATTAAGTTTTGGTACCAAATGATTGTTTCATTGGTGACTTTATCTTTCTATCACATTGATATTCTCACTGTTAATTTACTCTTAACACGTACATCTTGTGTTTCACTTAGGGGTAGTCATTGAATTTTGAACAAATATACAACTTACCTTAGTGAAACTTATCACGAAAACATGGCTCCCAAGATGCGTCTAGGTTTAAAGAAACAAACATATGAGGAACAACAAGCACAAGCTTGGGAAACCTCTAATAAACAAGGGTCAAACTCATTTATCGGACATAATCTAGGACCACTATTTTCTGCAGAAAAGGAAATAGAAGAAATGGTTGACCATAGTGGAAACGAATTAGAATCACCACACGCAGACTTTGATTTTGACCCCACTCTACTAGATGAGTTTCTCCTTAGAAATAAAGATAGAGTTTTGGCACGGGTCATGGAATTAGGGGTCAAATTGCCCACCGAGAATGAACCAATATTACCTACAAATGACACTACTAAGGAAGAACACCCCCTTATCAATATGGAAGATACTTTAACAGTGGGCATGCTTCCACTTCTTACACGAAAAATGATAAAGTGGTAGGGCATAGAATACCCCTCATCAAAGTGCCACGAAGAAACAAGATAGAACATGAGACAGGGAAGAACCTCCACAATACGAAGAGGAAGAACCTTTAGAAGAAGAAGAAACAAACCAAGTCACAATCCAACAACAGCTTAGTAACCTAAGCTTACAACTAGCTTTGCTTACTTTCCAGTGCACGAAAGAGACAAACAAGAATGTTCAAAAGTCAAAGCCTAAGTTTAGGATCCACGAACTCCATTGAGAAAACCAAGGAGAAGAAGACACAGGGTCATCGTGTACACATCCCCACTTCTTCCACTAAAGAACAATTGCTCGCACAAGAAGTGCAATCTATGAAAGCAACACTTGCTAGCATACAAGAAAGCAATATAGGGAGTATTAGGAAATACCAATATCTTGACAAGACAATGACCCTTCAACCCTTTCCAAAGAAATTTGATATGCCAAAGTTTGAAAAATACAAAGGAAAGGGAGACCCAAGGGATCATGTTAAAGATTTCTACATGGCATGTCAAGAGGTGTCTTATAGTGATAATTACCTTATCAGACTTTTTCCTAAGAGTCTCGGAGGTCAAGCATTAGAATGGTTTACGCACTTACCACGAGGATCAATTTTCACCTAGCCAGAATTGGCGGAAAGATTTGTGCGTCATTTCTCGTATAACATAGAGAGTGACATCACCATGGTAGACTTGTGCGGCACAAAACAACACCCAAATGAGACCTTCGCCAGCTTCCTCCAACGATGGAGAGGGATAGCTAGTCACTTCCCTTGCGCTTTCCCTGAGAAGCAGCTGGTCAGTATTTTCGTCCCTAATCTCAACCTAGATATAGCTTTCCACCTCCAAATGCATTGTGTCCGCACCTTTGAGGAGGTTATCGAGAAATGGATTCAAATAGAAAAGGATCTCATTGCCAAAGGCACCCTCAAAACCCAATCTAAAGACAACCAAAGTGTCAAACCCGCTGAAAAGCCGAAGATCTTTAACAAAAACAAAAATGTGGTGGGAGACGGAATCACTGATTCCAAACGTGTTCAAACAGTCTAAACCAAATAACCTTTAAACCCACCAAGGGCCCAATTCAACCACCACCAAAGTGACGAACATTCACCTCCCTCAATGAGCCGTTGTCCGTCATACTAAAATAGTTGGATGTAGCCCACATGATGACCTATCCTACAATGCAACTGTTTGATGACAACGCTCCTAAACCTTCATGGTATAAGGAGCATGAATACTGCGAAATGCATCGCGTTAAAGGTCATAAAATAGACAAATGTTTGTGACTTCACCACTATATTCAAGACCTCATTGACAACGGGGAGATAGAGGTGGATAACCCTAGCCACATGCAAACACCTAATGAGAAAATGGGGATTTATAAGGAACCATTCCCCAAGCATGATAAGTTAGAAAAGGAAAAACCGGATCGGGGAGAGTCATCCTAAACCTATAAAGCTGCAAATTACTTGTATACCAAAAGAGATAACAATCATTACGATTTGCTTATCGATGTATTCACTCCCCTGCTGACCGTGTCAATACCATCCAGATCAAAGGAAAGGACTGCACATGCTGCGGTAACAAGGTGTGCACGCCTCGTGATTCCAGAACCCTCTCTGTTGACCCCGCAAACTAGTAAATATAACCTTTTAGAACAACTTGAGAAGACACCTGCTAAGATCTCAATCTTAGATCTTCTCAAGATATCCAATGTGCACAAGGAAATTTTGTATCAAACTCTTCAGGGGTCGAGAGTGCCTTTAGAATTTGATCTTGTGTACCTTCAAGCCACGGTGGAAAATATTTCACCAAGTGAGCATCTCACTTTCAACCATAGGGAGGTCCCTACCAAGAATCCTACACATAATCTTCCCTTATACATTGAGGTAGTTGTTACCCACAGGAAAATCAAACGGGTGCTTGTGGATAACGGATCTGGATTGAACATCTACACGCTTAAATTAGTCAAATAATTGGGACATACGGAAGAAGATCTTGAGTCCCATATCATCACTATCACCACATACGACAACGTGGAAAGAGAGTCAGCAGGCACCATTACGCTACCAATGGAGGTGGGCCCCACTTGCCATCAGACAAAGTTTCACATCTTAGACTTGGAACTTCCATATAATATGCTTCTAGGCTGACCATGGATCCATGCCATGCAAGCAGTGCCATCAACATTTCATCAATGCATCAAGCTGAAGCATGAGGGACATACAATAACAATACCAGGAGACTCAAAGCCCTTTTCTCATTGTAGAGATCTTAATAGCTTTGCACGAAAGGGTACATATACATGTCCCTCCATAGATATAGTTGTCCCTCTTCATTCTGAGGCCATGGAATCTTGAGTAGATTCAGATTCTCTTAGGTCTTGCACTCATGGGGCGTCCACTTCCACATCTCCATTTGATTCATGGGAGATGAAAATTATGGAATATGGTTGTGGGGAGTATAATATACAACAAGCGCTCTTGGTTTCTAACCTCTCCTTGTCGCCCAAGACTAGAGGTTGACCCAACTACCACTTTAGGAGACCTAGAGAGGAACACACTATTGGGTCGTTCCTACTTGGAGGCTTGTTAGCTGAGGAAAAATTACTTGATCCACCTACTACTTGGGTCCCTAAGGACACTCAACCATCTTGTTATCAAACCCCAAAAATGAAAAATCTAGCAGAAGGATGTACTCCATGGGCTACAAAGGCCTAGGATATGGGAGGAATGAACAAGGACAAAGAGAACCAGTCCCTCTTCCACATTTCAAAATAGAAAGATATGGCATTGGGATTCACTCTTATGGAGCACACCCCAACAATCAAGATATAACTTATTCGAGCATGAGGATAGCTCCGATTATCTGATAAAGGATACGGATTCCTGTTGTAGCCAATATGAGGATCTGGCCTCCACGAACCTTTTCATGAATAACACCGTGTCCTAACCATCACCCCCACCGAACCAACCCTTGACCTTGTATACCCCTCCCTTGTTGAATGGGACCAACAATGTCACATGTCACTAGATTTATTCGAGAACGACAAGGCTATTGCAGAGTTCATGGGCATAAGGGATATAATTCCCATTGGAGATCATAAGAAGGGTTTCTTTATCGACTTAGACACCTACGCCTACTTCGGCGAGGAGGATGAACTTCGTGGTCAGCAAAATTTAAAGAAAAGTGAGGGCAAGAGTTCTAAAGAAAAGCCTTGGCAAGAGTTCTAAAGAAAAGCCTTGGCAAAAATTAAAGTCCAAGTCACACAGTGAAAACCTCTTTGAGGCATTAGCTAACAAACAAATAAGAAATTCAAAGGACAAACAAAGTGACCACGCCAAGGATGAAAATCTCGTAGAGACATCCTTGGATGAAGATCTCAACCTACCTCCTGATCCTACGCATATGGAGGGTTTATCAAAATTGTTAGTTGAAGAAACCATTGATGTTAATATTGAGTCAAGAAGATCCCAAGATAGTAAAATTGGGAGCATCACTCTCGACCCAAAGAACAAAAGACGTTCACTATGCTCTGCGCAAGAGTTTATTGATGTGTTCACATGGTCTTACAAAGACATGCCCAACTTAGATCCAACTTTGGTCATGCATAACCTGGTTGTGCACGTAGATGCTAAGCCTATCAAACAGAAGCTTTGAAAGATGCACCCAAGAGTGGCCTTGTTAGTTAAAGAAGAGTTGGAAAGGTTGCTTGTAGTAGGATTCATCAGGCCAATTGATTATTCTGAATGGATATCAAACATTGTTCCTGTCCAGAAGAAACCTATTGGTATCTGAATTTGCATAGATTTTAGGGACATCAATAAAGCTTTCCCTAAAGATGACTTTCCGTTGCCCAACATTGACATGATTGTTGACTCAACCGCAGGGTACAAAATGCTATCACTTATGGATGGATTTTCGAATTATAATCAAATTAAGATTGCTGAGGAAGACCAACACAAAACAGCTTTCACAACTCCTTGGGGCACCTTCTGTTATCAGGCGATGCCATTTGGCCTTAAGAATGCGGGAGAAACTTATCAGCTGAGCCATGACAGTAATATTTCATGATATGATTCATGACATCATGGAAGACTACGTAGATGACATCCTGGGAAAGTCCAAAACAAGAGAGGATCATCCTATCATTTTGCGGTGTATCTTTGAACGCCTGCATGAATACAAAGTCAGGATAAATCCAAAGAAGTGTGTCTTCGGTGTGCTATCTGGGAAAATATTAGGCTTCATCGTGTCAAGACGAGGTATTGAGGTAGACCCTGCTAAAGTTTCTGCCATCACAGAAATGCCTCCACCTGAGAATATCAAGCAACTACGTAGCTTGCAAGGGAAAATTCAAGCCATTCGCCGCTTTATCTCCCAGCTTGTAGATAAATGTCACTCATTCACTCATTTGCTTAAGAAGGACATCGCTTTCATCTGGGGACCTGAGCAACAACAAGCCTTTGCTTTGCTTAAATAGTACCTGGCTAATCCACCTATCCTCATGCCTCCCACTCCGGGAGAACCACTTTTGCTCTATATTTCCACTACGCAATATGCTATTGGTGCACTGCTCACCCAATATGACCTTAGCCATAAAGAGAAAGCAATGTACTATCTGAGTCACACCCTCATCACCTATGAATGTAATTATCCTCGAATTGAAAAGGCTTTCTTGGCCGTTGTTTTTACCTTTCAGAAACTTCGCCATTACTTGCTAAATACTAAGATTAAGCTCATACCCAAGGTCGACCCACTCAAGTATTTGTTGTCCAAACCCGCCCTCACAGGTAGAATGGCTAATTGGATCATTCTACTCAGTGAGTTTGATATAGAATTTGTCCATCAAAAATCAATTAAAGGACAAGTACTTGCTGTTGACCAGCTAGTGGAAGCACCTTTGCAAAGTCTGAGAACCTTTTAGTCTAGATCTCCGGATGCATCTTTGCTCTACATTGAAGAATCATCATTATACGATACATTTGATGGATCTTATATGTTTCATGGTTCGGTGTAGGAGTGGTCCTTATTACTCCTTCGGGTGATCCTATACCATAGGCTTTCCACCGGCCTTCCCTTGCACGAACAACATTACGGAATATGAAGCACTCATTGCGGGATGAAGCTAATCATCAAGTGGAATATTCAACATGTTAAGGTTGTAGGTGATTCACAGCTAATCATCAAACAGGTTAATGATGAGTATAAAGTTAAGGATGACAAGCTCATACCTTATAAGAAGTTGGTGGAAACTCTGAAGGAGTATTTTGTGCGCATTACCTTTGAGCAGATCCCAAGAGCACGCTGAATGGATCGGCGGATGCTATGGCAACGGTGGGATCTATGCTTCGTATTCCGCCAGGGAACAATGATATGCCATTTTTTGTAGAAAATCTACACCAGCCCACATATGACATACCAAAATCTTACCTGGCTTGTGAGGTTGTTGGTCCCTATTCCCCGTGGTACGAACCCATCTTCACCTATCTTAAGGACAATACTTTCCCTCCCAATATCTCCCATTCGAAAAGAAAAGCTTGATTAGCTAGATAGCCGTTACACCCTTTTAGGAGGTACACTTTATCATCGTGGCTACATGGGAATCATTACGTTGTCTGGATGTGACGAAGTCAATCCAGAAATTAAAGAAGTACACGAAGGAGTATGCAAAGCACATACAAATGGAATGGTCTTGGCTAAGAAACTGTTAAGAGTAGGTTACTATTGGCCCACCATGGAAACTGATTGTTGTAATTATGTTATAAAATGTGTGCTTTGCCAAAAGTATGGAAATTTCATCCATGCTCCATCGCAACCATTGCAACTAATCACTTCTCCATGTGGGGACTTGATCTAATAGGGAAGCTTACTCCTACCTCATCTAATGGTCATACACATATCATAACAGCTACATAATACTTTACAAAATGGGTGGAGGCTGTCCCTTTAACCTATGTCACAAGAGCACAGATTTCTAAATTCATCATGAATCATATTATTTGCTTGATATAGTATCCTGCGGCACCATTGTCACAGATAATGGGAAGTCATTTAAGAACAAAACTGTGAAAGGTCTTTGCCAACGGTTCCAAATCAGATTGAAATGGTCCACGCCATATTACCCTTAGGGTAATGGACAAGTTGAGGCAACAAACAAGACTTTCGTAAGGATAATGGAGAAGATGGTTAGCAAAACTGGTTGAAACTGGCACCTACAAATCCACCCAGCCCTCTGGGCCTACCGAACATCAATTCGTACTCCTACGGGTGTGACGCCATATTCCCTAGTGTTCGGGATAAAATCTATCATCCCTTTAGAGATTGAACTCCCATCCCTGTGAATTTCTCTTCGGGACTATTTGGATAAGGATGAAGATTACCGAGTGGCAAGATTGGCTGAGTTAGAGCTCCTGGATGAGAGGCGCATTCGTGCTCTTAATCACCTGAAGGTATATCAACACAGAATCTCCTGCAACTACAACAAGAGAATCATCCCTTGCCAGTTTGAGGTGGGTGATTTAGTTATGAAGGAGAACCAGTTCAACACTAGAGCAGAGCGAGAAAATAAAGGGAAGTTTGAACCACACTGGTTAGGACCCTATGTCATAGTTGCAGGTATGGCACGGGGGCATACAAGTTGGCTCACCCCAATGGTGATGAGCTCAGGGAGCCCATGAATGTCATGCATCTTAAGAGGTTTTATGCCTAAACATGGCATAAGAAATTCATAAAAATCACAAAAAAAAAAAATAAAATAAAAAAAAAAAAAAACAAATCGAGAAAAGAAAAAGAGAAAACAATTAGTCGTCACTTAGTGAAAACCACGCAATTGTGGCACTTTGGACATGTCCTTGGGTGAAAACCAGTTTCCGATGCCTCGATAGGATTCATTGTTCACAAGCATTCTATATTAGAAGGGTAGTTGTCTTTGTCCTGGACCTGGTTCTACCTTCGAGTTTCCTTGTGCACACCATCTAGTCCAGCCTTGATCCGACTTTGCCTTCTTCTATTCATCTGTAAGGGACGTGGTCTTTCGTTATTTCCCATCTTACGCTGGGGCAACTCAATGACTTCACCTTCTTGTTCATAAGCGCGTGGCTTCTGCCCTTGTATATTCCCCACCTAACACTGGGGCATCCATGCTTTCTTGGTTACCTGCACATAGCTTTGGAAAACTGTTAAAAACACAAAAACAATAGAAACATTGTTTTGAGAAAACACAAAAACAATAGAAAATTGTTTCACAAAACACAAAAACAATAGAAAATTGTTTCAGAAAACACAAAAACAATAGAACATTGTTTTGAGAAAACACAAAAACAATAGAAAATTGTTTCACAAAACACAAAAACAATAGAAAATTGTTTCGAGAAAAACACAAAAACAATATATATATATATATAAGCTAAAAACAAGACAAATTTTTTCAAAAAATTCCTAAAAAGTAAAACACCCTACAAAATGGTAACTTGCTTCTTACGGCTGAAACTTGTGTCTTGCGCATGGTATTTTCTCTATATCCTATTGGTTTGTCTCACATCTTCCTGATTAATATGACTCACGGATCACCGGGATTCACAACCATTCACAAAAGCTAGCTTGCTTGCTTAAATGCATACTACGGGGCACTTTTGGTTGCACAGTGTTGTTTCATTGCGCACAAATGCTTTTCATGGATCCCATGTCCATTTTCATTTCCCCTTGCATGTATCCTTGCTTGGGGCATCATTTTTAACCCTTGTCGTCAATCATGAACTTGTGGATCTCTTCAGCATTGATAACAAAACATTTGTACAACTATCTTGACCATTGTTAGGTTAGATATGTGCGTTCGTACTTGTTTTCCCTGTTATATGAGCTTGTTTCCTTCTCATATTGCATTGCATTATTGTATCTTGTGTGTGGAGTTGGTACTTTAAGCAATGGAAAATTATTCGTAGTATGGATTTTCATGTCATTCTACCTTTTCGTATGTTTATATTTTTCATAAGGACCGATGATGTAGTTCCTATGGCAATATGATGACATCAAATTTGTTCCAAACAAATAAGCGGCTAGAGGTTAAGCTCTTCTCTCTCCTCATCCATATTTCTTCTACATGACTTCCCGTTCACCCCTAATTCTCCCTCTCCCTCGGGCATCTTGTCTCGTCCCCATTCTTCTCGCCTACTTCTCATATTTTTTGATCGTCGATCGGCTTCCTTCATCATCCCATCGACACTCGAGGGGTATCTCTCCCTCCTACTAATTTTTCTTCTATCCCTTCAAAATCTCTTCTGTCTAATATCTTTGAAGTGGCATCACTTATGCCACCCCAAAGAGGGAAAATGTAGACACCTATAATTACACCCAAGCAATTTAAATACTTAAATTGTGCTAATTATCCCCTTTCTCACAAATCAATGACATATCGTCAAAAGCACTCATTTTCCTTCATATCATCATTAATTAATCACACTAAGCTAATTAATTAAGTTGCCTATCCAAAAATACCCTAGTTAACGAACTTTCATTAATAAATCACCCCTTCTACCTAGACTAATTAATTATTATTAATTAATTAGCTTTCCCTTCCATTTAACCAATAAAAAATATTTAATTGATTTAATCCCCTTATAATAGCCTAAATCACACTAATATTCCTCTAATTGGCTTCTATAAGCTTACACCTACTTATTAATTAATCACCTTTGATTAATTAAAATACCCCCCAACTCCCATGACTTGCTAAACATGTATTAAACCCTTCTAAAGTAAGGTTACCTTTAATAAAGCAACCTTATCCATTCCTAATCATGTTTTACCTTTATCCCACATTCATGAGAATGTGTTTAATCCTTTATCCTTTGGGCTATATAAAGAGCCCTCCACCTACCTTTTTACTTACACCTAAACTCCTTAGAGAGCAAATGCAAAGCATATAGCAAAGAGACTAAGAGCTTGCACCTTGTTTTCTTGAGAGTTCATCATCTTGAAGAGTTAAGACTCTTTCTTAAAGTGCTTAGGTCATATGGGAGGTGTCAAAAGGGTCTTGTAGCCCAACTTTGATTAGCCCCCATTCCTAGGTTCTTGGAACATTAAGGACAACTATTTTGATAGCCATGGAGCTTACTTAGGTCCATTAATTTATTTGTTGTTAGAGAATAGAGGAGTTTAGATATTTAGCATTGTTAGTTTCAAAGTTTGTATTGATGAATGCTAGCATCTAACCCTTGTTTAATTCTTATCATGATGGTGTTTATGCTTTGTTTTAGCTAAATTGTAGAACTATTTTAGGTGGTAGTTCTTTCTTCATTTGATTTAGCATTAAGCAAAGTATACATGCACACAAGATCAAAACCCTTATGAAGGTGCTAGCCACTCCCTCAATTCTTGAATGCAAACAAGTAGATAGGTGTGATCCTTGGCTACAAATGACATATAAAACATCTATCCATCCTTGAGTGTCTTGTGCGAGATTCATGATGTTTTGTTCAAGTTGTGAAGGAGATTAAATCTAGACACCAACACCGAAGTGGTGCCGTTGTGGAGAATTCTTGCAATTTCTTTGTGGTTTTGAGGTACTTGAAAGGTTTGAGCATTTGTGTGATCAAGTATTTGAGCTGTTATATTCTTGAGATATTTTTCATACTTGATTTGGATGTTTTGGTAAGAAAGACTTCAAACTCATCTTTCTTCTCTTCACCTACCAGCAGTTTATATGATTTGGATGCAATGTTTTTGGTTGAATTAAGAAGAAGAAAATCTGATTTGAAAATCCTTGCAAGTTTTCAGTATAGCATGCATTTGACAATATTTTTAGTGATTCTTGCACAACTAACGTGAAAATCCTAGTGGCGACTCCATGTTGTTGGGATCTTGAAATACCAGTTGTCTAACACATTTTATCATTTGAAACTTGTTGTTTAAATTTGTCAAACTAGAGGGAAGGAGATCCCTCTTCATCAAGGAATCTTCTAAGAATTTTCTCACCGAATCAAGAAGCTCAGAACTAGAAGGAAGAAGAGTGTGGAAAGTGGTTGGTGATTTAGTTGCAAGGAAAGGAATCTCCATAGTTGAATTTGAAGGAGAATAAATTTATCATTGAATATTATAATTCCTCTTCAAGTAGATCTAATTCAGCAATCTTCTTGCTGATTTTCATTCTCCATCGTGTAAGGGACCTTCTTATGTATTTAAAAACTTGCTCCTAAATCTGCTCCCCGTGGTTTCTAAGTTTTCTAAAGTTTATCAAGAGAGATAGCCTTTGGGGGTTGTCATTTTAGAGATCATTCATCTATTCCAATAAGACCCATTATTACTCCTCATCAGCTTGTTTCACCTCCAAGATCACCCCCATCGAATAATATTGCTCAACCTAGACCTCCATTTGTTGTAAACACCTTTGGTCCTATAAATTTTGGAGGAATGGATGGTTATCCAAATGTTGTCCCATAGGATGTGAGAAATAGGTTGCCAAAATTGCAAGGTAATAATGCCATAATCGGAGATCAACACCTCAAACTCTTTGTTAACATGATGGAAGACTTTGAAATAGAATTTTAGGATGTGTCTATCAAGTTGTTTATCCATACACTTGAGGAAGATGCAAGATATTGGTATAAAGCTCTGCCTAATAACTCTATTGATTCATGGACCGAGATGAGTAATGCATTCAAATTAGAATATGGAGACAAAACAGATCCAAGATTCCTTCTATCTCGAGTTTGAGAACATTAATAAGAACCCGAATGAGACCGTTCATGATTTCAATACAAGGTTTAATAAGACATTGAGAAGGTTTCCTATAATTTTGAGGCCTTGTGATGAATCTTGCTTGATCAAATATGTAGATGCATTTGATAAAAAGGTAGCCTATTACTTGAGAGACAAGAATCCTACAAACTTGAGGTAGGATTTCACCATGGCACTTCAAATTGAAAATATTATTAAAGTTGTCAGTAAACCACTTAAGAGGGACAGTGTGAAGCTGATAAACCCTTAGAAGCCTCAAACTAGAAAGGGGCTGATTTGGAGGATCTTGTCAAGACTTTGGCAAGGGCTATCAAATAAATTTCCTACAAATTAGCCCAGTGAGAAAGGAATTGGGAAAATTTCACAAGGACAACAAAGAACTCAAAACCATGATATATTTGGCAATCATCCTAAGGGTGATCAAAGACAAGATGATAGAGGTAAAGGGCTTATTGGATCTACAAATAGACAACCCCAAGCACGTGAAAATAGAGTGGTGCCTGACCCTCTGACTGCAAGAGTTGCTGCTGTTCAAGAAGTTGCTGATATGGATTGGTGTGACAAATGTTTTCTTCCTCATCCGCCATGTGAAATGGACCAGCAAGATATAGATGATGATAATGAGAATGAAATGGATGATGAAATTTGTATAATGGGCAGCTCTTTAGGCTTACAACAAGAAGCAACATCAATAGATGTGATAAGTGCAAGGATTGCTGCAACCTTTTGGGATTACATAAAGAGGGTACCATTTCTTTCTCTTCCTCAAACTCATGATGTAGATGTAGTTCAGGCCTTTGAAATTCCTAATAATGACTTTGAATACCTAAGGGATTTAATGATCAAGCGAGTATGATGGTGGTATTCCTTCGGAGGAAGATAGACAATTGTTAATGAATTTTGTGGTTGGTTAAGAAAAGAGTACAATACTAGAAGTAAAGTTGTTAGAGGAGCTGGTCCTCAAGCCAAGCCAAAGACACCCTTGCTCACAAGAATTCCCAAAGATAATCCTAGAAGATAAATAGTTTTAAGAACCTTGTTGTCCCATGTAAAAATATCAGTCCTCTTCATGTCCAGGGATGCCAAGAATACTTCTCCATATGATGAACCTTCTTGTTTCCTTCCAATGATGTTTTACCAAAGAATGTTCCATATGATATAGCCTGGTATTGAGCCAAATTAAAGTGAGTGTTCCCTTTATTGAATTGCTCAAATTCTGAACATAAGAAAAGAGCTTTTGAATACTTGGGATTAAAAGAAGAAAAGATTATACCAAGTAGAAATGTGAATGTTGTTGAGAATCCTCTTCAAAGCATTGTTGGCCCTGAAACACCACCACCAATGGAAGATCTTGGAGAGGAACCTGAAGTGTATTTGGGGACATCCTTGGTTGATTCCCAATTGAATGTTGATCCATTCTTCACAACTTTTCTCATCAAAGGTAGGTTGCTTAACAATTTCATGTTTGATTCCGGTGCATCATGTAATGTTATGCCTCTAGAAGTTATGAATGAGTTGGATATCAAGGTGACAACAACATATGGAAAGTGTAAAACCATGGATTCAAGGGAAGTGCTAGTTGTTGGTTGTGTGAAGGGTTTAGTAGTGTAACTTGCAGCCTATCCGGTAAGAATTTAAAACTTGATGTTGTAAGTTGATTGCCCCCGCCAAATGGGGTATGCTTTTGTCAAGGAAGTGGGATACAAGTGTTGGTGGTAGTGTTCAAATGGACATGTCCTATGCCACCATTCCCATTGAGGTAAGCCTTGTCAAACTCTATGGTGAAAAGAAGATGTTACACTTGATTGAGGATCCCAACAATGCTTCTTATGAAGTGTTGTTTGCTGATGTAGATGTCGACAATTTCATTGGTTTTGCTGATGGAAAAGAGAATAAGATGGAAAAATCAGAGTGCCTTGGTATGGTAGGTTCTCCATGGACATTACTATTTGATGGAGCTTGCTCCAAAGTTGGAAATGGTGCTGGTATAGTGTTGGTTTCCCCTAGTTTAGAGGAGTTTCATTTTTCCTTCAAGCTCAATTTTGAATGTACTAACAACATTTCTGAGTATGAGGCATTATTATTGGGATTAAGGATTGCATGGAAGTATGGAGTAAAGGATATTGTTGCTAAAGGAGATTCGAGATCTGGTTATCGAGCAAGTAAGAAAGTTATATGCCACAAAAATCAGCGTATGAAGCAATATAAGCATGTTGTTTGGGACTTGATTGAAATGTTTGATTCCTTTAACATTATTTACCATGATAGAATTCTTAATGTTTCGCTGATCAAATGGCTGTTCTTGGTTCTAGATTTGATAATTGCACTATTTCACCTTTTTGTGAATATGATATTGAAGTGCTAACAAGGCCAGTTGTCCCGGATAATGTGAAACATTGGCAGATTTTTGATGATGATGCACAAGTGTTGAGATTCTTACAATGCCAAGGAGATTTTTCTGGTCAAAATATTGATTGGGAACCAATGGTGTGCATGAATGAAGGTAGAGAAACTTTTTTTGACAAGGATATTATACAATTGAAAACAAATACCATTCCTAAGGGTCTTGTTGCACTTGAATCCAATTTTAGCAATGTTGATTACATCATTAATAGAAAGATGTCTGCTTTAAGGGATGTGGAAGAGCATAATTTAGGAACTAAATACAAACCAAGGAAGATCTAGTTGGGAAATCATCTCAAAAAGAAGAAAAATAGTCCTATGCCTAACTTTTAAAGAAATATCAAGACTACCTTGCTTGGTCTTATTTAAAATTGAAGACATATAGAGAAGATTTGTTTCAGCATGAGATCCCTCTTTACGCTAAAGCCAAACCATTTAGACAAAAAAAAGCCTATTAACCCACTACTTTCCATGAAAATGAAAGAAGAGTTGAAGAAATTGAGAGATGGTGGAATCATTCACCTACTAGGTACTCTTCTTGGGTTGTCAACCTTGTGCCGATTAGAAACAAGAACGGAGATATCAGACTTGTGTGGATTTTAGGAATCTAAACAAAGCATATATGAAGGACAACTATCCTTTGCCAAACATGGAGAATATAATGCAGCTTGTGAAAGGGTCGGAAATGCTTTCTACGTTGGATGGCTTCTCCGAGATACAATCAAGTAGTTGTCACGAATCGAAAGACTTAAGAAGCCTTCACTACTCCTTGGGAACTTATGTTTTTGTAAGGATTCCTTTTGAATTGATGAATGTTGGTGCTACTTTTCGAGAGGGCAATGGATGTTACCTTTGCTGGTTATATCAATGAGTTTATTATAGTTTACCAAGATGATGTGACTATTTTTTCAAGACAACGAGAAAACCATTTACAACACCTAGAGAAGATGTTGATAAGATGTAGAGAGTATGGAATTTCACTTAATCCAAAGAAGTTTCATTTTGTGTGCCAAAAGCCAAGCTGTTGGGGCATATTGTGTCCAAAGAAGGTGTTATGATAGATCCCGAGAGAGTGGAAGCAATCAACAAGGTGCCTATTCCAAGAACCAAGAAGGGTATTCAATCTTTCTTTGGCCGGATCAATTTCATTAGAAGGTTTGTCTCCAATTTTGCTGAGTTGACTCTTCCAATCACAAGCATGATAAGAAAGGATCAAGTTATTAAGTGGGAAAGGGCTGCCATCCAAGCTTTTGTAGGAATAAAGGATGCACTCAAACATGCACCTATTTTGGCAGCTCCAAACTATAAGATCCCTTTCCAAATCTTCTCTCTTGCATCTGAATTTACTATTGCTTCAGTTTTGTTACAAAATGATGAAAATGGAGCTA
The DNA here is from genome assembly GCA_018340775.1 of Taxus wallichiana var. yunnanensis. Classification (NCBI taxonomy): domain Eukaryota; kingdom Viridiplantae; phylum Streptophyta; class Pinopsida; order Cupressales; family Taxaceae; genus Taxus; species Taxus wallichiana. The sequence goes on from CM031239.1 coordinate 620,074,393, forward strand.
AGAGGCCTATTGATTTCTTTAGCAAGGCTTTACAAGTAGCTGAATTGAGGTACAAAATTATGGAGAAACAAGCATTTTCATTAGTAAAAGCAACAAAGATTTTTAGGCCCTACATTTTGAGTTCAAAGGTTGTTGCTTATTTTCCCACACCATGGCTAAAGACATCTTATATGACATGGAGATATCAAGCAAGAGATGCAGATGGGTTAAAAATTACAAGAGTATGATATGGATATCCAAACAACAAAGTCTGGTAAGAGGTTTAGGTCTTGCCAAACTCATGGCTAGAGTAATTTGTAGAATGTCGAAGTGAATCAGCTAGGGGAAGAAAGGGCACATTTCCTTGACAAATTGATGAATTCTAAGTGGTACAAGGATGTGGTCTATTACCTCAAGCACTTATGTTGTCTCGAGTCACTTAAATAAAAATCGAAAAGAGCCCTCAAGCTGACTTCTCGAAAAATATGTCACAATAGACCTTGGGCTAGCTTGGAAGAACCCTAAAGGTGTCCTCTTGAAATGCATAATTGAAGATGAAGCTCCCAAGTTGATTGCTGATTTCCATGGGGAGTTTGTGGAGGACATTTTTCTGTGAGAGTGACAACACATAAGATTTTAAGAGCTGGTTATTGGTGGCCAACTCTTTTCAAAGATGCAAACCAATTAGTTAGAATATGTGATAGTTGCCAACACTTCTCGGGAAGATTGAAAGCTTGAGCTCCCTTCCTTTGCAGCATGTATCACTGAAGCCCCTTTCAAATAATGGGGAGTGGATTTTATTGGTGAAATTTTGGATCCTTCTAGTGCCGGTTAGAAGTGGATCCTTGTAGAATCGATTATTTTACAAAATGGGTTGAGACAATTCCATCTAGAAAGGCAACACACCAAGTGGTAATGGATTTCTTACTAAATCATATCATATGCAGATTTGGGGTTCCAGTTAAGATTGTGTCTGATAATGCTATGTGTTTTAGAGCCAAGCCTTTGATGGCAATGTGTAATGAATATGGGATAAATCTAGCCTATTCTTCAAATTATAACCCACAAGGGAATGGGCAAGCTAAATCAAGTAACAAAAACTTGCTCAAGATCATTAGAAGAACCTTGGAAATCAACAAGAAGAAGTGGGGAGAACAGTTGAAATTTACAGTTTGGGCTGATAGGATAACTCCAAAAAGAGCAACTAGTAAAAGCCCATTTGAACTAGTGTATGGAACTCAAGCTTTGCTGCCATTACACCTTCGGTTATCCACTTTTCAGTTTTCCCAGCAGGTTGGGAGATCAAGAACATGGCCCATATGATTCAAGAATCAATCGATCATTGAGTTGGATGAAGAAAGGAGAGATTTTCATCAAAGGCATGTCAGTTTAGGGAGAAATTGAAGAAGTTGTTTAATAAGAAGGTCACCCCTAGAGCTTTTAGTGTTGGAGATCTGGTTTTGCTATGAGATATTAGGCATGAAGACAAGGGAAAGCATGGAAAATTTAATGCTCTATGGATGGGCCCTTATGCCATTGATATCAGGATTGGAGAAAATACATTTTTTCTCAAGGATTTGGATGGGGATTTGTTAGAGCTACCTGTTAATGGCAGACATTTAAAACACTTTTTGGATTAAATCCCCAAGGGAGGTATGCACAAGTTGTACATTTTGTATAGCCCTTGTTTTTTTTTTGTCTTTTCCTTGTTCTTGCTATTGTTGGCTCATGGTTTTCCCTTTTGTCCTTGGCAACCATGGTTGGTGTGGTTTTCTTGGTCATTTTTGGTGAAAGTTCTAGTTTTTGGGCTGCTTTGAATGTTTTGACTCCTTGCCCAATGGATTTTTGGCACTTGGTCTACGTTGTGATCTTGTGGCACTCGCTGGGAGTGCCCATCCCCAAGAAGGAGCCAATGTTGGTGCAATTTATGGGTTTTTACACTTTACTCTAATTCTCCATGTTCCATTTTACTCCAAAATGTCCTTGTGGCTCGAGTTGAATATCTATAACTCGTTTTGTCCAGTTGAATGTTTTCAAACTTCCTCGTTGTTATTTTCCCCTTTTTGAAACAAAATCAAAATTTCCCCTTTATTGTGCCCTAGTTTTTCATTTGCACGGATGTACCATTTTCTCCTTTTCCAAATCATGAAAGAGTTTGAAATTGATCAAATCCTAAATTCGTGCAAGTGTTTCCCAATCCCAAGGTTGAAAATGATGTCAAGAGATGATTCATTGGTTTAAAATGAAGATTTCTACCTTCCCTGTGAAAAAAATTGATTTCAGAAGCATCCCCTACATTTTTACATTTTGACGAGCATACGGGCATGTTCTACCCATCAAATTTATCATTGCAACGTTTATGTTGACATGGCAGGCTCTCATTGGCTCAGTGCGGTCAGAAAAAATGTTATAACTTGTCAAATTTTCAATTTATTGCAAAAGGAGAATTTGCTCCATGGCCCCGTGGTTCCACAGGGATGTGCTTACATGGCCTGATATGATTGGTCGAGGATTGGAAGGTGGCGGAGGTAACTTAGGACATTTTTCTTCCATTTTGGAAAAATTTCTCAAAATTAAGTTTTTGCCCGAAGGCCTGCAATGAATGGCATGATGACACATGGCTAGGAGGGCTAGGTGGATGGTCAAGGACTTGGAAAATTTTTATGTTTTTTGGCTCGGGGTGTCAGGGGAAAAATTTTGCCCATGAGCCCGCACCCAATACGAAGTGGACACGTGTCCAAGAAAGTTAGCATGGATGGGTGGAATTTGTGAAAATTTCGAGGTCTTTTAACTTCAAAGTGTTAAAGTTCAATTTGGTGGAAGATCTACACCCAATGGAAGGGAGAAATGTGGCATTATGTTAAGTAGGGAAGTGGAGAGTTGATTTTTTTTCAAAGAAAATTTGGACCCGATGACCCGCACCTAATGAGAAGGTGACACGTATACGGGGATGAAATGGAGGAAGGGGCCGAAGGAGGAGTTTGCAATTTTTTTTTCCTCTATGGTTAAAGAGTAAAAAATGAATAATAGGCCCGCATCCAACAAAAGCAAGACACGTGTCCTAAATTTGGAAAGAGGTTTTGGGCGTGGAGAAAAGTTGAAAATTTTGCAAAATTTTAGCGAAAAATCTCAAGGTGAAAAATAAGCCCGCAGAAAAATTTGAGGTATGCCCCGCATCCAATCAAGGGGTGACACATGGCATGTTTCAAATAGAAAATGAAGAAGTGTGGGCTTGTTATCCAAAATTCACCCCGTGGTAAATTTGATAACATGCATCGAGATGTCCAAATTCCAAGAAAAATGACTGATTGAGCAAAATCGGTTCTAGGGTCCCTTCAGGAGAACTCCCCAAGCCGAAGAAGGAAGGAGCAAGCTTTGAGAAAGTGCGAAAAGTTGCATGAAAGGAAAATAGGATTGATCTAGGAAAAGGTGAAAAAAAGTGGCTAAGTCCTTCAGAGGAGCGATGGGACGTTTGTGATGAAGGGGCCCGAACCTACGCCAAATCAGCGCGAAATCAGCACAAGGAGCCCAAAAGCAATTGGGACAAGCGGGAAAGAAATACCGAACTAGCCGAAAAGAGACAAGTGAAAAAGAGGACAAGAAATACACCGTAACCGCCAAACCGGCCGAAAAGAGACAAGTCAGCCCAAAAGCAATTGGGACAAGCGGCAAAATAAATACAATTGGAACAAACCGGTACCGAAAAAAGAGACAAGTCAGCCCAAAAGCAATTGGAACAAGCGGGCGAATACCCGGCACCGGGCCGAACAGGGCCGAAATTGTCCCAAAAGGTCCAAAATCAAAATAGGACGCCCGGACAAAAAGACCCGAAATACGCGAAGAAGCCAAGGAGCCAAAAGCCAATCAAAAGGTGTCACGTGTCTTTGGCCAAATGAGGGACAAGGAAGCCCATTTCGGGCGGATCGGAGGTTTTTGTCCCAAGCAGCACTGGGACATCCGGGACGAATGGACGTGAAGTACGCGGAAGACCCGGCAGGCCCGAGAACCATTGAGAAATTGCCACGTGTCCTCATAGGAGTAAAGGTCAGAAAAGTCAAAGGGCGAATTTTCGAGCACCGAGCCGAACAAATAGGATCGTGCCACGTGTCCCATTTAAGAACCCACGAGGAAAAGTCAAAATTCAAGAGACAAATTACGAAAAGTAGAGGAGAGAGAATTATTCAGCGAATCCGAGCATGCCACGTGGCGTCCAAGTGGCAAAGCATGCATGGGAAAATATTTCAAAATCCATTTTCACTGCTTTTACGTGTCCTAAATCTTCAGATCGACATATCTTTCGATCCAGAGCTCGGATTTACACGTTCTTGATATCAATGGAAAGCTGTTGAAATTATCTACACGTTTCCAGGGTCAATCTTGCATTTTGGTGTAGTCTGGAGGGAGAAAATTGAGAAACGCCTCTGGCATGAAATAACAAGTAGAGGTAATACTTCAACAACCACTTTAATGCAGCAGACAGTTCACCGCTTCTGTTAGGCAAACCGCCGCTTTGCCAGAACCCGCCGCTTCTGCCATGATGGATGAATTAAATGCAACCTAGAGGTGGTTGGGGCAGATTTCGAATTCCTCTCTCTTTTCTCTCCCATTCTTCCTATAAATTGTAAGGAGGGGTTTCTTTCTGTAGTTGGACATTTTCTCGCTTTGCACCTCCCTTCTCTCCTGCTCATAAGAAGATTTGTGGAGTTTTCAAACCTCCCATATAGACTGTAACACCGTTTTTTTGCCTTCGCTATTGTGGAATGTATCAATCGATCCTTGAGCAATATATATGTGTCTGTGGTTGCTTCTAAACCCTCTTACATATTTATTACTGTCATTCTTGATCTTTCATTGCATTTTTGCTATCTGTGCATGGTGTTGTGTTATATCTACATGGTCTGTGTTTAATGTGGCAAAGCATATGTTCTTCATTCCTCGGTGCATCACCTCTATTAGCTTAGATTTATTTTATGCATCTTCTTACCTTGTCTCCTTGGCAGATTAGATTAGATTCTGAGAAAACCTTCGCATATTTCGTGTGCACCGAACAGAGGAATAGGAACCAACCTTTCTCTGGAGATTCCTTTCTCACTCTTCAAGTCCCACACTTGGAGAAAGGATTCAATGTTATGCTATCACACTGGATATTAATATGATCAACCTAGAAAACTGATCAATATCCAGGGGTGCTGTGATTTTACACTAACAGTTTTGGCACGCCGGGTGGGACAGAGGTCTCATTTTTTATTGCAGCAAGGTTGATGTGCATCTGCTGCAATTTTCTTGCTTAAAAAGAGCTATTATTTGCATATCTGGCGACTCCAAAGGGAGGAATCAATAGAATTTCAGCAGTCAGGCCTAAAAGCTTATGAGAAGAATCACAAGGTCAAGAGTTGGAGAAGAGGAAGTGCTGTTTGAATACCTGCAATTATCTCCAAGAAGAAGGCAAAGAGGAAGAAGGATTCAAAGGTCTCCATCTCCACCAAACAGAACTCTCTCAACTCCTCCACCTGACAGGCCTTTCTTTCAATATACAAGGGTTTTAAGACCACTCAGAATGGCGCAACCAGTAAACCCCTATGTCAACTTCACAGGCAGCAGCCCACTTGCTCTCAATGCACAAAATCCAATCCCAGTTGCAGCATTGAAGAACATTCCATATTTTACTGGAGAAAACCAGACCACTCCTGGTGATCATGTCAAGGACATTGCTAACATTTGTGCAATCCATGAGATTAATGAGATGCAAGTAGCTGTCAAATTGCTGGCATCTTCATTCAAGGGAAAAGCATTGCAATGGTTTAGGAGCCTTGAAGCTGCTTCTATCACGAACTGGAATCAGCTGTGTATTGCACTTCATAATCAATTTGGAGAGAAGGGAGACAACTTGTCTCTTTTGGAGCAGCTGACAACCATCAAGAGAGCTTCCAATGAGCAGCTGACTGACTTCAACTTCAGATTTCAAAGGTCTTGGGATAGAATTCCAATAAGAAATGTGCCAACATCGAAGGTGCTTTTCTATACTACCTTAAAGCTTTAAATTCTGATATTTCTATGTTGATTCAATCTATGGGAGGCACAACTATCCCCTGCTGCTTATAATATTGCCATTAGAGCTGAAAATTGTCCGATCAAGCCGGCAAGCTAGCTCCTAGGCCTCCAATGCCATTATATCCAAGTTTAGAGAGCCCAAGTACTAGTCAAGCACTAATTTAGCTCCTTCTCCCACTCCTAGAAATCGAGTTCAAATGAAGCTTCCACTTCATCTCCAAGTGCCCCAAATGAGCTTCAAGAAGTCATGAAGCAACTACAAAATTTAGGTAATGAGCTGGTCACACTCAAGAGACAAAGAAACTCAAGGTTTTAGACCTTCGTATCAGCCTCAAGCTCAACCTAATAGGCAGCCATATCAGCCTCAAAGGCCACCTAATCCAACTGCAAATATGAATCAAACAAGGCCTCCGTCAATAGACCATTCCAGCCCTATAATCCAAATGCCATATCTCATTCTAAGGCATTAGTACCAAAGACAAAACAATATTGCCTGTGAGAGTATGAATGGTGTTTTCCATGTAATGAACCCCATAATCAATCCATGTGCTATAATGGTGCTTTAACCCAAGCTTTAATGGTAACAAGTGTTGGTGTGGAGGGTGAAAGTAGTCAAGAAAACAACCAACAACAAGAAACATTCCAACAAAGAACTCACCCCCAAATGACACCACATTGGTAAATTGGCAGGCAGAGGATTTTTGTGGTATGAATCAGGCAGTCTCTCAAGGTGTTGCAGCCAACACAAGGTCAAAAAGGAGAAATTTGGGTGAAGAACAACCATGTTAGCCCAAACAATCCACAACCTTCCACAACTTCACAAATGATCGGCAAGCAAAACCAGCTTCAAATGCACGAGGGCAGCCAAGAACAGCCCCTTGGCCAAATCAAATGCCAGCTGTTGCTGCCCATATTCAAGGAGCAAATGTGTAAATCAAGGGACAGCAGAGAGATCCTTCATCACCATTTAGTATCATTGATCGATGATGAAGAAAACAAACGTCAATATATCTATGTGGTAATCCCTATCCATCCCAGCCAAAGAGATCTTGTTGCAAGTTTATGAAGGATCGGCAATTTCGAATCAAGCAGTTCGAGGCAAGACAAAGTGCTTACAAATGCTGCCCACCAAGGAAATCATGGAGCACAACAAGGTAAAATGTCAAGCCCTCCATTTTATGTTTCATTGATCATAGGAGACAAGTTGGTACATAATTGCATGATTGACTCGGGGCAAGTAGTTCAAGAATGCCTAAACAGAGATAGCTGATCAGCTAGGGCTCTAGTATGAAATAACAACTAAGGGAGTAGTGCAATTAGATGGGACAGCAGTAGCCACAGTTGGAGTTATAAAAAACTTGAGTCTTACCTTGCATGCATGTCCCAACGTGGTTGTTTTGCAAGACGTCTCAGTCATAGACCTTCCACCACTCTTTGCCCTATGCTTGTCAAGGGACTTTACTGCCAAGATTGGGGGATATTTGTCCGCTGATTGGTCACACATGCTGTTCAGAACGAGGTATGGAACTAAAGCTACAATTAGATCAGAACCTATTGCAGATTTCCACATTGAACCCTATACTCCAAGTCATATTAATACCAATTGCTCAGCATTTGATCAAGAAGATCACCTCGGCACTGATGAAGCCGACACTAAGGTTGGAAGTATCCCAGATTTGACTCTTGATGAATGGGCAAGCAAGGTGCATGCTTTTGATCCTTATCAAGAAGTAGAAGAATCTGAGCTGGGGGTCTATTGTATACACGAAGAAAGTCAACCTGTTCCTAGCATCACCAAGCCAAACCACAAGTATGACAATGAGGTATGGCAACTATTTTTTGATGGATCAAGGAGTAGGCAAGGCGCAGGAGGTGGAGCCATGCTTGTTTCACCTCAAGGAGTAAGGTATTATTCAGCTTTTAGATTTCAATTTGCATGCTCCAATAACACTGCTGAATATGAAGCCTTGGTGCAAGGGATGCATTGGGCAATAAAGAGAAAAATAAAGAACTTGCAAGTTTTGGGGACAAAGTGAGCTGATTGTAAATCGAGATCAAGGGACAAAGATGCCACCAAAAATGATCTACTCAAAAAGCTACAAGAATAGGGTGTGGACCTCATGGAAGATTTTGAGGGCTTTGGCATCAAAGCCATCCCTAGGAAAGAGAATCAAGCTACTGACAGGCTTGCAGCAGTAGGGGCAGCCTTTGACATTGTAGAAAACATTCAACAAGACAAGGTACAGCCAAACATCCACGTGATTGTGAGGCCTTCAGTGCCGGATAACGATGTCAATTGGCAAGTATTTGAGAATGACCAGCAAATCATCCACTTCTTGCAAGAAGAAGCTGAGTTCTCAGCTAAGAATCAAGAGAAGTTGGAACAGCAATATGGTGACCAGGTGATACAGCTGAGAACTGACAAGCTGCCCAAGGGACTTGTCACCTTGGAGTCCATTTTTAACCCCAATGATCAGTTTAGAAAGGAGAAAGCAAATATTCAGGTCAAGAGGGAAGATTCGGTATCCATCTTGGTAAAAGAGAACAAGCCATTGCAAATTGGAAAAATGACAACTGAGCAAGAGAGATATGAGTTCATACAGCTTTGTCAAGAATTCCCTGACGTGTTTGCTTGGAGCTATGAAGACTTGAAGGGTTTCAATCCTAACTTAGCTCAGCATACCATCGAGTTGGATCCAAATACTAAGCCTGTCAGGTAGAAACAGAGACCAGTCAATCCACACATGGAGCCTCTCATGAGGAAGGAGCTGGACAAGCTGATTGAGTCAGCAATTATATTCCCTATCAAGCACTCAAGCTGGGTTGCGAACTTGGTTCCGGTCAGAAAGAAAAGTGGAGAGATCAGGCTATGTGTTGACTTCCGAGACCTCAATAGGGCATCTCTCAAGGACCATTATCCACTCCCTTCCATGGAGCAAATATTGCAGGTTGTAGCTGGTGCAGAAAGGTTTTCACTACTTGATGGTTACTCAGGCTTCAATCAGATTATGGTAAAGGAGGAAGACCAGTTCAAGACAGCCTTCACAACCAAATGGGGCACATATGCTTACAAGAAGATGCCATTTGGACTCAGCGAACGCCGAGCAACATTCCAAATGAGCTATGGATATGGCATTCAAAGGCTTGATCAACAAGACAGTGCTGATATACCTAGATGATATCACTGTCTTCTCAAAAAATGCTGCAGACCATCTCTTTCACCTCAGGCAAGTGTTTCAGAGATGTAGAAAGTTTGGAGTGTCTTTAAATCCTAAGAAGTGCATCTTTCTTGCACATGAAGGGAAACTCCTTGGCCACATTGTCTCCAAGGAAGGATTAGCAATTGATCCAGAGAGGGTTGAAGCCATAAGGGCTCTACCATTGCCAAGTCACAAGAAAGCTCTTCAGAGTTTCCTGGGAAGGATAAACTTTGTTCGGAGGTTTGTCCCAAATTTTGCAGCCCTTGTCAAGCCCATCACCAAAATGTTAAGGAAAAGCATGGCTTTCAAATGGACGGCAGAAGGCAAGGAGAGCTTTGAAGCAATCAAAGAAGCCATCTCCCAGGCACCCACTCTCATCAACCCGGACTTTTCCAAGGATTTCATCCTCTATGCATTTGGGGGTGATGACACTATTTCTGCCATTTTGGTGCAACAGAATAAAGATAATGATGAGCAGCCGATTGCCTTCTTTAGCCAAAGCCTAAATGACTGTGAATTAAGGTACTCTTTTATTGAAAAGCATGTGCTTGCAGTAATCAGAAGCTTGAAGAAATTCAAGCATTTGGTCTCAAATAACAAGGTCCAGTTATTGGTCTCACATGCTGGGGTTAAGGACTTCCTCCTCAACAAAGATTTGAATGAGAAAAGGGCAGGATGGATCACCCGTGTCATGGAGTATGACATTGAGATCAAGATCACCAAGCTGGTAAGAGGCAAAGGTTTGTGTGAGCAGCTCGCTTCCAAACAACCAGACAGCCCAAAAGATGAAGAAGACGCTGTCCTGCTATTACAAGAAGATCAAAAACAGGAAAATGATGATGTGTCCACCCCCTGTTGGACTCAAAATATGATACATTTCCTACAGACGGGTATGTGCCCTCTAGAAATGAGCAAAGCAAAAAGAAGACACTTCAGGTTGCAGGCAATTCCATATACCATCATTGATGGAGTTTTGTTCAAAAAGGACCTGAATGGAGTGCTGCTGAGATGCATTAACACAGGTCAGATCCAGAGGGTATTAAAAGAGTTTCATGATGGACCAGCCGGTGGCCATTTTGCACCAAGAGTGACAGCTCTGAAAATCATGAAGGCTGGTTATTATTGGCCTAAAATATTCAGTGATTGCTATGCATGGATCAAGAGGTGTAAGAATTGTGCATTTTTCACAGGAAAAGAGAAACTTGCAGCCCTCCCATTACATCCAATCTCAGTTGACCAGCCATTCATGCAATGGGGTCTGGACTTCATTGGAGTCATCAATCCCAATTCGAGCCAAGGGCACAAATGGATTTTGACAGCCACAGACTACTTCACCAGATGGACAGAAGCAGTAGCAGTCAAAGAGGTGAATGAGTCTAGCATCTTGGACTTTTACGAGGGAATAACTACCAGATTTGGTGTACCTGCTACAATAGTCTCTGATAATGCATTGGCATTTATTGGATCTAAAGTTACTGAGTGGGCTGTCAAGAACGGAATCTACCTGAGCACTTCATCAAACTATTACCCTCAAGGTAATGGCCAGGCTGAGTCTACAAACAAAAACTTGCTGAGGATCATTAGGAGGACTCTTGATGAGAATCAGAAGGCTTGGCATACCAAACTGAAATCAGCCTTATGGGCAGATAGGATAACTCCCAAAAGATCCACAGGTAACTCTCCATTTAGGCTTGTCTACGGAAGAGAGGCAGTCTTGCCCATGTCACTTGAGTTGCCAACGTTGGAACTCATGAAACAGCTGGAGTTGCTAGAGTTTGGGCCCATGGAGGTGAGATATGCAGAATTGATGGAGCTGCAAGAAATCAGAGATCAGGCATTCCAAGCAATGGAAAAGGATCAGGCTTTGATCAAGAAGACCTTTGATAAGAAGGCCAAAGATAGATCTTTTCAAATAGGAGATCTAGTATTGAAATGGGATGTGGACAGAGCAAAACCAGGAAGGCATTCAAAATTTGATGCCATTTGGAGTGGCCCATACATGGTCACAAAGTGCAAGAACAACAATGCTTTCCAATTGGCCTCATTGGATGGTGAAGAACTGCAGATTCCAGTAAATGGAATCTATCTCAAGCGTTGCTTCTAGAGGGAGGTTCACTACATCTGTAAATACTAGTTTAGATTTTCTTTCCTCCAAGTGCTTGTGCACATTGTTTTGCTGTAGATTAGTTTTGTTTTCCCTAAGTGCTTTGGCACAGGTTTTGCTGCTCTCAGGTTGTTTTCTACAGTTCAGAGTGTTGCTGGAGGGGAAGTTGCAGTATCAGGCTTGTTTCAGGTTAATGCTTAACTCCATGCCCAATGGATGGCTTCAGGCAACTGGCCTTTTCATCTAGCAGGCAGATGATCCCGCTGAGTCGCCAAATTGTTATCCAAAATTCACCCCCAGGGGAAAATTTGATAACATGCATCAGGATGTCCAAATTCCAAGAAAAATGACTGATTCAGAGCAAAATCAGGTTTCTAGGGTCCCTTCAGGAATCTTTCTAAACTCCCCAGGCCGAAGAAGGAAGGAGCAAGCTTTGAGAAAGTGTGAAAAGTTGCAGAAAGGCAAATAGGATTGATCCAGGAAAAAGTGAAAAAATTGGCTAAGTCCTTCTAGAGGGAGCAGTCGGGACGTTTGGGACAGAAGGGCCCGAACCGGCCGGTTCGCGCGAAATCAGCACAAGGAGCCCAAAAGCAATTGGGACAAGCGGGCCAGAAATACCGAACCGGCCGAACCGGCCGAAAAGAGACAAGTCAGCCCAAAAGCAATTGGGACAAGCGGGCCAGAAATACCAACCAGAACCGAACCGGTGAAAAGAGACAAGTCAGCCCAAAAGCAATTGGAAAGCGGGCCGAATACCCGAACCGGCCGAACCGGCCGAAATTGTCCCAAAATGTCCAAAATCAAAATAGGGCGTCGAGACAAAAAGACCAAATACGCGAAGAAGCCGAAGGAGCCGAAAGCCAATCAAAAGGTGCCACGTGTCTTTGGCCAAATAAGGGACAAGGAAGCCCATTTCGGCGGATCGGAGGTTTTGTCCCAAGTAGCAAGACCGGACATCCGGGACGAATGGACACGGTACGCGGAAGACCCGGCAGAGCCCGAGAACCATTGAGAAATTGCCACGTGTCCTCATAGGAGTAAAGGTCGGGAAAAGTCAAAGGCGAATTTTCGAGCACCGAGCGAACAAATAGGATCGTGCCACGTGTCCCATTTAAGAACCCAAAAGTCAAAATTCAAGAGACAAAGCCCGCGCTGAAAAGTAAAGGAGAGAGAATTATTCAGCGAATTAGAGCATGCCACGTGGCGTCCAAGTGGCAGAGCGCTGGAAAATATTTCAAAATCCGTTTTACTGCTCCGTGTCCTAAATCTTCGATCGACATATCTTTTTGATCCAGAGCTCGGATTTACACGTTCTTGATATCAATGGAAAGTCATTGAAATTATCTACACGTTTCCGTGGTCAATCTTGCATTTTGGTGTACCGGAGAGGAGAAAAAATTGAGAAATGCCTCTGGCACGAAATAACAAGTAGAGGTAATACTTCAACAACCACTTTAATGCATCAGACAGTTCGTCACTTCTATTAGGCAAACCGCCGCTTTGCTAGAACCCGCCGCTTCTGCCATGATGGACGAATTAAATGCAACCTAGAGGTGGTTGGGGCAGATTTCAAATTCCTCTCTTTTTCTCTCCCATTCTTCCTATAAATTGTAAGGAGGGGTTTCTTTCTGGTAGTTGGACATTTTCTGCTTTGCACCCTCCCTTCTCTCCTGTTCATAAGAAGATTTGTGGAGTTTTCAAACCTCCCATATAGACTGTAACACCGTTTTTTTTCTTCTGGCTATTGCAATGTATTGAATCGATCCTTGAGCAATATATATGTGTCTGTGGTTGCTTCTAAACCCTCTTATATATTTATTACTGTCATTCTCGATCTTTCATTGCATTTTTGCTTTATCTCAGGCATAGTGTTGTGTTATATCTACATGGTCTCGTGTTTAATGTGGCAAAAGCATATGTTCTTCATTCCTCGCATCACCTCTATTAGCTTAGATTTATTTTATGCATCTTCTTACCCTGTCTCCTTGGCAGATTAGATTAGATTATGAGAAAACCTTCTCATATTTCGTGTGCACTGAACAGAGGAATAGGAACCAAATTTTCTCTGGAGATTCCTTTCTCACTCTTCAAGTCCCACACTTGGAGAAAGGATTCAATGTTATGCTATCACACTAGATATTAATATGGTCAACCTAGAAAACTGATCAATATCCAGGGGTGCTGTGATTTTGCACTAACAGGCCTATAAGGGATTTTGTGACTTGCGAGGAGTAAAGGAAACAAGGAGGGGGGGCCAAAAAAATAGGAAACCACCACGTGGCATAAGCGGAAGTGGGCGTTTGGGGGCACAGAGAAGTTTTAGAAAATTATCCTTTTCTCAAAAATGTGGAAAACTCATCAAATCAGCCCACGGTTTTGGGTAGGGCCCACGAGAGGACACATGGTGCATCCAAGGCCCGAGGAAAATTTTCAAAAAATTTCCAAATTTCAAAAAAAGGTTCAAAATGCATTCTTAGGATTGGGGGCCCGCCCAATCATGTTCGAACACATGTCCCACCTTGTGTAAAGGAAAAAGATAATTTTGGTATTTTGAGAGAGGATTTGGATTTGCCACGTGGAGGGTCGCATTTAAAGTCTATTTTAATCAACGGCAGCTGTGCATTTTCATTTTTGGGCGCCATAGGAGCTCCAAGAAGTGTGGAATCATCATTTTTACACCAAAACACATGAAATATTATATGAATCGGCATCCCTTCGGCCTCCTGAACACAATGGAATCATTTATTTGAGCTGATTCGGTGCCCTATAGTGTTTTTTGTGAGATATTTATCTCAGCCCGTGAAAAACACGTGAAAGGTAAAAATGAAAAGTTGCAGAGTTAAAAATGATAAGGGAAAAGGGTGAAAAATGATTGCAAATGCATGTTGGCATGGTGGAATGCCAAAAACGTGACCATGGGATGGATAAGGATCCAAGTTTATGCAATATTTTAAAATATCTCAGTGCATCTCGGCATTTGGCGAGCAGTTGTTTCACGCTTTTATATCATTTTTCATCAAATGGATACGGTTTTGTAACAAATTTGATCCTTTTGACATATTCTTTGCTTGGGATGCAAGGATCTAAGTGGCATAAGGTATATGATGTAGTTTTGGAAAAAAATTAAAAAGTTTGTTGAGAGTTTTGGAGAAGGAGAGAAGAAATTTCACAGGAAAACTGGGAGAAGTCCATTTCTTTTTTTTTTTTTTGAGAAAGTACTCGAGATCCTTTTTAATTCCAATTTGCATCAAATGTTCATCATGTTGAGTTGGTTTCATCTATAAAGCCATCAACAAGCTTTGAGATTGTCTAAATAACATTCCCTTGCTAATATATTTGATCAAATTCTTGGATTAACTAGTTTCATCTCTTGGCAAAGCTTACATACACTTGTATTTCGTATGTTTTCAATTTGTGTTTCATGCTCATGTTGCAATCTTGTGTTTGGGATCTTTATTTTTCATGCATGGTCTCATTTCTTGTAAAGGGTTTGAAGGCATCTGTAATCTTCCATTCGAAGAGCATTCATTTGAGTGGAGACAAATAGATTTAAATTCATCTTACCTTCCATGTAAATTGAGGGTGTTTGTAAACCTTTGGGTGTACCTTAGGACATGATCTAACAAGGGGTTCTGAATGCTTTATTGATATTTTTCTTCAATCCTTTGTGGTAGGCTATCAAAGTTTGTATGGAATAGTGCAGATTTGGGAATCCATATGTGCACACATCCTGTTGAAAGAGCACTTCAAATTCATTGAAATACCTTTGTTGTTTAGGTTTTGTAATTCTTTTGCAAGGTTTCCCAAATAAGGTGATGACTCGTAACTAATCTTGTCCCAACATCTCTCATCATAATTTCACTTTAAAACAACTCATCCTACCTACAATACACCTGCATTTACATTGTGTGTCCATAAAAGAATTCAATCCTTTCACAAAAATGCACAAAGTTGATCAAGGTTTTATCATGTCTTTAGCAGCTCTAGCTTTGTTTTGAGAGCATATCCATCATTTAGTAGTGAAATCTCCCTTGAGTTTGGATAATTGATGTTTGATCATTTTTTCACAAAGCCTCCTCCATATCATATGTAAAACACAAGGATATCTTCATCTCATTACCATATAGGGGCTGCAATACAGGTTCTCTTTCCTTGGTTGATAGGCACAACCTAAAATAGTGAGGGTTAGATCAAAACCCTTATGAAGGTGCTATCCACTCCCTCAATTCTTGAATGTAAACAAGCAGATAGGTGTGATCCCCGACTACAAACGACATATAAAACATCTATCTATCCTTGAGTGTCTTGTGCAGATTCATGATGTTGTTCAAGTTGTGAAGGAGATTAAATCTTGATACCAACAGATTATACTGCTTTAAATAATGCCTTCTTGGAAGATTTCCACTTCCCGAGTTTGAAGAAGAGCATCAACACCTTGAAGGAGATTCAATAGGGAATGGCAGAGAGTGTGTGGGAGTATGACACGTGGTCTAAGAATCTCCTGTCAAAATTTTCATATGACATTCACCCATCACAACATGCTCAATGGTTTGTTGGGGGTTGATAACACCTTTTATAAGAGATTTATCTCGTAATTCTTTCACAAACATGGGCAAGGTGTTAGAAGTCATGCTCTATGTGTCAAGTCATTGAAGTGTTGATACTAGTATTATCTCATTTCTCGAGGCTCAAATCACTGTCATGGCTAAGCAACTAGAGAAGTTGTATGCAAAATCGGCCTATGAGACTCATAGTGGTATATGGGGTATAAATTGTGAAATAGAGGGGCATGTCAAGGATGGTTTCCCTCGTAGGATAGTACGCACCGTAATAATAGGCTATGAAATTTTCACAGGGACCATGATGCAAGTAGATGTCCCTTATTATAACATGCAATTCGGAAGAATGTGTCTTGCTACTATAAGATTTTCATCTCTACAACCCATGACACTAAGTATTGTAGGATTATTGATCAGATCCAAGAGGCCATTGATCTTGGTGTGCACCAAACCAGCATTGCCTTTATTTCTAAGAATGATGACCGCCATTATGAGGAGCGCATAGATGGAGGCATGCGTGGAATGGGATTTCAAGAAGGATTCTCGTAGTCATGGTAACCATGGAGGAGGAAGAAGTGAGTTCCCACGTGGAACTTGTTTTAATTGTGGGTCTACAAAGCATTACAAATGAGAGTTCCCATATTTATTGCGTGCTCATGGTGCGGAAGAAGCAAAAGTATGATGAGTTCCTTGAGTTGTTTGAGCATATGAATCCATATCACCTGGAAAGACAAGGGTGTTGCAATGGTAAGCATTAAGAAGGTAGACACACAATGCAAGCTTGGAACCTATTATGGTAACTGTTATCCAATTTTACACACATGGAAAAATTGGAAAACAGGGCCTTATTACAATCAAATCACGACATTGGTCCCAGGGACCCACTTCTGGTCAACAGTGTCAAATCAGGAATAAAGAGATGACTCCTCGGAGGAGCTTGTGCCTTGTCCTAACTCGGTCATAACTCAGATCACAAGCCTTAGATGAGTTCATGAGTAGGAAATGTAAGTTCGGTTGTCCAACTTTAGCTTGTCATAAAAGAGTCTCGATAGGAGCAGAGGATGTTTCGATGGTTGGCTCATTGAGGCAGAGAAATGATGAGCTTGAATCGTTTTAATTCAACATGGAGAGATTGATGCTTCCTTGTTGGAATATGAATTCAGTTTTAATGACTCGACGGAGACAATAGCTGCCTCAAGATTTGGTCGAGCTTCTTCCATGGAAGAGAGTTTCCAAAATGAAAAGGTGAGACAACTCAACTAAAACTTTATCTTGTTCTTCTACTACAGTGGCAAGATTTTACAACAACTGATCACGACTATGGTCGCATGCAACCAGAACATCAGGATCAACACCAACGGTTCCTTGGGATCACCTTGCGGCAAATTGTCACAATCAAATCTCTCCGAGGCCACTCATTTTCTTAGATAAGTTTACTTCTCTACCCTCAGTAGCTCTTGTGTATAGCCAATTACTTCCTCACAAAGCACTTTCCTAGGAGAATTTCAGTTCTACACTCAAAGCGGCCGAGCATTCGATGCACGAGCATGTTGCAGTATAGATAGAGAAGCTTGTTTGAGCAAGTAAGTTGTCCAATGTTGTTATCTCGATCAACATCCAATGCATCCTCAAATCAGGATTTTCCTTCAAGTTATTTTTATGAAAATCAATTAAGTGACAAAGTGAGAGTGTTACCGGAGACCAAATGAGAATTATTACAAAGATTCTCTATCGAGACCTTCTCGTTTTACGGTGTAACTCATGGAAGTGAATCTCATAGAGGTGGAACTGTTTCATATCAGAATATTCATGAGGCACAATTTGCTTTGCAATTATATGAGCATCTTCAACGAGTCACTAAGTTGTCAGGTATAAACGTTTTCATTAAATTATCACACCTTACAAGCTACAACTGAAATGTTTGCACTGAGAGTTTAATGTTATCCTCAAATCTGTTGAAGGAAAACTCGGCAGGAGGAAAATCATGGGAATCCGAGAAGCCTAATGCCAAGTGGGTTTTCATGGATGGCAAGCCAAAGAAGAAATCCCAGACGTGGGAAATAAGGCAAGCAATGCCAAGTGGAAATTTGATGATGGCAAAGTTAGTCATTAATCCCACGCCGAGGTCATTTTCACTCTGCGTTGGAAAAATTGGATAAGATTGCCAAGTGGAAATGTAACCGTGGAAAACCATGTTGTTTACTCCGCGTAGGGGAGAAGTTGGATCAGATTGCCAAGTGGAAAAATTATGATGGCTATCCATCATGAAAACCCCGCGTAGCTTGGAGTGGTCCGAGTCTTTTTGCGAGTTACTAGGAGAGTTAAAGTGGCAGTTACAAATTGAGCATTGAGTAATATTCGATCGATAAGGGAGGATGATGGTGAGATGGTTAAAGATGGGTCGACGTTGGAAACAAGATTCTAGTTTCAAGCTCACAAGAGAAAAATGCCTTCTCATGGAATACCGTAATTGCAGCTACTTACGAAGACACAAGTTTCCTTACAAAGCAATGCATGGATGATGTCCTGACTCCGATTCACTTCCACGACCTTCTCCTCGTCCTCTGTATAGCTCTGAGCATTTGGTGGTCGCGAGACAAGCTCCCATACATAGCTGCAGAAAACAAATATTCACTGCTGTATACGATGGATTGGAGTCATGTCATTTAAGGCTTCATAAAATTTTCCTAGTCAGGAGATGAAGGTTTATTACGGTGCAGAATGAAACGATTCGTATTGCTTAGCATTTCTTTTCCTAGAAACGAATTAAATGTGAAGGTCAACTCTGAAAATACCCGGTCGGCCATTTTGCTGCATCCTTGTTACTTGTAAATGGTCTCTTTGGGCAAGGGGCAATATTTATACCCTTCCATTATGTGCATCCAATCGATAATAAAAGTATTCCTTTACTGTGTTCGAGAAACTTGTTTTAATAAATGGATGATTATACCGTAGTTTCAAGCTAATTTTATCTAGCTTTATTTCTATTAGCTTTTATCCATGACTAAGGAAGAATTCATATGGTTGTTACATACTGTACATTTTTTCCAAGGTCCTCTTGGCTGCCCCAGTTGTTCAATGTATTTTTTGAAGGGCTTATTTTATGTGTTGCAGATTGTAACATAAAGGATCTTTTTAGTTTCTAGAAAAATGAGTATATGGTGTAGCTCACAGCTACCTATGCCATACTAAGATCCCAATAGTGGCATAATTGTTGATTGGAGCCAAGATTTCTCAGTGCACTACCAAAATACCGAAGGGTTCTTTGACCAAAAATCAGTCTTAAGGGTGTCTATCGACATGTTACGGGCATGATCCTAGGTCATCATCATGGCAGCATTAGGTCTTTATTGGTAATGGCATTTTCTCATCATTTGGAAGGTACAATTGTGCTTATTATGGCCAAGCTAAAACATTCTTACCAAGTAAGTGTTATATGATAAGGAAGAACCATGAGCATTGTGGTAAAACCATTCTTTTAGAAATGTTGGGTTAAGCATGACATTCAAGTGAGTTTGAGCCCAGAAAGGTAAGATTGTTTGCTGGTTGAAGAGCTCTGACTTCGCAGGAGCTCGTGGCTTGATGTTTAATGAAGTTTGAACGTGGAATGCATAAATGGCTTCGAGTTAATAGAGGAAAATGATAAGAAACGAGTTTGATAGCTCACCATTCGAAGGACTCAATGCAAAAGAGCCCAATTGCCAAGACGAGGAAAGAGTTGGTGTGGGGTTCAAAATCAATTGCAACACCGAATTAGAGGATTCAAGCTCACCGAGTTGAGATTTGTGTAGACTCTATCCACATGGACCCCCTTCCTCTTCAAGTCAAATGGGTCAATGGGGGTCCTTTACATTATGTTAATTAAATTAATATTTTTATTTAAATATTTTAATAATAATATTTATTATTATTATTTAAATATTCTTTTAATTAATTGAGAAGACTAGGTCATCAGCAATTAATGACCCATGATGGAACCTTCAAGTGGTTCAACTAATCGTAATAAATACATCATGGGCCTTCATTTTAGGAATGTAATTATGACCATTTCCTCTTCTTTCTCACATATTCTTCTATAAATGTAAGTTGGAAGCTCATTTCAAAGGGTTCCAAATAGTTCGCATAAGTTGGATAGTTAGATATCTCATGCGAGAGTGTATACTTTTCAAGAATCCTCTCTCTCTCGCAAGTTGTTCTTGTGTGTTGAGAGAACTTTCAAGCCTCCTCTTCAAGACCGTAATGGCAACTATTGCCTCTTCCGAATGTATGATGCATTGTGCATGTTATTGAAGCAATAAAAGTGCATGTTTTGTGACTAATCTCGGTCCTTTCATCCTTCTATGCTTCTTTGTGCCTTTATCTTACTTGCAGGTACACTGTGCAAGTTTAAGTTCTATTGCAGTTCTTGAGTTCTATGCTTATCGAGTGGTGAAGTATTGCATGCAATTGAGTTGTGGTGTCTATTCACCCTTCTTGATTTCATCCTTCTTCACCGGGAAACCGGTATATTTCTCGGCCTCGATAAAGTTTAACAAAGGGAACACGTGTCTCTTAGTTTATGGTATCCTGTACCCTCTCTAAGTCAGCGGTAGAGTGAAGTTGACTGTGGTGCACACACCCTCTTCAAATTAACCCTTCCCGAGTCTAAAGACACCCTTTATTTGGTGCATCACCATCCCTAGTATAGTTTCATTTCTGTAAATCTCTTTTCCCTAAAACCCCATGAAAATGTTAGCATAGGATTAGATAATCATTTTTGTTACACTAGAGTAGTACAACACTTAGTTTAGGAAGAGGAAGCCGGCCTTCTCTAGAGGTTCACCTCGATCCCATGTCCCACACTTGAGAGGTGATCCCATGTGTCCCAATCACACCGAACATCCTATTCACATCCTGGCCATTTGGAGGGTGCACCGATTTGGCGACAACAGCTTTTGGCACACCCAAAGGGGACATCACGAAGTTAGAGATCCATATTTTAGAGGTGTCTCATTATCAAATATGAAATCTTAAGCCACCGTGCAACCACACACAACAGCTTTTGCACGCCCAAAGGGGGACATCATAGAAGTTAGAGATCCATCTTTCAAAGGTGTCTCATTATCAAACAGAAACCTTAAGCCACCGTGCGACCACACACAATAGTTTTTGCACACCCTGGGGACAGAGTTGCTACTTCTCTTCTCACTTACACAAGTCAAAGTACTGCGACTCTATATCTCCTGGATTCCAAATCTCAAAGGCAAAGAACTTATGTGAAGAATTCGACAAGAGCTTCTTCAAAGAAAGGAAAGTATCAAGATATCGAACTTTCCTTTTCTCCTCCAAAGAGAAGCGTAAGAGGCATTTCCACATCCCCATTCTGATTTACCTAGTAGGGGTCATTCAACTCCTCCACCCAGAACAATCAACCTTTCATTGCTATGGTGAGGAACCAAGTTTTTCCCCTTTTAATGCAAGCAGCCCCTCTCATGTTGGCTAAACGTGACTCGATGCCTATTGCGGCACTCAAAAGTTTACCCTTCTACACGGGAAACTCACGTTACTCTAGTGGAGCATATATTTGATGTAGTCAAGATCTCATGCAAAGACATAATATCACCGAAGACAACATTGCATAGCTTAGACTTCTTGCTACCTCTTTCAAGGGAAAAGCACTTCAATGGTTTCGCGGGTTAGGTGTTGGCACTATAACCACTTGGGACGAGTTGGGAGAAAAGCTATGTAAACAATTTGAAGACAAAAGTGATCACCTATCACTTTTGGAACAACTTACTACCATAAAAAGAGCTTCCCAAGAATACATGAGTGATTTCAACTTCCGATTCCATAGGACTTGGAATAAGATTCCAGTGCTCGTAAAGCCTTCTACACATAATGCATTTTTGTACTATTTGCGAGCCTTGAATAGCGATGTAGTAGTTATGATCCACCCATGGGAGGGACTACACTTCCTGATGCTTACGAAGTTGCCATAAGTGCAGAGAATTCTTTAATTCAGCCGAAAGATAGCTCCACGACCACGAATGCCCTTTTCTCCAGATCTTACAAATCATCAGCCTATCATTGCTCCTATTCCAGTAGACTCCAAGCAACTATCTCAATCTTCCCCTACCTCTTCAAATGACCTAGTTGAAGTCAAATCACTACTGCAAAATTTTGGAAATGAGCTCGTTGCACTCAAAAGGCAACGATTTCAATACAATCATCCATATCAGCCACAAAATCAGCAAAGATGCTCAAAGCTAACCTGTCCTCCTTTTCAAGGAAACAATCAGCCTCAAATCAAACTACAAGTCAAGTTGCAAATTTAAGGCCCTTGAACTTTCGTAACCCTCTTGCATCTAGCTCATCTAGAGCTATAGTACTTATTCAAAATAATCTGTTCAAGACTACGAATGGTGTTATCCTTGCTCTCAACCTCACAATCAAAATCTTTGTCCCAATGGGGTTATTAGTCAGGCCCTTATGGTTCAAAGTGTATCTACCCCTTTAGAGTTAACAAACAATTCATCTACACAAGAAGCAAGTAGATCAACCAGTGCAGCACTGAAGAATCCGCTTTGCTAAACTCGGGTAAGAAGAAGATTTTTGCATGATTAAATATAGATTCTTCATCGGTGGCAGTAAACACTGCTCCAAAAAGAGAGCAATGGAGCCTCAACCTCTCGAAGCTGATCTAGCATCCACTTCTCAACATGGGTTTCAAATGGTAGTGATAGAAATGCGGAAAGAAATCACCGAAACACCGGCTAGCCACGGCATAGGGAAAGATGGTTCTCTAGGCATCATGGTACCTAACAAACATTTTCCAAAGGAGGACCCCAATGCCCAAAAAGTCTCATCAAATTTGGAGCAATTCCCTTCAAAGATAGTAGAACAAATGAAGAAAACCAATCGAGCGTTACCATGTGGGACGACTCTCAATCCCTTCCCAAAGAAACCCGTGCGAGAAGCTCTAAACAGCTTTTAGTAGTACAACCAAGAGATCACCAAGCCATGGAGTGACAAATGCTAAAAATTTGTGTCAACCAAAAGGGAAAATCATTCCTACGGCAAACAAACCACCGCCATTCTACATTTCCCGATCATTGGCGACCACACATGGTACATAATCGCATGATCGATTCTCGTGCCAGAAGAGCTCACATGCCCGAAATAAAATTACGTATGATGTACTAGGCATACAATATGTGCCACCATAAGAGGGGTTGTTTCAAATTGGATGGTACAAATTGCATTAAGACTATTGGGGTTATCAAAGGACTTCAACTTACCATTCATGCATGCCCAAGTTTTTCATTCACCCAAGACATATCGGTCATCGATCTCCTCCTCTCTTTTTGCCATCCGCCTATCACGGGATTTCACCGCCAAGATGGGCGGTTACCTATCACCGATTGGTCGCATATGATTCTCGTGACTCGATACGTAACCAAAGTAACTATAAGGGCGAACCAATCTGCCATAATCATGTAGAACCCTACACTACTAGTCCCATAAATGGAAATTACACCATCGGTGATCCCGAAGAGGAAGATGCCGATCATGAACCAACAACCCTTGTTGAAGAAGTTCCCGATACTTTCTTGGATGAAGTAGAGATCATCAGTACGATCCCTATGCTAATGTATTGGCAGAAGAAGAAGCTGGTTTGCTAGTCTTGGAAGAAACAGGATTAGGTACTTACCGTATCCATGAAGAAGATGCGATCATACAACAACTTGTCAAAACACCAAGTGATTCTAAAGGATCGTGGCAATTGTTCTTCGATGGCTCAAGAAGTAAGAATGGATCTGTGCTGGTGTTATGTTAATTTCTCCAGAGGGAGATAAGTACTTCTCATCTTTCCGGTTGCATAGCTCGCTTACACTAACAATGTTGTGAATACGAGGCTCTTGTGCAAGGAATTCGTGTAGCCCAAAGGAAGGGAATCAAGGCCCCGACTATTTTTGAGATAGTGAGCTATTTGTTCATCAAGTTTCGCACGTAGTGCATCCAAAAATGATCTTTTACGATCATATAAGAATCGAGTCCGGGACTTGATTGAAGATTTTGAAGCTTTTGGAATCCATGCAATCCCTACAAATCAAAATCAAGATGCAGATAGGCTTTGGTTCACAATACAACATACTAGTTGATATCATGAAAGAAGGGCAGCAATTTGTTAAAATGGTGGTTCGACCAAAGAGTCCCCGATAATGTGAGTAGTTGGCAAGTGTTTGATAGTGACAATAAATTGTCCTCTTCCTACAAGAAGAGGTGGAGTTTGCTACAAAGAATCAAGATAAGTTGCAGGAGTCATATGGTGAGCAAATTATTCAATTGAAAAGCAACAAGTTACCAAAAGGTTTAGTCACTTTGGAATCCATTTTCAATTCAGATGACCAAGCCACAAGACAAAGCCCTAACATGGTGGTTAGAGAAGAATATTTTGAGGAAGTTGAAGTATCAAATGAAAAAATTATTAAGATCGGAAAAGTGTGTACTTCTGAAGAGAAAGAAGCTTTCATCAAACTTTTTCAAGAGTATCATGACATCTTTGCATGGAGCTATAAAGATCTGCATGGTTTTGATCCAGGTCTAGCACAACATACCATCGAACTGGATCCTAATGCTAAGCCAATTCATCAGAAAAAGAGACCAATTAATCCCAAAATTGAGCCACTAATGAGAAAGGAGCTAACCAAGCTCATCGAGTCCTCGTATAATTTTTCCCATCAAGCATTCATCATGGGTAGCCAATTTGGTGCCCGTGAGGAAGAAGAACGAGAGATCCTATTATGCGTAGATTTCAGGGATTTGAATCGCATCATTAAAAGACCATTATCCTCTTCCATCGATGGAGTAGATCCTTCAAATGGTGGTAGGAGCTCAAATATTTTCTTTGCTTGATGGATATTCAGGTTACAATCAAATCCTAGTCCAAGAATCCGACTAATTCAAAACGGCTTTCACTACCAAGTGGGGCACGTATGCCTACAATAAAATGCCATTCGGATTGTCCAATGTTGGGCTACTTTCCAAATAGCCATGAATATGGCATTTAAGGGACTAATCAACAATATTATTTTAGTTTACCTTGATGATATAATCAGATACTCTAAGCATGCGTAAGATCACATCACGCATCTAAGGAAAGTTTTCCAAAGGTGTAGGGAATTTGGGGTTTCACTTAACCCCAAGAAATGTATTTTCACAAAGGTACGAGGGAAAATTGTTGGGGAATGTGGTTTCAGCAGTAAGGATTATCAATCGATCCAGCTAGGATTCATTCAATCATGTCCTTATCTCTCCTAAGTCACAAGAAGGGCCTCCGAGTTTTCTGGAACCATAAATTTCATGCGGAGATTCATCCCTCAATTCGCAACATTGGCTAAACCACTGACAACCATGCTAAAGAAAAACATGCCATTCTCATGGACAAAGGAAGGACGAGAAAGCTTTGAAGCCACCAAAACAGCCATTTCTCAAGCTCCCACGCTTGTGAACCCCAAGTTTGACAAATATTTTATCCTTTATGCTTTTGCAGGTCAAGAGAGCATTTCAGGGATCCTCACCCAACAAAACAACAACCTGATGGAGTAACCAATTGCTTTCTTCAGTCAATCCCTTAAAGACTACGAGTTCAAATACTCATTTATTGAAAAGCAAGTCTTTGCGGTTATTCGAGCTTTGAAGAAATTAAAGCACATGTTGTCCAACAACAAGATTCATCTGATGGTGTCTCATCCAGGTGTCAAGGAGTTTTTGCTGAACAAATAAATGAATGAAAAGCATGCTGGATGGATCACAAAGGTAATGGAGTATGACGTGCACATCAAAGTCACTAAACTTGTCAGAGGTAAGGGTTTATGTCAGCAACTTGCAACAAACATGGAATCAAAAAGTAATGAGGACGTGACACTCCTAAATACTGATGAAAATGTTGATCAAGTTGATCTGTTATCCAAAATGAAGAGTTTCCTCTTCTCGGGAGCATATCCGGTAGACATGGATAAAAACCAAAGGTGAAATTTCCATCTTCAATCTATCCCATATGTTTTGGTAGATAGCGTTCTCTTTCGAAAAGATTTGAACGGCATCCTCCTTCGGTGCATAGGACTAGAACAGGTAAGTAAGATACTAGAAGAATTTCATAATGGCCTATTTGGAGGACATTATTCCACACGAACAACAACTACCAAGATCATGTGAGTTGGCTACTATTGGCCAGATTTATTCAAAGATGCCCATCTTTGGGTAAGGAAATGTAAGGAATGTGCCTTTTTCACAAGTAAGCAGAAGTTGGTAGCTCTTCCATTGCATCTAATTCAAGTGGATCAACCCTTTGTTCAATGGGGGTTGGACTTCATCAAAATGATTAATCCTCCATCCAGTGACAAACATAAATGGGTCCTTACCGCAATAGACTATTTTACTCGATGGACAGAGGTGGTAGCATTAAAAGATAGCAATGAAAAGGCGCTTCTAGATTTTTTGGAGGGTATAATGACGAGGTTTAGTGTTCCGCTTATAGTCATTTACAGTCATTTCGATAAATGCGTTGGCTTTTCTTGGTATGAAATTGAGTGAATGGGCTGTTAAAAATGGAGTATACCTCAAAACTTCATCCAATTACTATCCTCAAGGAAACGGATTGGATGATTCTAGCAACAAAAACCTCATAAGGATTATTAAGCGCACAATGGAGACTAACAAGAGGACTTGGCATACACAGCTTAAGACTGCCTTATGGGAAGATCGGATCACACCTAAAAGGGCCATCGGAAATTCTCCTTTCATTCTTGTATATGGAAGAGAGGAAAAACTCCCACTCTCATTGGAGTTACCTTCTTTGGAGTTAGCTCATCAACTTGAAGTTATAGAGAGTGATCCTCTGACAGTAAGGTTTGCTGAACTCATGGAGTTAGAGGAAGTACGAGACAAGGCTATGAAAACTTTGGAGCAGCATCAGGCTCAAGTTAAGAAATATTTTGATAAGAAGGCATCCAATAGGTGTTTTCAAGAGGGAGATTTAGTTCTCAAATGGGATGAAGACAGGGCCAAACCAGTAGGCATGCCAAGTTTGATGCTCTCTGGAGTGGGCCATACATCATCACAAGTTGTAAAGAGGCAAATTCATTCCATCTATCTAGGCTCAATGGAGAAGAACTGCCCATTCATGTGAATGGGATACATCTCAAAGCTTGTTTTTGAGAAGCTGCCCACCCTCAGACGCTTAAATTAGGTGTTTTCCTCCAAGTGCTTATGCACATTGTTGTGTGTTGTTGTTTTGCTTTCCTTGTTGTTGTGTTTTGTGGTGTTCTGCACTTTGTTTCATCATTGGAAGGTGTCAAGGAGAGGAAAGGTTCAAGGTTTCCATAAGAGTTCAAAATTTGCTTCATTCAAATTTTTGTAGTGTTCCATGGATGTCAAGCATTCAACAGATTCAGTATACTTCATTCTTAGCATTCCAGGGAGGTCTAGGATATTGGCAATGTTCAAGGAGATTCCAGGATGTGTCAAAGAAAATCATACTACTTTCAGGATTCCAACACAGACTCCATGCCCAATGGATGACTTAAGGCTACTGGAATCATGCTTAGCAGGCAATCATCCCCGAGAGGTCGCCAAAAATGTTATCCAATTTTACGCACATGGAAAAATTGGAAAACAGGGCCTTATTACAATCAAATCATGACATTGGTCCCAGGGACCCACTTCTGGTCAACAGTGTCAAATCAGGAATAAAGAGATGACTCGGAGGAGGAGCTTGTGCCTTGTCCTAACTCGGTCATAACTCAGATCACAAGCCTTAGATGAGTTCATGAGTAGGAAATGTAAGTTCGGTTGTCCAACTTTGGCTTGTCATAAAAGAGTCTCGATAGGAGCGGAGGATGTTTCGATGGTTGGCTCATTGAGGCAGAGAAATGATGAGCTCGACTCGGTTTAATTCAACATGGAGAGATTGATGCTTCCTTGTTGGAATATGAATTCAGTTTTAATGACTCGACGGAGACAATAGCTGCCTCAAGATTTGGTCGAGCTTCTTCCATGGAAGAGAGTTTCCAAAATGAAAAGGTGAGACAACTCAACTAAAACTTTATCTCGTTCTTCTACTACAGCGGCAAGATTTTACAACCGATCATGACTCGGTCGTCATGCAACCAACATCGATCAACACCAATGGTTCCTTGGGATCACCCTACGGCAATTGTCATCGAATCGACTCTCTCTCGAAGGCCACTCATTTTCTAAGATAAGTTTACTTCTCTACCCCAGAGCTGCACGCGTATAGCCAATTACTTCCTCACGGCACTTTCCTAGGAGAATTTCAGTTCTACTCTCAAAGCGGCCAGCAATCAATGCACAGTGCATGTTGCAAAGATAATAGAAGCTTTGTTTGAGCAAGTAAGTTGTCCAATGTTGTTATCTCGATCAAGATCGAATGCATCCTCAAACCGGATTTTCCTTCAAGTTATTTTTATGAAAATCGATTAAGTGACAGTGAGAGTGTTACCGGAGACCTGATGAAAATTATTACAAAGATTCTCTATCGAGACCTTACTGGTTTTACGGTGTAACTCATGGAAGTGAATCTCATAGAGGTGGAACTGTTTCATATCAGAATATTCATGAGGCACAATTTTCTTTGCAATTATATGAGCATCTTCAACAAGTCACTAAGTTGGCAGGTATAAACGTTTCTGTCAGAATTATCACACCTTACAAGCTACAGCTGAAATGTTTGCACTGAGAGTTTAATGTTATCCTCAAATCTGTTGAAGGAAAACTCGGCAGGAGGAAAATCATGGGAATCCGAGAAGCCTAATGCCAAGTGGGTTTTCGTGGATGGCAAGCCAAAGAAGAAATCCCGGACGTGGGAAATATGGCAAGCCAAAGAAGAAATCCCAGATGTGGGAAATAAGGCAAGCAATGCCAAGTGGAAATTTGATGATGGCGGGCCAGGCTGTTAATCCCGCTACTGAGGCTGTTCACTCTGCGTTGGAAAAATTGGATCAGATTGCCAAGTGGAAATGTAACCATGGAAAACCATGTTGTTTACTCTGCGTAGGGGAGAAGTTGGATCAGATTGCCAAGTGGAAAAATTATGATGGCTATCCGTCATGAAAACCCCGCGCAGCTTGGAGTGGTCCGAGTCTTTTTGCGAGTTACCAGGAGAATTAAAGTGGCAGTTGCAAATTGAGCGTTGAGTAATCTTCCGATCGATAAGGGAGGATGATGGCGAGATGGTTGAAGATGGGTCGACGTTGGAAATAGTATCCAGTTTCAGGCTCACAAAAAAGAAATGCCTTCTCATGGAATACCGTAATTGCAGCTTACAGAAGACACAAGCTTCCTTTACAACAGAATAGATAGATGTCCGACTTAATCAGGTTTTGCTGCCACGACCTTCTCCTCATCCTCTCGTATAGCTCGAGCATTCGGTGGTCGTGAGACAAGCTCCCACGCACAACTGTAGGAAACAAATATTCACTGCTGTATACAATGGATTGGAGTCACGTCATTCAAGGCTTCATAAAATTTGCCCGAGTCAGAAGATGAAGGTTTATTATGGTGCAGAATGAAATGATTCGTATTTCTTAGTATTTATTTTCCTAGAAACGAATTAAATGTGAAGGTCAGCTCTGAAAATACCCGGTCGGCCATTTTGCTGCATCCTTGTTACTTGTAAATGGTCTCTTTGAGAAACTCTGCAAGGCAGAGGGAAATATTTATACCCTTCCATTATGTGCATCTAATCGTATAATAAAAGTATTCCTTTACCAGTGTTCAAAGAAATTTGTTTTAATAAATGGACGATTATACCGTAGTTTCAAGCTAATTTTATCTAGCTTTATTTCTATTAGCTTTTATCCACGACTATGGAAGAATTCATATGGTTGTTACTCCGTACATTTTTTCCAAGGTCCTCTTGGCTGCCCCAGTTGTTCAATGTATTTTTGAAGGGCTTATTTTATGTGTTGCAGATTGTAACATAAAGGATCTTTTTAGTTTCTAGAAAAATGAGTATATGGTGTAGCTCACAGCTACCTATGCCATACTAAGATCCCAATAGTGGCATAATTGTTGATTGGAGCCGAGATTTCCGAGTGCACTACCAAAATACCGAAAGGGTTATTTGACCAAAAATCAGTCTTAAGGGTGTTTATCGACATGTTACGGGCATGATCCTCGGGTCATCATCATGGCAGCATTAGGTCTTTATTGGTAATGGCATTTTCTCATCGTTTGGAAGGTACAATTGTGCTTATTATGGCCAAGCTAAAACATTCTTACTTTACCGTCAAGTGTTATATGATAAGGAAGAACCATGAGAATTGTGGTAAAACCATTCTTTTTAGAAATGTTGGGTTAAGCACGACATTCAAGTGAGTTTGAGCCCGTGAAAGGTAAGATCGTTTGCTGGATGAAGAGCTCGGTGACTTAGCAAGGAGCTCACGGTGATGTTTCATGAAGTTTAAACGTGGAATGCATAAATGGCTTTGAGTTAACAGAGAGGAAATGATAAGAAATGAGTTTGATAGCTCACCATTCGCAGGACTCAATGCAAAAGAGCATGATTTCCAAGACGAGGAAAGAGTTGGTGTGGGGTTCAAAATCAATTGCAACACCGAATTAGAGGATTCAAGCTCACCGAATTGAGATTTGTGCAGACTCTATCCACATGGACCCCCTTCCTCTTCAAGTCAAACGGGTCAACGGGGGGGTCCCGACATTATGTTAATTAAATTAATATTTTTATTTAAATATTTTAATAATAATATTTATTATTATTATTTAAATATTCTTTTAATTAATTGAGAAGACAAGGTCATCAGGAAATTAATGACCCATGATGGAACCTTCTCAAGTGGTTCAACTAACTGTAATAAATACATCATGGGCCTTCATTTTAGGGATGTAATTATGACCATTTCCTCTTCTTTCTCACATATTCTTCTATAAATGTAAGTAGTTCGGACAAAGTTGATAGTTATATATCTCACGTGAGAGTGTATACTTTTCAAGAATCCTCTCTCTTCGCAAGTTGTTCTTGTGTGTTGAGAGAACTTTCAAGCCTCCTCTTCAAGACCGTAATGGCAACTATTGCCTCTTCTCGAATGTATGATGCATCATTGTGCATGTTATTGAAGCAATAAAAGTGTGTGTTTTGTGACTAATCTCGGTCCTTTCATCCTTCTCGTATTCTTCTTTGTGCCTTTCTCGTACTTACAGGTACACTGTGCAAGTTTAAGTTCTATTACAGGTTCTTGGAGTTCTAGTGCTTATCGAGTGGTGAAGTATTGCATGCAGCTGAGTTTTGGTGTCTCGTTAACCCTTCTTGAGTTCATCCTTCTTCACTGGAAACTGGTATATTTCTCGGTCTGATAAAGTTTAACAAAGGGAACGCGTGTCTCTTAGTTTGTGGTATCTTGTACCCTCTCTAAGTTGCAGTAGGTGCAGTTGACCTGTGGTGCACACACCCTCTTCAAATTAACCCTTCCTGAGTCTGAAGACACCCTTTATTTGGTGCATCACCATCCCTAGTATAGTTTCATTTCTATAAATCTCTTTCCCTAAAACCCCATGAAAATGTTAGTGTAGGATTAGATAATCATTTTTGTTACACTAGGAGTAGTACAACACTTAGTTTAGGAAGAGGAAGCCGGCCTTCTCTCGGAGGTTCACCTTGAGCCCAAGTTCCATAGCTTGAGAGGTGATCCCATGTTTCCCAATCACACCGAACATCCTATTCACATCCTCGCCATTCTGGACGGTGCAGTGATTTGGCGACAACAAGAATAACGAGAGTAGAGGCCACACATGCAAAGGAAATACCAAGGCATAAGAAGCTTGTTTCAAGGGAAGAAGTGGTATATGGGAAGTACCCAAAACCTGCACATCAAAAGGAGGTATATCAAGAAACCATGGACATCATTCGTAGTTTATAAGGAGAAATCCAGCTTTCTAAAGGAGCAGCCTAGGAGGGAGGAAAAAAGAAGGAAGGTCGAGGTGCAAAAGGATGACCTGGATGAGGTGAAAGAAGTATGTAAAATGCTAAGGCAAGAGAATATTATTCCCTTTCTAGGAGCATGGTTAAGAGAGAAAGTACCACACACTGGAGAAGAGCATGAGAGGAAGGTCTTGCATGTAAACCTTCCCCCTCATAACCTTGACTATGATAAGGAGATCATGTTAAATGTGGTCGTGGATGGATGGATCCTTAGTAATATCCTCATTGACATAGGTGTGGAGGTCAATGTTATCACCTTGGATGCATGGCATTAGATGGGAAGACCTACATTACAGCCATCTTCGAATGTGTTATATATGGAAAAAAATGAAGGTAATGCCCATCGATGTCTTAAAGGATGCAGCCATCACAATTCATGGAGCTAAGTTTACTGGGGACTTCAAAGTCTTGGTGCTCACCGAGGTAGATAATTTCCTAGCACTACTTGGGCACCCATGGTGCTATAAGAACAATGCAGATCTTTGGTTCAACAAGGGATATATAAGATTTGAAAATGAGGAGGAATGGGTCATCATACCCTAGGTGATTGGAAATCAACACCCTATACTAAACCTTTGGGAGAAGAGGTCCTGGATAGAATATATGTGTGCTCAATAAGGGATCTAGAGATAATTCATCGCACAGAGGGAGTTACCCAATTTGAGGATGCTCAGTCCCTAAGTGACACCAACAATATAGCATGCGATAATTGGGCACATGGAACCTATGAGTTAATCAGACAACATTTGAGAGGATCGGAAAGAAGGTGACAAAGGCACGTATGGTACGGTGCCTAGGAAGAAAGGAGCTACCTAAGTACTTAGGAGGAGCCTTCGTTGAGGTCTTTTACACGAGATGGAAGCTCAATGGAAGAAGGAAAATGAATGAAGGGGATGTTAAGTTACGTCCTACTCGGAACTATTGCGCACTGGTGGGAAACACATTGGGATAATCTCTTGGAATGGTGTGAGGTGAGAATTTCCTTCTCTGTAAGGTTTTGCAGGAGTAATACACCCACGGCTATAAAATATTACCATGGTAAAGAGACCACTTCCATACCCAAGCATGTGAGACAACTTGGATGGGAAGCGTAGAAGTATTACCACCTTCATTATGGGTTCACAAGTTGTATTCCACCCTACAAGGTTGTGCATTTGCATGGTACATTAATTATGAGACATGCCACCGATAGGGAATTGGAAAGAGTTAGCGACGATCTCATTCAAACATTTGAGTATTAGAGTACAAAACCCTTGGTGGATAAGGCATTGTAGGTTATCAAGAACCTTACCATTGGGGATAGTACCATGGAAAAAGATAGGCTACTAGATTTTATAGGTGAACCTAGCCTAGAGGTGCACTTTGATAAAGAATAAATAGAAGAGATACAGTTGAGCATGCGTGTTTGGAAAAATAAAAAGGGAAGATGGTGTATGTTATTGATGGAGAAGAAGTGGAAAAATTAGATGTTGACCATTCTGTAGGGATGCGTGAGGTGTTAGATAGTGTTGATGAATGGGCGCATGCCTATCATGAACCTTTAAATTCAAAGAAAGTTAACATCGGCTCGTGATGAGGAGCCTAAAAGGCTATCATCGAGACTATTGGTCGAGAAGGAATTCTCCAAGATCATTGATCTTTTACACGAGTTTGAGGATTTATTCCCATGCAGGTATCATGAGCTTAAAGGCATCCACCATTACTTGGGGGAGATTAGGATAAAGCTAAAGGAATGTATGCTCCCAACAGAAAAATACCATACCAGATGAATCCTAACCTACACGTGAAGATCAAGGAAGAAATAGATAATATGATAGCGTTGGGCATAAATGAAGTTGTTGAAGAGTCAGAATGGATAAGTCCAATGGTAATTAGCATCAAGAAGGATGAAAGGATAAGGATCTATGTTAATTACAGGGACCTACATGTAGTATGAATCATTGATCCTTTCCCAATCCCATTTATCAAGAAATATTAGAGGGAGTAGTAGGGCGTGAGGTTTATTCTTTCACAGATGGATTCTCAGGCTACCACCAGGTAAAGATCGTGAAGGAGGACCAAAGGAAGATGAATTTCACCACTGAGTGGGGAAATTTTTCTTATACAGTCATGCTTTTGGGTTGAAAAATGTGCCTGCTATGTTCTCACACATTGTGCTACAATATTTCTAAGACTTCATCCATAAATTCCTTCAAGTCTACCTCGGATGATTGGATGATTTATTGATTAGTAAAGGACCATTGTGACAACTTAAGGTTGATGTTTGAAAGGTGTCAGAAGTTGAGGATATCCCTCAACATTAAGAAATGTGTCTTTTCTACCCTGTTTGGAACATTATTGGGGCACATCATATGTAAGGAAGGCCTACTAGTAGATCCCACAAAAGTTACAGTAATTGTGGGATTAAGGGAGCCTACTAGTCAAAGCGCAATGCACGGATTTCTTGGGCATACGTGGTACTACAAGAAGTTCATCAAGGGATATGCCAAGATCACCACACCTTTAGAAATATTTTCTTAGACATAAGAGTTCCTTTCATTGGGGAGAGGCACAACAAAAGGCATTTGACACTTTGAAGGATAGGCTTATCACCGTGCCCATCCTACGTTTCCCTTCTTGGGATAAGCCATTCCATGTTCATGTGGATGCCTCAGGGACCACCATTGGAGCATTACTTACACACCTTTGGTGAAGGGATTGTTGATCATCCTTTTTCTTTGTAAGTAGGAAATTAACACCAAAGAGAAAAAATTACACTT
The DNA here is from genome assembly GCA_018340775.1 of Taxus wallichiana var. yunnanensis. NCBI lineage: Eukaryota > Viridiplantae > Streptophyta > Pinopsida > Cupressales > Taxaceae > Taxus > Taxus wallichiana. Next base: position 620,109,045 of record CM031239.1, read on the forward strand.
CGACTAAGCGAGAAATTTTCAATGATCTACGCACTTCATAAATTTAGACAATATTTGTTGGAAACCCATTTTATAATTTACACTAACCATATAGCATTGAAATACTTGGTGAACAAGTGCATTCTACAAGGTTGCATATGTCGATGGGTACTATTGTTCTAGGAATTCAAGTTCACAAAGTGGTTATCAAACTAGGAAAAAGTAATTCTAGACCCTGACCATTTGTCTAGGATATATTTAGTGGAGGATACGCAGAGTATTGAAGATATTATGCTAGATGCATAACTATTTAGGTTATGGCACGCACCCTCAGATTTGGAGGATATTGTAGGATTTCTCAAAATGGGTGTGTCGTCACTGTAATGAAGGCCTTTGAGAAGGAGTTGGCCATATGTGCCGCACCCTACATGCTAATTAGTGGAGACCTTTACAAAATGGGTCATGTTGAGGTTCTGAACTGATGCATATTAGATCATGAGCACATTGCAATTATGGAAGAGGCACATGGTGGGATTGTAGGAGGAAATTATGCATGAAATGCAACCGTGCATGGAAGATTCTACTCATAGGGCTTTGGTGGGAGACCATTTATAAAGATTGCATTGATTTTTGTAAGGCCTGTGACCATTGCTAGCACCTTGGAAAACCTGGAAAAAGGGATGAAATTCCCTTGTAACCAATAGCTAGCGTGGAACCATTTGAGAAGTGGGATATCGAATTTTTCGACCAATCTCGCCAGTGGTGTGAAGGACTGGTTCATGTATATCCTCACTTACACTAATTATTTGACAAGGTGGGAAGAGGCAGCACCTACAAAGGATTGTACAATGGCTACCACTGCTAGATTTTTATGGGAAAACATAATCAGCAGGTATGGATGCCCATTGAGTTTGACAAGTGATAGAGGTACGCACTTCCTCAATAAAACAGTTAAGATTCTATTGTCAGAATTCATGGTGGCCCATCACAAAACTACTCCCTATCACCCTCAAGAAAATGGAACTGTTGAGGAATTTAACAAAATACTTAGCCACACATTGACTAAAATTTGTGATGTTGGTAGACAGATTGGGATGACAAAGTATCAGCCATTCTTTGGGCATATAGGAAAATCTACAAGAGGTGTAATAAGGTCACACCATTTCAACTAGTGTTTGGTGTGGAATTTTAATTTCGGTTGAATTGATGTTACCTTCTCTACATATAGCGTGTGCGGGAGGATTGCATGATGATCAAGGCACTCGAAGAAAGAATTGACAAATTAATGTAATTGGATGAGAGATGATCATTAGCTAGGTAGATCCGTAAGATAGAAAAATCAAAACAAAAGGCATGACATGATCATCACATTAAGAACAAGAAGTTTGAGGTTGGGAAGATGGTCTTACTATATGATTCTAAGTTTCTGCACCATCCTAGGAAGTTAAAAGTCCATTGGTTGGGTCCCTACATCATCTCATACATCCTTGATTTAGGCACATGCCAGTTATAAGTGTTGGATGGGACGAGATTTCCAAGACACTTTAATGGGAGTAGGCTGAAGCCCTACTATAAATAAGTCTTCTTAGTGTTTGTAAATAAGGCAGTATTTCTAGTTAGTTTAGGATTTCCCTTAATTTATTTTATTTTCTCGTGTTTCCCTTTCTCGTTGTTGTTTTGTGTTGATCCTTGAACACCAATAATCTCATTAATTTTTGAAGGTCAGAACTAAATAGAGGACTGGCATCATTTTAGTGTGGGGTGGAGTAAGGTGGAAGAAATTAGAGTGTGAAGCGCCATGAAGGATTACATTGGAAATCCCAATTGAATGGCCCCGTGAAGGAAGTACATATAAGGAAAGATTAAAAATGGTGGTTAGGGTCGGAGTTAAGGCTACATTGGGGATCCACGCACAAGAGAGGAAGAAGCAAAAATGCAACATAAGGTAGGTAAGTGAAAAAATCATGACAAAAGAAGTTCCTTCAAAGTGCTGGTTACATGCGCGCAAGAGTCTCCTATCAAGATGGATTTTTGTGTGCCAAAAGGTTGGGAAATTTTCCACATAAAGTTGGGAGTTAAAGCACTAAAGTCACACTTTGGTGAAAACGCCGCATTAAGTGTTAAAGTATGGTGGTAGGTAAGGTAACATTTAATGTTTCAAAGTGGGAGAAACTATAAATAGAAGGTTGGGAACTTCATTATAGGAAGAGATTTTGTGAACTAAGGTTTCCGAGTTTATCCGTGCAAAGAAAAATTGGAATATTTTAACTATGAATGACTATTTTGGATCTACAAACCAGGAGGGAAGTAATTCACAGTGTGGGAAGAGTTGTGGAGAAGCATTGTCTTATGAAAAGATATTCTAGTTAGGGTTTGGTAGCTAGGGCATGGGTTGGAAAAGAGTATTCTTCACAGTTATAGATTTGAACTTGGAAAAGATAGAAGAGCAGATCTAGGAGGAGAAATTATTACAACTCTATCTTACATGGGCCTCTATGTAGATATAGTTACACCCTTAATTATATATCTTACATGGGATGGATATAATTGACTTGGCTATCATAACTTATTATCATGATGTATCTCTTTCATATATGATCTATTATCATTGGTTTGTTGGCCTTGTTGATGGCCATATCATAGAATAGTATAAATAGGGGTTATAGGTAGTGGATGATGATTATTATGTTGAGTATTTGAGTCTTATTATATGTTTTGGAGGTTTCCCCTCGAAGTGGCCAAGCTATTCTACTTTCATATTGAGAGAAATTATCTGTAATATTGTGTTATTTGGTGTTCTATTACTGGTGATAATCATAATTAATCAAGTAATTTCATTACAAGTGGTATTAGAGCTTGATCTCGATCAGGATGACATCAAACCCTAATTCTGAAGGTTCAGCTATATCTCAAGATTGGTAGTAGAATTTTTCTGCAATTTTTTTTGGTGTGGTGAAATAAGTCAAGTAAGCTTCTCTCCAAATTTCAATCAGTTTTGACTTGTTTTGCAAAAGTTATTACGGTTCTATATTTATTCATAATTTGGCTCCCTAGGGTATAATTTTTGGAAAATTTTCAAATTTCTTATATTTTCGAAACCCCTCAAAAAATAGCTAGGGTTTCTTTTTTATAAATTCCTATATTCGGCCAAAAAAATTACGAAACCCTAAACCCTAAAATTATGCCCTATTAAGTCTACCCCTAGGCCCAAACCCTTCATCATGGCTGGTAGATCTACCCGAGGCCAAGGAAAAGGACAAGAAACTCTAGGAATGACCCCAAATAAGGAAGATATTGCTTCAGTTCTATTAGTTTGGGAGTATCTGAGGTGGTCATCCAACTTCATGAAAGGGTAAACAATATGGTGAGTAAGGATGACCTTAATGTTGAGCTTCATCAACTGAAAGGTAGCCTTAGGAGTGAGATTCAAAAGGATTTTCATGCAATGCAATAGGAGTTGTTGCATATTATTTCAAATACAACTTCTAATGCCAATCATATGGGTTCCACTAGAAATGGTCACACAAATACAAATCACTCCAATCATGGAGGATCCTTTAATCATTCAAGTGGATCTTCTCACCAATGGAGGGGCATGATTCCAAAAGTTGAAATGCATAAATTTGATGGAAAGGATCCACTCAATTAGATTACCCAAATGGAAAATTTATTTGATCTCCATCAATCCCAGAGGACAAAAGGTAATCGTGGCATCCTTATACCTAGAACCTGATCAATTTGTTTGGTATCGTTGGTTATGTGCTCAAAGGCAAAAGAATGGCCTAAATGTCACCTGGATAGTTTTCACTGAAGAGCTTCAATTACACTATAGTTCTAGTGTTTCTGAGAATTACTTCATCCAATTAGCAAAGTTATGCCAAACAGGTTTAGTTAAGGAGTATGTCCATCAATTCCAAACTTTGTCCTTATGCGTGGAGGATATTATAGAAGAGTATTTGAATGACCTATTTCTGGGGGTCTTAAGGACCACATTGAGCATGAGGTACACATGTTTAACCCACTCAAGGTTTCTGATTCTATTATCATGGCACGTCGAGTAGAGGAAAAATTTCTTTCTAATAGAAGGTGGTCCTTTCTAGCATAAAAGATCATAACACCTTGTCTCCTTCTTACCCTCAGCCAATTCGGTTGACACCTCAACAAATTGAAGAAAAAAGAGCCAAAGGGTTATGCTTTAATTGTGATAGCAAAATATGGACCAAATCATAAATGTTCTGAGAAAAATTGTTCTACATTGAAGGATCTGGTGATGAGGAAGAATATGAGGCAACATCAACAGAGGAAGTGGAAAAATTAGAGGAAGAATCTGGAGATCCTCAACCCACTATTTCATGTCATGCTCTATCAGGTATTAGTACTCCACAAACCCTTCAAGTTGTGGGTTATATTAAGAAGCAGAAGGTAACAATCTTGATTGATTCAGGGAGCACACATAATTTCATCAATCATAAGTTGGTAAAGCAAGACTAAATTGTTTCATCTACCCAACACCTGAATTTCAAGTAATGATTACAGATGGTGGCACAGTCCAATGTTTAGGTAAATGCCATAAATTCAAAATCATGATGGGTGATTACACATTGGAATCTATGATGTTTTCTATTCCCATGGGAGGAGCTGATATTGTCTTAGGTGTTCAATGGCTCACTACTTTGGGCACCATAGAGATAAATTTCCAGGAATTGTTCATGTGCTTTCATTCTGAGGGTAAAAATTTGAACTTCGAGGTCTACAAGCTAAAGATCCTCTAGTGGTAAGTTCTCACCAAATGCAGAAGATTCTTAAAAAGGGGTCTGAAGGTTTTGTAGCTCGATTATTCTCTATAGAAGTCCAACCGCAAATGAAGGTATTGCATCCTAATCTTCAAAAGGTTATTAATCAACATGTAGTTGTCTTTAAGGAACCAAGAGGATTTATTCCTGAAAGAGAGCATGATCATGCTATTCAGTTGATTCTAGGAAGCCAACCCCCAACATCAGGCCTTATAGATATCCATATGTGCAAAAGAGTGAGATCGAGAAGATGGTGGAGGAAATGTTGGAAATGGGTATTATTCATCACAGTCAGAGTGCCTATTCTACTCCCGTGGTGATGGTGTGTCGTAAGGATGGAAGATGGCATGTGTCTAGATTATAGAGAGCTTAACAAGTTCACTATCAAAGATAAGTTTCCTATTCCCATCATTGATGATTTATTAGATGAGTTGCATGGTGCCATTTATTTTACAAAACTAGATCTGCATTCTGGGTATCACCAAATTAGAGTCAAGCAAGAAGATATTCATAAGACAGCCTTTAGAACTCATCAAGGCCATTATGAATTCCTAGTGATGCCATTTGGTCTTACCAATGCTCCCTCCACATTCCAAAGCTTGATGAATTTAGTATTTAGACCATTCCTAAGAAATTTGTCTTAGTATTTTTCGATGATATACTCATCTACAACAAATCATGGGAGAAACACTTACATCACATCAATATTGTCTTAGAAGTCTTAGAGCAACATCAACTTTATGCCAAGCCTTCAAAGTGTTCTTTTGGGGTACAGGAAGTGGAATACTTGGGCCATATTGTTTCTCATGAAGGTGTTAAGGTGGACCCTCACAAGATCTAGGCCATGGTGGAATGGGAAACCCCAAGAACCCTCAAACAATTATGAGGTTTCTTAGGTCTCATAGGGTATTATCACAGATTTGTCAAAAACTATGGCAGTATAGCAGCACCACTCACAAAATTATTGAAGGACTCCTTTCAATGGAATGAGGAAGCATCTAGGGCATTTGAAAAATTGAAGGCAACTATGTGCACCACTCCAGTATTGCAACCCATATTTCTCCAAAACTTTCATAGTTGAGTGCGATGCTTCAGAAATGGAATCGAGTAGTACTAATGCAAGAAGGACACCCCATTGCTTTTGAGAGCTGACAGCTAAAAGGAAAGAATTTGTTAAAGCCCACCTATGAAAAGGAAATGATGGCAATACTACATGCAATCAAACAATGGAGACCATACTTGATGGGTAGACATTTTAAGGTAAAAACTGATCATGATAGTTTGAAATATTTCTTAGAGCAATGTCTATCTTTAGAAGAACAACAAAAATGGGTCACTAAGATGTTGGGATATGACTTTGAGATTGTTTATAAGAAAGGAAAGGAAAATTTGGTCGTTGATGCTCTATCTAGGAGGGATGAGTCTGCCAAAGCATTGTTATGTGCCATATCTATACTAAATGCAGATTGGGTAGATCAAGCACGTGAAGAATGGAAGAAAGATGCAACCACACATACTCTCATTCAAAATATCTCCAGGTAGATCCATCCATATCAGCTCAATTTATATGGAAGGGGGATACATTGTGGTACAAAGATCGGTTATATCTATGTAAGAACTCTACACTTAAACACCATGTTCTTTCAGAGCTACATTCTTCTCCAATAGGTGGCCATGTTGGGGTCCTGAAAACATATCATAGAGTTAAGAAGGATTTATTTTGGGAGGGGTTGAAAGGAGATGTTCAAAAATTTGTGGCAGAATGTTTGGTTTGCCAAAAAATAAGGGCGAGACCATTAAGACACCTGGTCTTCTCCAACCTCTGTCTATTCCTAGTGAGAGATGGGAAGAGGTATCAATGGATTTCATCACAGGATTACCTAAATCAGAAGGGAAAAGTGTCATCATGGTCGTGGTAGACAAACTTACCAAATATGCTCATTTTTGTGCCATGGCTCATCCTTTCACAACTAGTACAGTTGCCATCTCTTTTATGGATACAATTCAAAAGCTCCATGGCACGCCAAAAATTATAGTAAGTGATCATGATCCAATATTTACAAGTAACTTTTGGACTGATTTGTTCTCTTGTCTAGGTACCCAACTAGCCCAGAGTTCCTCTTATCATCCCCAAACAGATGGGCAAACTGAGGTGGTAAATAAATGTTTAGAGGGATATCTTCGATGTTTTACTTTAGATAAACAAGAACATTGGGTGCAATGGTTTCCACTGGTAGAATGGTGGTACAATACTTCATTTCATACCTCCTCCAAAATGTCTCCATTTTTGCACTTTATGGGTACCATCCTCCATCACTCATATCTAGCTTGAAGGTCAAACCAAAGGTGAGAGCAATTAAAGATCACATTCAACATCAACATGAGGTACTCTCTAGTCTTAGAGAAAATTTGGCACGGGCACAAAACCGTATGAAGCAACAAGTTGATCAACATAGAAGTGAGTGACACTTTGAAGAGGGAGACTTTGTTTTTGTAAGGTTACAACCATATAAGTAGTTATCCTTAAAACAACAACAAAAGGATAATAAGCTTGCTCCTAAATACTATGGTCCTTACCGAGTTTTGCAGAAAATTGGTAGTGTGGCATATAAGCTAGAGCTCCCTCCAAGAAGTAGAATACATCCAGTCTTCCATGTTTCTTGCTTAAAGAAAGTTATTGGGCAGCACATTTCCACCCAATCAGTGCTTCTAGAACTGGACGAGGAAGGAAGGATCATATTGGAACCTGAAGGCATTCTTTAGACACACACCAAAAGACTGAGGACCAGAGTCATTACCGAGTACCTGATCAAGTGGAAGAATATGAATATTGAGGATGCATCATGGGAAGATGAAGCATTCATGCAGCAACATCTAGGGCTTCCCAACATTGGGGACAATGTTTCTTTGAAGGGGGAGGATATAGCATGTTATCATCATGATGTATCTCTTTCATATATGATCTATTATCATTTTTTGGTTGATCCCTTAATTATATATCTTACATGGGATGGATATAGCCTTATCCGATATTGTGTTATTTGGCTATCATAACTTTAATCTAATTCTATCATGATGTATCTCTTTCATATATGATCTATTATCATTGGTTTAGAGGATGGCCTTGTTGATGGCCATATCATAGGAATAGTATAAATAGGGGTTATCTAAGTAGTGGATGATTGCATTATGTTCAACACGAGTATTTGAGTCAAGTCTATTATATTTTTGAGGTTATCCCCATCTACAAGTGGCCAAGCTATTCTACTTTCATATAGAGAGAGACAAGATTATCTTTGGTAATGTTATCTTAACCATTTGTTCTCGATTTCGAGTTCAATGTATACCAACACTTTTGTATCTGGTAGGTTCAAGTTGACTGATGAAAGCATGAGCCCATGGTACAAGCTCCCATTCACCTTCACAGCTCAATACTTCCAAAAGTGAGCCCATGAGCTACTTCAGATTCAATACTTCAAGTGAGAGCTACTGATTCAAGGAGTCCAAGAAATTAAAGCTTGACCTTGGAAGTTTAGATAATGACCACAAGAGAGATGCGCAGGACATTGGTCTACCCCAAAAAATGCGCGTACATGGAAATATAGGTGTCACATGAAGTCCAAATGGTAAAACCCTTGACTCTGACTATTTCCAGGAGGTCCACAATACATATATACCTTCAGATAAGGCCCACATTTGAAAAGGGTGTTTATCTTGAAAATGATATATCTATACCTGAGGACCTTATAGGTAGGAAGAAGACCAAACCCAAGAAGAAGGAAACAAATGAGATAAGGAAAAAGGCACCAAGTGTCTAAGATACTCAAGCGGTAGGATCCTCGGGAAAAGCACTAGAATAAGTACCTACACACATAGGAAGAGGTCATAAGTCAAAGAGAAGGCACAAGAATAAGAAAAAATTATCGCAGAAGAGGAATCACTAGAGGAAGAGGAAGAGAAAGCGAGAATCTCCTATACTAGAATCCCCACTAGGAAGAAACAGAAGGTGGTGGAGGAAGCTGACTTGGAGGAGAGAGAGCTTGGAGATACAAAGGTGAGATGGATGATGATGAAGAAGATGATCCTGAAGGAGATCAAGAGCCACTTATCTTCATGTGCATGATTCAAAAGAAGAGAGTAGAGAAGAAGAACATGATTTCCTTTTCATGTGGCGTAAGGGTAGCTAGGAGGAGGAAGGTGCCTAGGACATGGGAAGAAGTGAGGAGGTTGGTGTGCAAGAGTAGAAAAATCCAAGCCTCATGCAGGAATAAGTAAAAGAGGTGACGGAAAAAAAAGCAAAAAAATCATAGAGGCCTCGGTATAACAAGAATTGGAGCATAGTGTTAACGTAGTGATGGAAGAGGATAAGGAAGAAAGCACAGGGAAATATCACAGCAGTGTGGAAGGCCCTAATCTATTGGTAACTATTCCTAAGGGCACACACATAGGGGGAAAGCACATGGAAATCTAAAGGCAAGTAATGAGCTACACTAATGATCCTAGGAAGGTGTTGCGCACATGCTTCTAAAGCACAGTTCCATAGAGAAACTCTTGGGAATGAGGTTGTCGATGAAAAAGGTGCATACCCTCAGATGAGGAAGATGATCTCTTGGGTAATTGAGTCCCACATCGATGAGCCATAGTTTGAGGTAAGCCAAGGGGCACTAATGAAAATTCCTGAGTCAAAAGGAGACAACCCCTTGGTAAATGTTCAACATCCTTCGATGATCGGTTATGCAATGTGCTCAAAAAGGTATCGGTTGAGGTCGAACCTAGAATCTTTAGACGGAATGGCGATTGATATTTCAAGAGGAAAAACTAGAAAAGGAGGAAGAGCTAGAAGAGAAGGCCAAGGATCTAAAGAAGGAGGAGCTGATTCGCACTCAACTAAAGTGTGAGCTCAGGGAAGAAAAGGAAAGCATGCACAAAGTACATAAGAAGGTAGAATCCATCACAGATGCCATTTTTTTAAAGCATCCGTACCTGATGTCCTCCACAAAAAATTATGGATCTTCCCTTGAGTTCCTTGAGGACTTAATGTGCATCCTCACCATGGAGAGACAACCTCTAGCCTTAGAATCCCTGAAAGAAGTATCAATGCACCTGGAGAAGGAGGAAAAATTAAAGGTAGTAGCAATCATGGATGAATACAAGTGAAGTCCTTCTTGATGTAAAGATTGTTGCCCATACCGGCGAGGCCACATATGAGAACTACGTAGATAGAGATAAAGTGGCGAGTATTCTCGTCTGCAAAATCTGAAGCAGATCTTAAAGAGTTCCAAGAACAGAACAAAGGGAACAAAGTAGAGCGAGATAGAATCATGGTCAAGGTTGAAAAGAAGTCCGAAGCTATTAAGGTGCTAAGGGGTACAATAAAGAATTGGATAAAGGAGCTATACCCATAGATTACGAGTAGGATGGATGCACTTCAAGACGTGGGCAAGGAGTTGGAGAAAATTGTTGACACCATGAACGCTCAAGGAGACCTCTCGCCAAAGAGCACACAATGAAGTTGATGCTTAGAACAAGTTGGAGGCCGACTTGCAAAAATATTTTCCTAGCTTTTGTAATAATGCCATCAATTCCCCATTCCTTCTTCTTTCCTAAATTATTCATCCCCTTATTCTTTTCCCAAGACGTAAGTCTACTGTGATTTTTCATTCATTGGTGAAATTTTCCCACAGGTGGAGAACATGCATAGTGTGGGGTGATGTTGGGCCCCTAAAATATTGGCTAAGTACACAAGGGTACATGGGCGCATGAGGCCTAGGTTAAAGGATGGGCGCACAATGCCTAGGTTGAAGGATGGGAATGCAAGAAGAAGGCGTGTAAGGAAAGGTTCTAGGAAGGTTTTAGAAGGGCTGTGTTTCACGCCGAGGAAGAGAAGGTCTCGCAACTTAGCCATATTTTTCATATCGGGTAGGACACGAGAAAAGTGTGACCTGACTATGCATGCGAGTGGATAAGGTGCCATCCTGGTGACAGGATAGCCTAGGAAGGAATATGCCCTATGATGGAATCTTCTAGAAGACCATCATGGAAAAAGTGGAGATCTCAAGCCTAGAGGAGCATGCTCCCATGGAGGACCACATTCAGACACTTGGCATCGGATCTGAGGCCACAGAAGGATGAGTTGGCACTTTGGGATGCCTATATATACAAGTGCCCATAGAATAAATACACACAAAAACATACACATAGAGATCAATAGAGAGTGGGGCTCTCTGTAAATGCTTGCAAGGATTCATATTGGGTTAGGTAGATGAAATATAGGAGAAGGATGTATCAAGGGCTTGGGGTTTAAATTTATTTTTGAGAGCTAAATGATATGGATCCAATTATGATGCATGACTTCGGTCTACCTTTCTGCGATGCTCTGTAATGAATCTAATGAATGTAATGAGGTTACTAGTTTATATGAATATGATCAGTAATGATTTTGGTGCATTTACATATCTTCATGGTTCTATTTTATGCATGTTTATGGAATGAGTCTGAATCCTTATGCATTTCCCTTTCTATTTTGATTCAATTCTTAATTTGTTAAGTACTTATCTGTCTAGAATGAATGCACTAATCTAGAAGTCGTTCTGAGCTCTATAATGCTTACATGTCTCATTTCCACTCACTTCCTTTAAGTTTGGATCATAGATGATGTTTTCCCACTCAAATCACATAAAAGAGAGACTCGACACCCGTGCATGCCTTGAGTGAGTGCCCAGCGCCCGCTGGGTGATAGGCCAACGTGCATGGGATTCCCTTGTTCTTTGGTGGATGTAAAAATGACTACATCCCTTACTCATTTTTATGAACATGGATTGCTGAGAATGTATGATATCATGCATAGTTTTAAATAAATAATTATTTTATATAATCTAGACACAACAAAATAGGAGCTTTGGACATAGTAGACTTGATACCTTAAAATGACTCTTTCCCTTCATCCTTCCACCTAAAATCTATCTTGACATTCAAATTTTTGGAAAATTTTCAAGTAATTTTCCAAAATCAATAATAAATCTTCTTAAAATGTTAACCTTCCAAAACAAATAATGGACTCTAGTTTCTTGGTGGATAGGTTGAGGTTCTAAATTGTAAACACCCTAAAATATTGCATAACACATTGTAAACCTCCAAAATTATCCCAAATAAACTTATATATTTCCTATCACTCACACATGGTCTCAAATTATTTAATATTTGTACTATAAACCCTATGTCGTTTATATCCCATTCTTATGATTAGTTAATTAATGTATCACTCTTATTATACATCCTTAATCCCATTAGCTAATTTCATATGAAGTGCATATATTTCAATATTACTAGAATGGAAACTATGAATTAAGGAACAAGACAAACAACACTACTCCAAAGGCCTTTAAATAGCAACAAAACACTACTTAATCCAAAGGCCAACAATGATCCTCCTCACCTTAAGGGAAGTAAGCCTCACTCCCAAGAAAGTTCCTCAAGCATTTATAAAACTCGGTATAATGATCTCGATGTCAAATTTTGGTATCGAAGATACCAAGATCTCCTAGAATTTGTTCCTTACGAAGAGATCAAGTCAATTTTTGATGAATTTTGAATGGCCCAAAAAGGACACCATATGCGTAAGGTATCTTCCATGTGAGAATAGGAGTCAAAGGAAAAAAATAAAGGCACAGTAATACAATTCAAGAGCACACTACGAGAATCAAAAGAGGGTCAACGTGGAATCAAAAATTACATTGTGTGATAATGGAAGAGAAAAAATAAGGTTGGTATTCACCTCTAGTCTTCATTGGTCAAAAATGGGGTTCAATAATGTGGTCCACTCTTTATTCATAGGGGGCACGACCACCGTATTACATCTTGATTTTCAATTACACCACATGTTCAAGTAGCTCATCAAGGTAGAAACTAAGCTAATTGAGAGAGTGAGCTAGATATTTTTGGTTGATTTGATGACTAAGTTGTGTGCGAGCTCATGATTGAGATGTAGACCAAGTTTCATGGCTAAGTCACCAAGAAAAATGAGTCATTCACAAACCGTCTCTGCATAGATTGATGCCAAAAAAACCTCACTTTCCAACATACCAATCTTGGCATATGTGTGAGCTAACTCGCCTAACGACCGGCTTAACTATTCATAGAGGAGGAAATGAAAATGGTGGATAACCATGGCCTAAGCCACATGTTACTAGGTACATAAAAGCCTTAAAAAGGCCTATCCCTAATACCTTCTTCCAATTATGGGACTAAACCCACTAACTAACCACCAAGGCAAAAGGAAACATCTTAATCTTAGTCGGTGAGTGGAAAACACAGGAGACATGGTGGGGAGTTAATGTGATAGCTCCAAAGGTGGATTGACACCCAAGGCAATGGAAATGGAATAAAATTTAGCTTGTGGGTTCCAAACCTCACACCCATCTCGAACCAATGTGGGTCTAAAAAAATTTGGCCACCAAGTTTGCTACATGATAAGATAATTGTATATGGCTTATATCCGATGAGCCTTATTAATTCCTATGTAAACCCCAATTTTTTATCATAAATTTCAATCAAACTTATATTAGCATTTTTTTAATTAATACTTTAATAGATTTGAAAGGAATTTTTGTGCACAAACCTTATTCATTTTCATCTTATCTATGATTTTTTGAATGAGTTGAAATAAATATGTATGTGTGCTAACAAATGTGAATGAAGGACCTTTCTTAATCCTAGTGTATGCCTCATACATAGCACAAAGTAGGACTCACCTAATTATTAATGCAAAACTTGCTTTAAGACCAGTGCGTGACTCACACTATAAAGTTCATGAATCACTTTAGAGCACACGAATCACATTAAGTAAGTGTAGGAATTGTATGAAGGGAGAAAAATACTCAAACAATGAGGATATGAACTGATCTAGTTAACACACGTACTACATGATGAAAGGATAATTTCATGTGTATTATTATCTAATCATCATGAGACTTGCAAATATTATGAGATTCCAACTTAACATCAATTTTTGTTGGAAACATAGAAAAAATGGATGGCACAAATCGTCAGTCACTATTATTGAAGGGATTTAAATGGATGAGCTTTGAAATCCTATGAAATCACTAAATCATCTCAGTTGAGCATTGATTAAGGACTCCACTCGAGTTAACAAGAAAAATCTAATCCAAGTGTGACATGAACTTGTTCTTTCAAACTTTTAACTCCTTAATAAGCCATTGTTCTCATAGAAATTTGTTATTCAATTATTAGTTAACTCTTGAAAATAATCAATCTTCTCTTACAAAGTGAAAACAATTTTGTTTATTATAAAATGCATTTGTAGTAGAATTAGTGTGATTGGTTTCTGATGAAAATAAGTATTGTATTACATTCAATAAAGTGCATGATTATAAGTAAAATATTGCATGTGTAATTTTCAATCCTGAAACCAGATCAGAGGGAAGGAGAAAGGTCCACTCCTCCCCAACAAGAAGGGAATAATTTGTTTTTTTCAATCCTCTATCTATTCAATATTTTTATTTAACAAATCATTCCAACACTTTCATCATTTCAATACATAGATTCAATAATCTTTGTTTTATATTAGCAACCATTTCTTAGATAGAAAAGTTTAGAAATAATATTTTGTTAAATCTAGTAGTTAATGCATGCACAAAATAGTTTCTATCGTCCTTGTTTCACATAGAATGCTTCCATTCTGGAATAGATTTGGTTCTATCCTTTCATTCCTTTGAGAAATAGATAAGGGTTAGGGCTAGGAGGAATACCTATTGAATGTTGAGAGGGTGTGTGCGTACCGTAGAGAGAGATCAGATTGATTGCAAAGAACTCCTTTTTGTCTAGGAAGGACTACCTGCAAGTAAGAATACAAGACCACCAGATTCTAATTAGACAATAAATGAGGGAACTACCTTGGGCCCAGGAAGTATTAAACTTCCTTTCGAAGGTGGTCAGTTCCCCTGCTAATATGAATTAACACAAATTATTGCAAAATTACAATTTAATTACCTTGTTAAAACAATAGAGGAAAGGGCTAGTTTTGGTTTTGAATCACAGTGACCGATGCCGGTCACTATCACCGGTACCGGTTTCTGCTAACCAATATCGGTAGGGGCAGTGGTTTAGGGGCTTTTAGTGAAGGTTGGCTATAAGGTGGCTATGGTGTTTATAAGGCTAGTAAATGATTGGGGATAGGTAATGGGGTGATGGAGAAGACTCAGAGAATATGGGGGCTGTTCTTGGGGCAATGTAAGGGTAGAGGAATGACAGTTAGATGTAGGGTGTTACCGGGTAGTGGATCTGGGAGTAGACTTATAATTACGCGTGACTCGAAAATCCAAGAAATGTCATTAAAATAACGTATAAGACACTACTTATAAGTTCCTGATGAAGATATCACGTCCAAAGACTATGATAACGAAGGCAGGGGCTCAGTAGGATGATCAAATAATCAAAGATGAGCTATCTTCTCTCAAAATGCTTGGATGAGTGTCACCAGCTGGCTCCGTTACTCAGTTGTAGTCTTGGGCTTGATGTCCTTCTCTGCAAACTTCTCTTTCCTTCACTTGTCTCGCTTAACCAAGTGAAATCCAGATTCTTCCAATGACTTCCGATCTTCGGATCAATGAAAATCCAGCCCTTTATTTTTGGTTGGGGAGGTCATTTACGAGGAACCGATGGCGGTTATGTGCCGACGGCGGTCGAGTAGGAATTGATGTCGGTTAAGTCAAAATGGGCTATTTTTAGTAAAATAGCCAGCTTTCCCTCCTTTTCTTCCAAGGAATTAGTTGTGGGCTTGGTCAGGTCATTATTAGGTTGATTTAGGTGCGGTGATGAGTCATTAGTCATGGGTGTGGATGTAGACCAATTTATATGTCTTAATTAGGTTAGTTTAGGGTTAGGGCTAGGTCATGATGAGGTGGCAAAATGTGGTGGCAGGTTTGGAGATGTGGATTTATTAAATATAAGGTAATTAATAAATAATTGTGCAAGGTTTAGGTGGTGAGGCTAGGTTGTGAAATGGGATGCGGGGCACGGGGGTCGTAAGACACAAATTTGGTGTCTACATTAGCCCCTTATTGTTGTGTAGCTTGTCTTGTAAAGCTGCACTGACAATAATAAGAAGTGGTTACTCCTGTTAAGGGTATAGGTAATCCCCCTCAAATCTATCACAGATTGAGGTAGCGTGAAATCAGGGATAGGGTTGATAAAGGGTAAATGGTGTTGAGATGATGGTAAGATGGTGGGGTAGGTCCAAGGAAGTAGACACATGTTGAAATGCAGTAGTGCGACCAGGGTACATGATTTGAAGAGAAAACAAGCAATTCATAGGCAAAGGTCGATAGTTTATCCAAACAAGGGTGATATAATCCTGGTATCCAAGGCATAGGAAGTAACTCTAGGGGATATAACGGGTAAGGTACAGGAACGTTTAGGCATGTTCGGTAGTACCAAATGGTTGGTTTGGTTGAGATAAACATCACGGTCTTGGTCTAGGAAAAGTTGGTCGACTGATCAAGTCAAGTACCCTAATCATGCTAAAACACGAATAGGTGAGCTCGATTGAACAAAAAGCTACATAATGGGTGGATAAAATTGTAAGTTGCGGGTTTTGGGTGAGGTATTTAAGTGGTGTGGCCTTAGGTCGGCCTGATTGGTTGGTTGCGGCCTTGGGTCGGGCCAAATGGTTGGTTGTGGCCTTGGGTTGGGCCAAATGGTTGGTTGTGGCCTTGGGTTGGGCCAAATGGTTGGTTGCGGCCTTGGGTCGGGCCTAATTGGTTGGTTGCGGCCTTGGGTCGGGCCTGATTGGTTGGTTGTGGCCTTGGGTCGGGCCGATTGGTTGGTTGCGGCCTTGGGTCGGGCCAAATGGTTGGTTGCGGCCTTGGGTCGGGCTTGATTGGTTGTTTACGGCCTTGGGTCAAGCCTGATTGGTTGGTTGTGGCCTTGAATTGGGCCAATGAAGTCAAAAAAGGCTATTTAGTAAAGGAGGGTAAAGGTGATGTGGTGAGAAAGGGAGATTGGTGAATAAGGGCAGAAATTGCGGTAAAATAGGGATTAAACCAATATCGGTTAGCTATGACCGGTATCAATTAGATGACCGATACCGGTGGTTTAGGGCACAACATAACCGATATCGGTTATAGGTAAAAAAACCTATAAAAAGAAAAATACGGCCTGTCATTGTCACATTGTCAATTTGATAACCAATACGGCTTGTCTGGGTTTAAAATTGATTTTGTTGAGTTTGTACGCTGAGTTGGCAGTAGTTGAGTGGAGGAGTGAGTGATTGGTAGACCCCAGTGAGTAGGAGGTAGAATTTGATTGGTGGAGGACCCAGCAGAGGAGATTTATAGCCATGGCACAGCCAGGAGGAGCAGGAGGTGCTGGACTAGCTGGACCACCACCACCTATCCCACCACGACGACGTGTAGTCATACCGGTAGGTTCTAAACCTCTAATTATGTGAATTTAATGATTTTAAGTTTAGATTTGGGTTTTGGGTAGGAATCCAAAATTTAATGAAATAATGAATAAATGGATGTAATTTGAAAAATGGAGTGGGTAGGTAGGTTAGTTAGGCTAAAATGGTAGGGTGGGTAGGTTTGTAGGGTTTTCCAGTGGGTATAAGGGTAGAAATAGGCAAAAATATGGTTTTGGGGGCCGCGTCGGGTTCGGCTCTGGACCTGGACAGTGACCGATGTCGGTCACTAGGCGACCGACATCGGTCACAAAATATTTACACAAAGTAGAGTTTTGTTAGACCGACGCCAATGTATAGGTGCTTTGGGTAGGGACCGGTGGCGGTCAAGGGTGACCGGTACCGGTCATTAGTTAGGTTTATTTTGGTTTTGTTTTGTTGTTGTTGGTGTTTTGTGTTTTGGTTGTTGTTTGTTGTTTTGTGTTTTGGTTGTTGTTTTGTTGTTTGTTGTTTGTTGTTTTTGTTTTGTTGTTTGTGTTTTATTGTTTGGTTGTTGTTTGGGGTGAAGAGGGAGGGGGTAGAGTTGATAGGAAAGGTGATTGGGGTGGGGGGGGAATGGGGTGGTTGTGTGGTTGGTTTGGTTAGGATAGATTAGGTGTTGGGTATGAATTAGGAGGTGTTAAATTGGTAGGGGCATAGTTAGATGGCGATAGTAGATCGGGGTGGTTGGTAGGGTAAGATAGGTGGGTGTAGATGTGTGTTATAGAGTCGGGGTGTGGTTGGGTGGGTAAAAGGGGTATAGAGGGTTAAAGTAGTTGTTTTTGTAAAGGGTAGGTCTAATGAAGTGGGTTGTTTTTGCAAGCACATCAGCAGCTTACGATGCGGGATTGGATGCCCCCGCTATTGAGACGGATGCAGCCACATGTGTCTACAAGCAAAGGCCATTATGCGTGAGGTGGGACTCGGCGGAGTCCAGTGGTATAGGGCTGTAGATAGGGACCACAGCCTTATGGTTTCCCTCATTGAGAGATGGGATCTAACAACCAATGTTTTCCATCTCCCTACTGGAGAGATGACTATTACCCTGGAGGATGTGTATCGCATCCTGAGACTGCCGATCGTAGGGGAGGTAGTATTCCAGGTAGATGCGGAGATGGCTATGGACAACATTCTTCAGGTATTTGGGGATGTAGCCACATTATTGACTTATCACAGCGCGAGCATTGCCTATGGCAATATGTATCGCACACACGACATGAGACATAACTGGCCGTGTTGATGATGATAGGTATCACATGCTTCGCCCTCCCGGACTCAGAGGGAGGCCGCTTCCCACGGGCTTTGATGGGAGTGCTGCACGAGATGGTAGAGGAGCATACGTGCTATGCCTGGGCACCAGTATATCTGGTGCAGCTATACAGAGAGCTGTGGGGTTATCGTCGATGAGGCGATTTGGGATTTGCTCGACATTTTTGTTACACTGCTGGGCATATGAGCACATCATATGTATACGACCAGTAGGGCTGCCCCAGCAGCCAGGGCCACAGATTGTATATAGATATGGCTTTCAGAGGTGGTTGGGGGTCATGGGCCAGCCACGAGCGGTGCTCACAGGATGGGATGTGGCCTACTACCATCATATGTTAGAGGGTTTGACCATGCTAGACATTGTATGGAGGCCCTACAGAGGCCATCAGCCCCAAGGAGGAGCCCGAGCATAGATGCGCTGGATCCAGTATACTTTCTGGATAGCTGGATGGAGGCCTAGAGAGCATGAGCGGATACCCCTAGAGAGGGTACGACGGCAGTTGGGGCTGCGACAGGATGAGCCACCTCCCTTCCCACAGTACTAGAGGGATGATGTAGAGGCCCCACTACCTGCACCATAGCCTGTTGACCTAGATTGGGTAGCAGAGAGGCTAGCAGACGATACAGTGGACGACGCCGGGTGCACAGGTTCATTTTTGGTGTGGTGGGTAGGGGAGAGAGCAGCCAGGAGAGCACAACCCACACAGCCAGATTTGGCGGTGGTTATAGTGGAGAGGGACCGGCTCGTAGGACGAAAAAGTGCGGTATTATAGGCAAACTTTGCTACAGCAGCAGAGATCGGGGTACTAAAGGCGCTTAGCTGCAGCATAGGTAGTAGGTGTAAACACAGTACAGCCACGCACCACCACGAGCATCAGCATGCCCACCACGAGTACCACCACAGCAGTGCACACCACGACAGCACCAACACCACCATAGAGTACAGCACAGGGGTGTACCGGTAGGACAGGGCCACTATTACTAGGAGTCGGGGGACCAGCCCCAGCAGCCATGGTGGCACGGGCCCGCTATATGGAGGCGAGAGCGAGGCCCGGTATTATCAGGATGTCCTTGATGGTATCGGGCTGACTATCAGCCATATGCGGCGCACAGAGCTGAGACCTCTCGGAGCCAGAGATCCCGGGGGGTGCAGCCACAGCCGGTGGGTCGGTGATAGGGAGGAGGCGAGAGCCAGCACAGGGACCAGCAGGGAGAGGGGCTGAGGGTGGTGGGGAGAGCTGAGACACCCCTGGAGTGGATATGGTTTTTTTTGGCTATTGGATATAGACACCGGTCTGCGAACCGGTTATGTTTATAGAGGCCTGCGTGCCTACATATGATTTATTTATTCATTCTTGTTGTATATACCGGCCTGCGAGCCAAGTATATTTTTGATATGAGAGACCGGCCTGCGAGCCGAGTCAAGATTTTGACAGTGATTGCGGCCTGCGTGCCGGCTTTGTATTATTTTGAGCTGACAGAGGCCCCCATGCAGGGGAAGTTGTATATTTAAACATTGATATATATAGAGATGATGATTTTGATCCACATGGTGTGTACAAAATGTTTTATGTGTTTTGTCGATGGTTTTGAAATTGTAGATAGATGATGTTGATGAAATTGTGATGATATATTGATGTGATTTTGATGACAAATATTGATAATGGTGTCGTTTTGCAGGAAAAAGAGGCGGGCGCCACAAAAATTTGTAAAAAATAAAGAAAAGGCCCAGGTTTAAGAAAAAGGAGGCATGTGACCGATATCGGTTAGCTAACCGACGTCGGTAGATTGTGGACCGATATCGGTTAGGTAACCGATACCGGTTATGCCAAAACGAGATTTTCTAAAAATAGAAAAGCTTGGGCGGCAACTTAAGTTCTTATTTTTAGAGTTCTTATTTTTAGAGTCATGCAACAAGTTAAATACGTGAATGCGATGTTGTTTGATGACTGATACAGGTAATTGCATGAAAGAATTGAGTGATAAGGAGGAAAGAGATAGGTAAAGTGAGTGTGGGCTGAGATTAAGAAGGTAGAAAGGCAAGTTATATTTGAAGAGGGTGATGAACATGGCTGGACGAGGAGAAACATCCAGCAGTAGGGACGAGAGGGAAGACAAGTTCCACCCCAAGCTGCTGCATCCCGAGAGGTAAACTGTTTGGTTGTATTTTAATTCTTGCATGTTTTGATGAATAGGATGAGAGAAGGTAAGAGGGTAGAGATGAGAAAGAAAAGGTGATAGGCAAGGGTTTGGAATGGGGTGAGTGTTATGGGGTAGGTAAGTGGGGTTTCACGTATGTTTGTAGGTATGGAGAGGAGTAAACGAGCAAAATAATTATCATAGGTGGTGGTTTTAAGCAGGCTGTATAGGATTGACAGTGACCGATATCATTTAGAGATAACCGGTATCGGTTAGTAAACCAGTATCGGTTATCTATAACCGATACCGATTACTGTAGGAATTTCCAGAATGTGAGAAAAAACACTTGGGGATTTGATTTATTGAATGGTTGGGTGTCGTTTTGATGTATGCAGGCAGAGGCAGGGTTGAGGATGAATGATAGTGTGCCAGCTTTGTTATCACAAATCTAAGCGGATATAACACCAGCTGAATGGGCATTGATAAACCATGTGGGGTTAAGTGGAATCTGCTATTATTCATGAATCGTACGCAATCATGCTATGTTGCAGTATTGATTGAGAGGTGGAATCCGAAAAAGAATACCTTCTATCTGCCAACAGGGGAGATAATAGTGACGTTAGAAGATGTGTTTAGAGTTTTGAGGCTCCCAATTACAAGAAGACCAGTGTATCAAGCATTGCCTAGCGTGGGGCGGAGAGCCATAACAAGAATTTGGTTCAGCTGCATGAGATTTGACATAGCGAGGTTTGACATTCACTTATGGTACAATGTATGCAACACACCCTGAGGAAACAAGGTTGGCAGTGGTATTAATGATAGCGGTGGGGTATTATGCATTACCGAGGGTGGAGGGGGAAGATTTCCAAAAGCATTGATGAGTGTTATTTGGGAAATGATAGAAAGGAGCGTGACTTTTGCATGGGCACCGCATATCCGCGAGAGTTATACAGGGTTTATGGGCTGCGAGTGTAAACATAGGACGACACTTTGGATTGTTCATACTTATTACATTGTTGGGCCTATGAGCACATTGTTTTTGTGTGACCGATAGGCCAACCCATCCAAATGGGAGAGACAGGAGTGCAGAGGTTGAGATTCAGACGATGGGTCTAGACAGAACAAGAGGTGAGATCCCAGGCCGTGATAGATGACATCGAGTATTATAGGTAGGTATGGGAGATGGTAATGATTGCGGATATTTTTAGAGACCTTACGGGAACTATATGGTGACGGAGCACATAGCTAAGGATTTGAGGGGTGTAGAGCGATTGAGGTGGATCGCGGGGCACAGGCCAGGTGAGTATGAGAGGATTCCTCTAGATCACGTGTGGTGACAATTTGGATTTGTTCACGATATACCTATGGCTTATAGACCATACATGAGGATCGACGCCGAGGCAACATTCTCACCCCTCCTAGCCAACACCTCCGAAGGGCCGAGAGAGATAGCAGCCGATCGCAGGGTAATGGATGCGAGGAGCAACAAAGGCCTATAGATTATGGTGGGTAGCAGAGCTGCAAGGTGTACGTGATTGTCCCGACATAGCTGTGATTACAGCAGAGAGAGATTGGCTGTAGGGTTTAGTTCATCAGCTCCAAATTTGGGTGAATGAGACAACGGGATTGTTAGTGGTTACAGAGTCACGAGTGGAGAGACTAGAGGCAAGATTCCTCCACGCAAGAGGATGTATTCGTATGTTACAGGAGATGTTGGTGGATCAGTGGGAGGAACCAATAGCAGTGGTACCTTTGAGGATGAAGAGGCCAAGTGAGTGGCATCGACGATCATGATCACCACCTGATTCGGGAGGAGGCGCAAGGGTCTAAGTGGATTTCATAGGAGTATAAGAATAAATAAGGATGTCGACCTATGCGTCGATGATAGAGAAGATGTTTTTGTTTAACATCTAAATAAAACTAAATATGTATGTTGATTTGAGTTATGATAATAATAAGAATGGTTGTGTTTTGAATGTTTTGTTTTGAAAAAGGATAAAGATGAATGTGAGCAAATAGAGATACACAAATAGATTTATATATACCACACATGATAGGTTATGGTAGGGGATGGTCGAGCTAACCTTGGGAGACCCCATGTCTCCTAAGTGCTAGCCTACATAGCCCATTGCACAAAGCAAGGAGGGGCCTCAGACCGATGTAGTTCTCCCTTAGGACCAGGGAGAGGTGAATTCAGGTAATTTGGTTGTGGTTAGGCAATTTTCGGTTGGTAAAAATATTGATATTGGTAGGGTAATGTTGTTGGTGTTGGTACGGTATTGGGAGTGTTGGTGTAGGTATAGGTGAAACGAAAGTTAGCTTACCCAAGTAGTAGGGAATCGTGTCCTGATTAAGGTCAACACACAATCCTAGAGTCGAGTAAAAGAGGCAAAAGTGTCCCATAGTTGAGAAGAGCTAAACAAACCACATATTAACATAGGATGGGCTTGAATCCCTAGGTGCCTTGCATAGGCAAGAAGTCGATAGGTGAAAAGAGTCGTATAATCACAATATATTGGATATACGTCACGTCCCTTGAGTTTTGTTGTGTAGACGAATGGTGAGGTGAGGTGGCTGGTATAGCTGGGGTGCAGAGAACTTATTATAAGGTGATTATTCTGACGAAAGAGAACCAAACCTAAATAGACAAGTCCATGACTCAAAAGTGCTTTGGAATACTACTTTTATTTTTCTGGATATAGACTGATCAATGCAGGAAGTCCATAGGGGATATGTATTTTGTTGTTCTTGAGGTCTTCACAAAGCTAATCAATGCAAGAAGCTTCGATAAAGGCTGACTTTGTATAGCTGTCCTTCAAGGAAGCATCTATTTATAGTAGCAGATGCGGTTTTTGTGTATAGCTGTCCTTCGAGGGAGCAGTCTATGTATAACTTAGAGGTCTAGATGTCCGTTTGGCATGAAGCATCTAGTTTTGTAGGAATTTTGACTCAAGAATATCCCATAAGTGTATAATTGAGAACATGTTATTTTGATACTTTTAAGTCATGGACCGGACTAAAAATTGGAAGGCATCTTTAAGAGGAGGTAATGACCAAACCACGTGAGCTTGATTCTATTTTGAGATGCATGGAACAAAAGTGTATGAGGTAGAAATGAGCGCAAGGTAGATAAGAAGTGATATAACACTAAATTCAACAGTAGAATGGTCAAAGATGCAAGGCATTAAGGGGTTCAGGCTCAGGTTTACCATTAAGCGAAGCTAAATGGTAAGTGCTTGATCCATAAGTATGAGTGATAATGTAGGGCCCAATCCAATTAGGAGTAAATTTTCCACGTTTGCTCTTTTCTAGTTTGGTTACATGTTGATTCTCTTTGAGGACAAGATCACCAACCTTAAAGGTACACTCATGGAGTCACTTATCATAAGCATGTTTGATGCGTTTTTGATAGATTTGAAGGTTGTCAAGAACTGTAAGATGATGCTCGTCAAGAAGCTCCAATTGGGCTAACCGCTCTTGGTGGAAATCATCATTGGTGAGAATATCCTGAAGAGATATTCTTAGGGAGGGTATTTGTATTTCGAGAGGCAAGACAGCCTCGGTACCATATACCAAAGAGAATGGGGTGGCATTAGTGGAGGTGCGAATGCTAGTCCAATAAGCCCAAAGGGCAAAGGGGATGTGATCAGGCCAATTGCTTCCAGAATCGTTAACAACTTTCATGAGGATTTTGGTTAGGGTTTTATTAGAAGATTCGGCTTGACCATTTTCTTGTGGATAGTAAGGTGATGAGAAGCTAAGTTTGATACCAAAGTTGTCACAAAGGTCTTGTAACAACTTATTTTTGAAATATTTTCCATTATCTGTTATCAGGCGATGAGGAATGCCAAAACGACAGATAATGTGATGGTTAATGAATTCGATGATTTTTTCTTTTTTGGTTGAAATGAGTGGAATGGCTTCCACCCATTTAGTGTAATATTTGGTTGCTGTGATTATCCAATGGTGACGTTGCGAAGAGGGTGGGTGAATCTCACCGATAAGGTCTAAACCCCATTGTGAGAAAGGCCAAAGATCTCGTGCGACCTGTAGCGGATGGCTAGGAGTATGTTGAAGGTTGGCATGTTGTTGACACATAACACAATGCTTAACATATTTGTAGCAGTCATTATTAAGAGTAGGCCAATAATAGCCTAGGTGAAGGATCCATTTGGCCATATCCGAGCCACTAAAATGTCCACCACAAATACCGTCATGGACTTGTTGGATGGTATAGGTGACCTCTGCCGGTTAGACATCAAAGGAGGATGCCATCAAAGCCACGTTTATAGACGATTCCCCCCATGACGACATAACGAGAAAAACTTTTAAGAAAAGCATGTTTGTCGTTACTAGTAAGGTCAGGTGGGAGAACAGAGGTTGTAAGGTAGTCGTGAAATTGGTGATACCAAGTATCCTGCGAATTAGCAGACACATTATTTATCATACAAACATCTGGGGTTGAGTAAGATGGGGCAAAGAGTTGTTGGACCAAGACGAATATGTCAGAGTCAGTTGGTGAGGTAGGAATTTGTGAGGCTAAGCAAGCCATAGTATCCGCAAATTTGTTAGTGGAGTGGGGAATGGTTTGGATAGAATAATGAGTAAATAAGGTCAAAAGTGAATCCACGTAATGTTTGTACTTTTGAAGTTCCTCATTTTTACATTGGTAGATGCCCATAACTTGATTGACTACCAGTTGGGAGTCACCGAAAATGTTAATAGACTTGACACCTAAGTGTAACGCAACCTGGAGACCCAAAACAAGGGCCTCGTATTCCGCTGTATTATTAGTACAGGGGAAATCGAGCCGGAATGAAAGAGGCATAGGCTCAGCATTAAGAGGAATGAGAACAACGCTGGCTCCACCGCCACGCTGGCATTTGGATCCATCGAAGAAGAGGGTCATTGGATATGACTCCTCACTGAGTGAAAGAGTGGCAATGAGTTCGTCGGGAAATTAAAATTGGTAAATTGCTCCCCAGGTAAAGGGGCTTCCGCGAGTTGGTCTGCAATATTTTACCTTTTATTGATTTCTCGGTGTACAAATTATAGGTCGAGGTCAGCAAGGAGCATAAGCCATCGGGTGATGCGTTGGTTTAGATGTGGTTTGGTGTACATATAATGAATGGGGTCCGCATTGGTGATGATAAAAGTTTTGTGATTCAGGAGGTAGTGTCGGAGTTTGGTGGCTACGAATGACAGGGCTAGGCACAAATTTTCTACATGTGAATACCTAGTCTTGTAATCCACGAGAGTACGACTTATGTAATAAATGGCTTGTTCTCGATGCTCGGAGTCACGATGTGCGAGCATGGCTCCTACAGCATGGTCGGTGGTGGAAAGGTAAAGGTAGAAAGGGTAATCATCCTGAGGTGGGATAAGCACAGGTGGCTGCAAGAGATAGGCTTTGAGAGCCTCAAAGGCTTGGTGGCACTATTCACTCCATTGAAAGGAAATGTCCTTTTTAAGGAGGTGATGGAAAGGTTGACATTGATCTGAGAGTTGGGAGATGAAACACCGGATAGATTGGAGTTTACCTTGCAAACTACATAATTGTTTGAGGTTAGTAGGTGGGGGCATTTCTAGGATAGCTTTAACTTTAGCTGGATCGACCTCGATGCCATGCAAAGAGATGATAAAACCAAGAAGTTTTCTGAAAGGACACCAAAGACACATTTCTTTGGTTGAAGATGAACAAAATATTGTAACAGCGATCAAAAATAATGGTTAAAACAATGAGATGTTCAACTGCGATGTTTAGATTTGCCAAGAAGATCATTAACATAATCCTCAAGGATAGTGTGCATAATGTCATGAAAAATGTAAGTCATAGCCTGCACTGATAGGTCGCACCAGCATTCTTAAGGCCAAACGGCATGACACGATAACAGAAGGTTCCCCAAGGAGTTATGAAGGCAGTTTTATGTTGATCGGATCGGGGCTACCAAAATTTGATTGTATCCCGAGAAGCCATCCATGAGAGAAAGCATCTCATGGCCCGCAGTGAGATCAACAAGTTGATCAATACTTGGGAGGGGGAAGTCATCCTTCGGGCAAGTGAGGTTAAGGTCTCGAAAATCCGTGCATATCCATAGTCCCCCCGTTGCTTTAGTAACAGGTACGATGTTAGAGATCCATTGAGGATAGTCAATAGGTAAGATGAAGGAAACAGAAAGGAGTCGTTGAAGCTCTTCTTTGACCAAGAGGGCAATGCGTGGATGCATTTTTCTCAGTTTCTATTTAACTGGTTTGGAATCGGGTTTTAAGGTAATGTTATGGACAACAATGTCAGGATCAATTCCTGGCATGTCAGCGTAGGACCAAGTGAAAGCTTGGTTACGGGCACGGAGAAAGGTAGTAAACGTGGCTTGTTCTGATGCATTAAGAGATTATCCGATCTTCACAATGTGAGGATCATCCTCTGTGTGGATGTTGATTTCTATAGTTGACTCATTCAACATGGTTTGAGTTTCAGATGGTAAGGCGCGTTGAATATAAGAGTCGTCCGCACCAAGGTAAGTGAGGATGGAGTCATCATCCTGGCACTCAACAACATTAATTAAAGGTGAATCCTCTTCGATCATGTCTGGATACAGAAGGGGAAGATAAGATGGGTCTTCATTACCGCATTGATAAGTGAGAGGACCCAGGAAGATAGTGTTTATGAAAAAAAAAAAAAAGTTAGGAGGGATAGATTCAGGGTTTATCGACTCTGTGGGTGATGATGGCAAAATGGGTGATGATGGTTCGGAAGGGGTGACATCATCATCTTCCCGGATACAACTGACATGAGGTTTCTTTGGTGTAAGTGTTTCAAGAAATCCAAGACCACTACGATCTTTGTGTTTGCATGTAGTCACGGGAATGATTGTATGTCGGCCTTGTTCATAAAGACCAAAACCAAAACCTTTCCAAGCACAACAAGTCAATAAGGTGAGGCTGAAATGACGATTTGTCGAGTATTGAAAATCAGATTGGAAGGAACCACACCAAGTTGAGGTTCGGGGGTAACGGAGGATACGTCAACACCCTCATACATTAGGTGGTGCGGAAATTAGATGGTCCGTAGGGAGATTATCTCCCCACACGGCACTCATAGGTAGGATGTGCATGTAACTGTCCATACTCACGTGGGGTATGGAAAGAGCTAACGTTATATTGGCGATACTCCCCAAAGATAAGGTGTTGAAAAACATCTACTAATGGGTCGAGGTTAGGATGTTTATGTCTGTGGAAAGGAAGTGGTATTTACGACAACGGTTTCATTTGTTGAAGGTGTAGGTGTGGTTGAGGTGGATGGTAGAGGTGTAGTTGAAGTGGATGGTTGGGTTGGATGAATGGGTGTCTTGACTGGTACAAGCACATCATTAGGCGATATAACATATTGCAGGTTTTGAAGGGGAGGATCAGATTTTACGGTGTAGGACTTCCCTCGTACTCAAATTTTATGCATCTATGTAAGGTGGAGGGAACGCATCCCATAGACTAGATCCAAGGGCATCCTAACAACATGGTGTATTGGAATTATCCCTCAAGGACATAGAAGAGTTCGGGTAAGGTACGTGGCCCTACATGAATGAATGTTAAGTATCACAATGCCTAAGGTAGAAGTAGTAGCATCGTTGAATGAACGTAACATGGTGGGGTTGGCACACATGCAGCTAGAGGGGATATTCATTTGTTGAAAGGCTTTGGAAGAGATGATGTTTAGGCTAGCACCCCCATCAATCATAACATGACACACTCAATGTCCCGGACGTAAGCTGAGATGAAAAGAGTGGGGTCAGGATCTTCTGCACCAAAGTCAACAATTTCGTCTTCGGAGAAACTGACAGCAATGGTTTGCTGCACAGGGACGGAAGTGGTAGATTGTTTGGTGAGAGAGGCAATGTGGTTGGGTGTTAAGATGGAGGTAATGGGCAAGGTTTCATTAGGTAAGACCTCTATCCCTTGAAGGATTTCAACGAGAGCTTGTCGATGAGATTCAGAGGCCTGAATGAGATCATACAGTGTCATTTTTACAGGTGATTGGTGAAGTTGTTTGATCATGGTTCGGTGGGCAACTCCATTAGAGATGGGGTAGGCAGGTCCACGAATAACCACTTTAGGTGGTGGTGTGATCGGGATGGTGGACGGAGAAAGAGAGGCCACATGTGTGCTTTCTTTAGCTTTCACATTATTTTTCGCCTCGCGTAGCAACACTAATCATGTTGATCTCGTGAACACAAGAGGAGGAAGACGGTAGGGATAAGTCATGGTCTTCAAGAGGTGGGGTTGTAATAATGATAGATCTTGGTGAGGAGGGGACAGGTGGTATAGGAGAGGGGATTGAAGCTAAATGTTTCTCCCTTCGTAAATTGTCTTTCTTAACATTTTTATCCGAGAGAGGTGACTGATGAAGTATGGCTTTCAACGCTTTGCATCCCTCTACATCATGTCCCGGTGTGCGGTGGTGGTAAGCACATTTTAGACTCATCATAACCTATAGGTTGAGGCTTAGATGGATCATAGGGTCTAAGTGGGGGTAGGGAAATGGTCACATTCCCCACCAACATAGCAAGGATTTTGGCGTAAGACCCTTTGAGCAGTCAAAGTCGAGAGGAAGATGAGGCTATTAGATGGTAGGTTTCGGTAATGACCGGGTATTGTTGATTTGTATGGGTGGTGGCTTAGCCAAAAGGTTTTGATAATTGGGTTTAACTAAACGTGACCTCTTCGGTGCAGAAGTTATGTTTATCTGGTCAGATGACGTGGTAGCAAAAAACAACCATGGAGAAAGAGGAGTGACAATAAAAAAATCCTTTGATGATGGAGTTTTTTTAGGGTTGATAGGTGGACGAGATACTTGGGGTGACGGTGTTGATATACCCTTGGATCTTTGTAGGAGTGCAGAAGGTGTAGGTTGTTTTAAAGAAAACGCAGGAGGTATGATGTATTAATGCAAGGTGGAGGGATGAGGTCCCAATATAGAAGGTAGGTGTGACGGTGATGGTTTTAGTTGTGATAGAGACATAGGTTGGACTTGAGGAGATTGGGTCTGTCTCCTAAGTGGATGGACGGCTTTACTTTTGGATAAATCTAACCGTTTAGGTGGGTGTGTTAGACTGGGTATTGGTGAGGTCCCAAGCATAGGGGAAGGTTTGGTTAGGTCAATAGAGGTGGATGAGGTATTTGGTAGAGATGAGGGGGGTGAAGATGAGGACATAGGCATTTTAAGATTTTGTAAACACTTCGGGTATATGGTAGAGGCATCTGGATCGGTCATCTGCATTTGAGTAGAATATGGTGTACTCAAACGTTCCCATAGGACTCATCTATCTTCTGAGGGGTGACAATCCTCACGTGTGAATAGGAACTTTTGTATGGAAGAAAGGTGGGTTGTGATTCCGTCCACTTTGTGGGTGTGATACGGGGGTAAATGAGGTACCGTATCAATGGGTGTTAAGAGGTCAACTTGACCACTAAAAATATTTAGGCGATGAAGAACTAATAGGTAGGAGGGCATGTTTGAGAGGATCCGTCATGATTAAAGAATTTGGTGATGTCGGTTCAAGGGGTTTCTCATCTAAGGATGATGAAAAAAGTGGCGAGTCTTCCTCTTGTACAACAAGAGTGGTAGAAGGAGATGTTTGGGAAATAGATAAATTATCTAACATCCGCTCACGCTTGCAAGGATGTGGTGTAAGAAGGCTCATCTGTGAGAAGAGACCTCTGGGCGGTTAATTCCTTTATAGGTAAAGGAACAGCAAGGATTTCATCTTGTCTTGATGGTGGTGAAGGGGGTTCGGGTTCCTGCGTTAGTGAAGAGGCTTGATTCAGAATTCTCTCGATAGAGGCTTTTGGTTGGGAGTCGAAGACGCATGGATTTCATGAACACTCTCCTTGGCTAAGATATCCTAGTTTATGTTATTGTTAGATGAGTGTTTTGGGAATGGTTTGTTGAAATATTTTCAAATTTTGATTAGCAGGGGCATTAGGATTATCGAGGGCTATATCCCCTACATCAACCATTTCCTGCACTATGTTTTTCAACATCTTGTAGTTTTCATGACTGTGTCCCTTCACACGGTGGAAGTTACAGAAGTCATTTTCTTTGTACCAAGAAGGTATAGCGCGGGTGGAATCAAACTCGAAGTGAGGTTTAACAGGAGGTAAGGTAATAGCTCCTACTTTGAGCAATTTTTCCAATATCACACCATAAGTTTCTCCCAAGGGAGTGTAATTGATGGGCTCGGCTTTATACTTATAGGTGGTTTTTGGCGGGGTATTAGATGGTGTTTGAGATTTGACCATCACCACGTGTACAGCTCCTTTTGATTTTGAAGTAGTCGATGCGTGAGGATTGGTGGTGTTAGGTTTGTTGGTGGAGTCTTGGGTTCAGAAATTGGGGTTTTTGTTGCGCAACCACAATTTCTCTTCCTCTAAGGCTCGAATTTCTAGTTTCCGAGCCATAGTAAAGGCCTCGTCAAATGTGCGAAAGTTTGAATTTGGAGGGTAGGAGAAATGTGCTTAGCGCAGGCCCACATAAAGAGTTTGATAAGTTCAGCCTGAGGCAAGGCATAAGTAAGTTGGTTGATAAGGCCCCGCCATCGTCCAATGAAATTTTTGATAGATTCATCTTCAAATTTTCGGATGGCATAGAGGTCGGTGATAGAGACTTTCTTGCAATGTTAATGGAGAAATGATCTAGGAAAGATTGGGCTAATTGGTTAAAAGAGAAGATTGAGTCTTTGGGTTAAAGCACTGTACCACTTCAAGGCGCGGTCCTGATAAAGACATGGGAAAAGTTTAGAGTAGTAAGGCATCGTCATGAGCAATCGATAGCGTAGGCATGTCTAAATGATCGCAAATGTTGTTGTGGATCCTCCTTACTATTAAAACGAATGAATTTTGGTAATTCCCATTGAGGAGGATATGAATGAAGGGGGACAGAAGGATGAATAGGCTTTTGAAAAACTTTCTCGTATGTCAGGGTGCTACGGCTTCCTGAAACAGAAGCCTCTAGATTTTGCATTTTGTCCATCATTTGTTTGATGAAATCAGTGGTGGGATGAGATGATGGTGCGGTTGTTGTAAAAGGTGGAGGATTGGGCCAAGGGCCTCCACTAGACAATGGGGGGGCTAAATGTTGATAAGGTATTGAGGACGAATATGTTGAGGCAACCGAATAGGGATGTCCTATATAAGGTGTTGAAGCCACCGGATAAGTGTGTGGAAATGAAAAGGTGGGCGGAGCTTGAGAAGGAAAGCTCATGTGGATAGGTGGCAGAGAGCAAGTTATGAAAGGAGCATGCAAGAGAGAGACGAGGTAGGAATAGTTGGCGATAATGATATGTGGGGCCCTAGATTAACAAAAGGAAAGCCAATCTATGCGGTAAGAACCTCTGAAGCCACTGAGTTGGGAGACGGGGCTAAGGATGAAGAAGGCAAGGCGGAGTTATCAGGTGGGGAAGGAGCTAAGTGAGAAGCTATACTAATAGGCATACCAATAAGGAGTTGACCGTCGGGTGTACGGTCAGGGGCATGAGATAAATAGTATTGTATGCAGCGCTAGGATTAGTGTCCAAAATTTCACAAATTCCTTATCTCCTATAGGGATTTTGGGAACCTCATTGTGTCATAGGGATTCCCACGAGGATGTGAATGGGGTGATTTAGGAAAAGGCACAAAGCGAGCATGTGAAACCATGGCTGCAGCTTGTTTCTGAGTGACAACAACCATGGACAAGAGTACACAGTAAGGATGCAATCTATCAGGAACAGAAGCAGCAACAAAATGTTGGAATTGGTAGGTTGCTGGTTTTGGGAATCAGAAAAGACGATGGCAACCGATATCGGTCAGGTAACCGATGTCGGTCAGACTATAGCCGCCATCGGTAAGTTAACCGATGTCGGTAGAATAGGACCGGTGTAAGAATCTATAAGAAGTTGCTGATTTGGGGTTAACGATGCTTAGTATACCTACCAAACTGTTCTGAAGTGATCATAGAAAATAGTGTATAACAGAGAAACAGAACTAAAAACAAGCAAGATGCACAAGAAAATTAACAGACTAACCCTAGGATTAGTTTTAATCACTTTGGGCTTATGCCTTAGATGCAAGATGATGTCAATCCTAAACAGAAGACTTAGGGGAAATGTCAAGTTTGTTTTGGCTTATAAGGTTATCTCAATCGGTGGAGGAATACCGCGGAAAAGGGGGATGTTTGAGCTGTTGTGTTAATTTATGATGTGATTTGGTATGTGTTGTGCAGTGAAAGTAAGATTAATTTCTTGTCAATACCGTGGATATCACCCCCACGTGTATGACCTGTTACTTAATCTATGTTCACTAGAATTGAAAACAACAAGCAAGAATGTGATGCACGTGTTTTAAACCCAAATCGAAAATGATATTCGATGAAGCAAGGAGATGATTTTCACTAATGCAAAAATGTGAAAGCAAAACAAATTCTTTTACCAAAAGGTAACAAAATATCTTGTGAATATTTTAGAAGAATAAAATAGCAAGTGTGCTCCCTATATGAAAGCAAGCAAGAAAGAAATAAAATGACTTCGTAAGTCCCACCGGTGTGCCAAAATGTTTCACACAGAATGCTTCCATTCCTGGAATAGAGTTGCTCCTATCCTTTCATTCCTTTGAGAAATAGATAAGGGTTAGGGCTAGGAGGAATACCTGTTGAATGTTGAGAGGGTGTGCGCATACCGTAGAGAGAGATCAAGATCGATTGCAAAGAACTCCTTTTTGTCGGGGAAGGACTACCTGCAAGTAAGAATACAAGACCACCAGATTCTAATTAGACAATAAATGAGGAACGCCTTGGCCCGTGAAGTATTAAACTTCCTTTCGAAGGTGGTCAGTTCCCCTACTAATATGAATTAACACAAATTATTACAAAATTACAATTTAATTACCTTGTTAAAACAATAGAGGAAAGGGCTAGTTTTGGTTTTGAATCACAAAGACGATGTCTTTGTCATCACACCAGATTGGTTTCGCTAACCAATCGGTAGAAGCGATGGTTTAGGGGCTTTTAGTGAAGGTTGGCTATAAGGTGGCTATGGTGTTTATAAGGCTAGTAAATGATTGGGGATAGGTAATGGGGTGATGGAGAAGACTCAGAGAATATGGGGGCTATTCTTGGGGCAATGTAAGGGTAGAGGAATGATAGTTAGATGTAGGGTGTTACCGGGTAGTGGATCTGGGAGTAGACTTATAATTACTGTGACTCAGAAATCCAAGAAATGTTATTAAAAGAACGTATAAGACACTACTTACTAGTTCCTGATGAAGATATCAGGTCCAAAGACTATGATAACGAAGGCAGGGCTCAGGTAGGATGATCGGATAATCAAAGATGAGCTATCTTCTCTCCCAATGCTTGGATGAGTGTCACTGGGCTCCGGTTACTCAGTTGCAGTCTTGGGCTTGATGTCCTTCTCTGCAAACTCCTCTCTTTCCTTCACTTGTCTCTGCTCGGCCAAGTGAAATCCGGATTCTTCCAATGACTTCCGATCTTCAGATCAATGAAAATCCAGCCCTTTGTTTTTGGTTGGGGGAGGTCATTTACAGGGAACCGATGGCGGTTACGTAACCGACGGCGGTCGAGTAGGAACCGATGTCGGTTAAGTCAAAGTGGGCTATTTTTAGTAAAATAGCCAACTTTCCCTCCTTTTCTCCCAAGGAATTAGTTGTGGGCTTGGTCAAGTCATTATTAGGTTGATTTTGGTGCGGGTGAGGAGTCATTAGTCATGGGTGTGGATGTAGACCAAGTTATAGGTCTTAATTAGGTTAGTTTAGGGTTAGGGCTAGGTCATAATGAGGTGGCAAAATGTGGTGGAAGGTTTAGAGATGTGGATTTATTAAATATAAGGTAATTAATAAATAATTGTGCAAGGTTTAGGTGGTGAAGCTAGGTTGCGAAATGGGATGCGGGGCACGGGGGTCGTAAGACACAAATTTGGTGTCTACAATCCTATTCTTTACAAACAACCTCGTACATCACTCTGGATTGACAATCATGAAATAACTAAAGTATGAGTATGAACACCACTTGTCTCTTTTGTGGCACCTTTTTGGGGATCCTAAGGTATTAGAAAATACCAAGGTACTAACTTACATATTTTATGATAGCTTTGTAAGTTCCCATTTAGAAATATCGTTCCATACTCTTTCTTTCAAAATAAATGACCTTTTCATGATAGAAATATTGTTTTCTATGTTTTGGATTATGTGGAACAAGAGTAATCAATTAAGCACTTATAGTTAGGATATTTTTATTAAGCATGGTAGGATTTTATGTTTAGACCTAGAGATCGTAGAGGTAGATTTATTAGAATAAAATTACAAAACCCCCTCAAAATCAACCTATGGAGAAACTTGATCAACAAGGAAGGATGGATGATGGAGTGGAAAATCCCAATGGTGCAAACAATGGAAACCCCTACTAGGAAGGAAATTCACCTATCCCATAGAATTGGACCCTAATGACCAAGCCCCCATGAAGAACATATCTCCTTCAATTTTACCAACCTTTAGGGGACTAGTCTTAAAATATCCTGACCAATTTATGTTTGAGTTCAAAGTGTTGTGTTTGAATTATAACTATACCTTAGACAATCATAAATTAAGTTTATTTCCCTAAACTCTAAAAGACACAACCATGAGGTGGTTCATGGGCCTAAATCCCAACTCTATCCATACTTGGGAAGAGATGGAAACAATCTTCTTGGATAAATACCAAGATTACTATAGGGTTAGGGACCGAAAGGAATAACTCTTTAGGAAATTAAAAAGGGTGATGAAAATGTGGAAGACTATCTTAATCGATCCCTCTTCCTTCACAGGATTTTTGGTGCAAGTCTTGACATTAATATTTTAAAAACTATATTCCTTAAAGGATTGGATGAAGACACACAAGAGGCCTTTAATATAATGGGAAAATGAGACATGAACAAGTTGGAATTCACGTATATCATTGACCTTTATAGAAACTAATTTTTAAACTTGCTCAAATTTTCAAAAATAAAATGGTGATATTTCTAATGACGACATATCTAAACTAAGAGAAGAGATTGAAAACTTAAGAATGGATCTCTTAGTTTAGCTTAACACAACTATGGATAGGGAAAAATATAGGAATACATATCCATTTTTCATATACTTTCCAAGATATAGGAATAAACATGGGCTTAAGGACTCGTACCTTAGATAAAACAAACATCTTCCTTGTTAATTATTTGAAGAAGCCCACCGATCAATGTGGATTGTTTCCCTTACTAAAGAATCACTTAAAATAGAATACACAAAGTGAAGTGAGGTTAATTACGTATCTTGGAGGAAAGGAGGGATTTTTTCTTTAAATCAACACCATTCATATGCACCAAAACCCAATGGGTCCTAAACTAATGGAATACACCATGGTCATACCCCCAACCTTGGGTTCAATAAGTTCCACAGGAATGGATTCCTTAGTGGAATGCACAACTAAATTATTATCCACAACCATGGACTCTAAACTCAAACATTCCACCATTCCAACAATTTAACCCATAATTTCAACATCAGTGGAATGCACCTCAAGGAACTGGTCAACAATATTATAATCCAATAATACCCCATGGAAAAAAACATTTTTAACTAGACCTACAACTCGCTACTCCCTCTAAAAACCTACCCAACTACAAATTCTATCTCAAACCATGGAAAATCCAAAGAACGTAAAAAGGGAAACCCAACATATACCATTAAAACTAACAAGATTCCCATGAACAATTTAGTGGATTGTGGAACACACTATTACGGTTGGGGAATATTAATTCAAAGCCATCATCTCCAATTATAGAATAATTCCCCAAAGATAAAGAAAAATCAAGAAGAGACATGATTGAAATGTTTTCCCAAAGAAGCATCCGAACTAAATGCGAGACATGCCATTTCCATCCAAACTTTTGGAAAAATACAATACTATAACCAACGAGAGACTAGAGTTAGATTTGATTCAACACCTAAAAATTAAGTATTGGAATCCTTTTGTTACAAGATTTGTTGGACTGATGAATCATATCCTAAGTACTAAAGGAATATAATGTTGGGATGCATGGAAATGGGGCATGTATGCACGCGTGGAAATATAGTAGAAAAGGGTGCACCCAGAAATTTAGAAATGAGATTGAGTGTTGAGCACGTTTTGATAAGGACACTTGGAGACTAGCAAAGGCTATTTGAGGATGAGCAGAGAGATGAAGTGACATGCAGTTTTTGAGCTAATAATAGGATATGAACTAGGAGTTAATTATAAGAGATCTATTATTAGAAGATATTGCATGCTTTTGTATTTATCTTGTAGTGGTGCATGGCTATTCTTGGCATTCATCCTATTTTGAGGATGCTTAGGTGGTGAAGGGAAAGTCCCCACTCCTATATATCTTTGTGTGTGTGTGTATTGATTTGCATGGTTTAAGGTATCTTATCTGTGAATTCTTGTAAGGTTATGATGTTTGTTTATGGGTGCACATGACTTATGATGAAAATATTATGTATGTATTCATATTTTGTGTTTTGTAGTGATCAATACAATTTATCCGTGGTTGGATGTTGGTTATTAACATATCTTTTCTCGATCTTACATGGTTTATCTAATATTAATTCTTGTTTAACCATTCTGTTTCACACATAATGTTTCCATTATTAAAATAGAGGTGCTTCTATCCTTTCATTCCTTTGAGAAATAGATGAGGGTTAGCACTAGGAGGAATACCCGCGAGAGTTGGAGGGTGTGTGCGTACTATAGAGAGAGGTCAGATTGATTGCGAAGAACTCCTTTTTGTCTAGGAAGGACTACCTGCAAGTAAGAATACAACACCACCAGATTTTAGTTAGACAATAAATGAGGGAACTGCCTTGGGCCCAGGAAATATTAGACTTCCTTTCGAAGGTGGTCAGTTCCCCTTTTAAATACGAATTAACACAAATGATAACAAAGGGGCTATTGCAAAATTACACTTTAATTACCTTGTTAAAAAGTAATAGAAGAAAGGATGGTTTTGGTTTGAGTCACAGTGACCGATGCCAGTCACTGTATAACTAGTATTGGTTGCTAATTACTAATAGCCGATATTGGTAGGGGCAGTGATTTAGGGGCTTTTAATAAAGGTTGGCTATAAGGCGGATATGGTGTTTATAAGGCTGGAAAATGATTATGGATATGCAATGGGGTGATGGATAAGACTCAGAGAGTGTGGGGATTGTTCTTGGGGAAATGTAAGGGTAGAGGAATGACAGTTAGATGCAGGGGCTACCAGGTAGTAGATCTATGAGTGAACTTGTAATTACTTGTGATTCAGAAGTTCAAGAAATGTTATTTAAAGACATACAAGACACTACTTACTAGTTCCTGATGAAGATATAGGTCCAAGGACTATGATGACGAAGGCAGGGCTCAGGTGGGATGATCCGACAATAAAAAGTGAGCTATCTTCTCTCCCAATGCTTGGATGAGTGTCACTGGGCTCTGGTTACTCAGTTGTAGTCCTAGGCTCGATGTCCTTCTCTGCAAACTCTTCTCTTTTCTTCACTTGTCTCTGCTCTACCAAGTGAATTTCAGATCTTTCAAATGAATTCCCATCCTTTGTTTTTTGTTGGGGGAGGTCATTTATAGGGAACCGATGGTGGTCGAGTAGGAACCGATGTCAGTTAAGTCAAAGTGGGCTATTTTTAGTAAAATAGCCAACTTTCCCTCCTTTTCTCCCGAGGGATTAGTTGTGGGCTTGGTCAAGTCATTATTAGGTTGGTTTTGGTGCGGGTGAGGAGTAATTAGTCATGGGTGTGGATGTAGACCAAGTTATAGGTCTTAATTAGGTTAGTTTAGGGTTAGGGCTAGGTCATGATCAAAGTGGCGAAATGAGGTGGCAGGTTTGGAGATGTGGATTTATTAATTATAAGGTAATTAATAAATAATTGTGCAAGGTTTAGGTGGTGAGGTTAGGTTGCGAAATGAGATGCGGGGCATAGGGTGTCGTAAGACACAAATTTGGTGTCTACATTAGCCCCTTGTTGTCATGTAGCTTGTCTTGTAAAGCTGCACTGACAATTAATAAGAAGTGGTTGCCCCAGTTAAGGGTATAGGTAATCCCCCTCAAATCTATCATAGATTGAGGCGATGTGAAATCAGGGATAGGGTTGATAAAGAGTGAATGATGATGAGATGATGATAAGATGGTGGGGTAAGTTCAAGGAGGCAGACGCACGTTAAAATGCAGTAGTGCGACCAGGGTACACGATTTGAAGAGAAAACAAGCAATACATAGGCAAAGGTCGATAGTTTATCCAAACAAGGTTGATATAATCCTGGTATCCAAGACATAGGAAGTAGCTCCAGGGGATATAATGGGTAAGGTACAAGAACATTTAGGCATGTTCGGTAGTACCAAATGGTTGGTTTGGTTGAGATAAACGTCACGGTCTCGGTCTAGGAAAAGTTGGTCGACTGATCAAGTCAAGTATCCTAATCATGCTAAAACACGAATAGGTGAGCCAGATTGAACAAAAAGTTACATGATGGGTGGATAAAATTGTAATTTGTGGGTTTTGGGTGAGGTACTTAATTGGTGCGGCCTTGGGTCGGGCCGACTGATTGGTGAGGGCCTTGGGTCGGGCCTGATTGGTTGGGTGCGGCCTTGGGTCGGGCCGATTGATTAGTTGTGGCCGTGGGTCCGGCCTGATTGGTTGGGTGTGGCCTTGGGTCGGGCCTAGTTGGGTGGTTGCAGTCGTGGGTCGGGCCTGATTGGGTGGTTGTGGCCTTGGGTCGGGCCTAATGGTTGGTTAAGGTCTTGGGTCGGGAAAATGGTTGGTTGCGGCCGTGGGTTGGGCCAAATGGTTGGTTGGTCTTTGGGGTCGGGCCGAGTGGTTGATCAGTAGCCTTGGGTTAGGCCAAATGGTTGGTTGCGGCCGTGGGTCGGGCCAAGTCAAAATAAGGCTAGTCAGCAAAGCCAGGGGTAGGTGATGCGGGAAAAAGTTGAGATTAGTGGATAAGGGCGGGAGTTAGGGGAAGGAAGTTGGTAACCGATATCGGTTATGTGTGACCGATATCGGTTAGAAGACCGATACCAGTATTCTAGGGCATGAAATAACCGGTATCGGTTATAGGTCAAAACCTATAAAAAGAAAAATATGGTATGTCATTGTCACTTTGTGAATTTGAGAGCCCAATTAAAGTTTAATTTTGTAATAGCCCCTTTGTTATCATTTGTGTTAATTCATATTTAAAAGGGGAACTGATCACCTTCGAAAGGAAGTCTAATATTTCCTAGGCCCAAGGCAGTTCCCTCATTTATTGTCTAACTAAAATCTGGTGGTCTTGTATTCTTACTTGTAGGTAGTCCTTCCTAGACAAAAAGGAGTTCTTCGCAATCGATCTGACCTCTCTCTATGGTACGCGCACACCCTCCTAACACTGGACAGGTATTCCTCCTAGCCCTAACCCTCATCTGTTTCTCAAAGGAATGAAAGGATAGAAACACCTCTATTTTAAGAACGGAAACATTCTATGTGAAACATTTTGGCACAATCCAATTAGGAGCAAATTTTCCATGTTTACTCTTTTCTAGTTTGGTTACATGTTGATTCTCTTTGAGGACAAGCTCACCAACCTTAAATGTACGCTCATGAAGTCACTTATCATAAGCATGCTTGATGCGCTTTTGATAGATTTGAAGGTGGTCAAGAGCTATAAGGTGACACTCGTCAAGAATCTCCAATTGGGCTAATTGCTCTTGGTGGAAATCATCATTGGTGAGAATATCCTGAAGACATATACTTAGGAGGGTATTTGTATTTTGAGAGGCAAGACAACCTCGGTACCATATACCAACGAAAATGGTGTGGCATTAGTGGAAGTACGAATGCTGGTATGATAAGCCCAAAGGGCAAAGGGGATGTGATCATGCCAATTTTTTCCAGAATCATTAACAAATTTCATGAGAATTTTGGTCAGGGTTTTGTTAGAAGATTCAGCTTGACCATTTTCTTGTGGATAGTAAGGTGATGAGAAGCTAAGTTTGATACCAAAGTTGTCACAAAGGTCTTGTAATAACTTGTTTTTGAAATATTTTCCATTATCTGTTATCAGGCGATGAGGAACACCAAAATGAAAGATAATGTGATGGTTAATGAATTCTACAATTTTTTCTTTTTTGGTTGAAATGAGTGGAATGGCCTCCACCCATTTAGTGTAATATTCAGTTGCTGTGATTATCCAACGGTGACGTTGCGAAGAGGGCAGGTGAATCTCACCAATAAGGTCTAAACCACATTATGAGAAAGGCCAAAGATCTCGTGTGACCTGTAGCGGATGGCTAGGAGTATGTTGAAGGTTGGCATGTTGTTGGCACATAACACAACACTTAACATATTTGTAGCAATCGTTATTAAGAGTAGGCCAATAATATCCTAGGTGAAGGATCCGTTTGGCCACAGCAAGGCCACTAAAATGTCCACCACAAATACCGTCATGGACTTGTTGGATTGTATAGGTAACCTCCGCACCGGTTAGACATCAAAGGACGATGCCATCAAAGCCATGTTTATAGAGGAGTCCTCCCATGACGACGTAATGAGAATTTTTTTAAAGAAAAGCACGTTTGCCATTACTAGTAAGGTCAGGTGGGAGAACAGAGGTTGTAAGGTAGTTGTGAAATTGGTGATACCAGGTATCCTGCAAATTAGCAGACACATTATTTATCATACAAACATCCGGGGCTGAGTAAGATGGGGAAAAGAGTTGTTGGACCAAGACAAATATGTCAGAGTCAGTTGGTGAGGTAGGAATTTGTGAGGCTAAGCAAGCCATAGTATCCGCAAATTTATTAGTAGAGTGGGGAATGGTTTGGATAGAATAATGAGTAAATAAGGTCAAAAGTGAATCCATGTAATGTTTGTACTTTTGAAGTTCCTCATTTTTACATTGGTAGATGCCCGTAACTTGATTGATGACCAGTTGAGAGTCGCCAAAAATGTTAATAGATTTTACACCTAAGTGTAACGCAACCTGGAGACCCAAACAAGGGCCTCATATTCTACTGTATTATTAGTACAGGGAAATCGAGCTTAATGAAAGAGGCATAGGTTTAGCATCCAAAGGAATGAGAACAATGTCGGCCCCTCTGCTGCGCTGGAATTTGGATCCATTGAAGAAGAGGGTCATTGGATACGACTCATCACTGAGTGAAAGAGTGGCAATGAGTTTTTCAGGGAAAGTAAAATTGGTAAATTGTTCCCTAGGTAAAGGGGCTTCCGCGAGTTGGTCTGCGATAGTTTTTCCTTTGATTGATTTTTGGTGTACAAACTCAAGGTCGAGGTCAGCGAGGAGCATAAGCCATCGAGTGATGCGTTGGTTTAGATGAGGTTTGGCGTACATATAATGGATGGGGTCCACGTTGGTGATGACATAAGTTTTGTGATTCAGGAGGTAGTGTCGGAGTTTGGTGGCCACGAATGATAGGGCTAGGCACAACTTTTCTACATGTGTATACCTAGTCTCGTAATCCACCAAAGTATGACTTATGTAATAAATGGTTTGTTTTTATGCTCGTAGTTACGATGTGCAAGCATGGCTCCTATAGCATGTTGGTGGTGGAAAGGTAAAGGTAGAAAGGGTGATCATTTTGAGGTGGGATAAGCACGGGTGGTGAAAGAGATAGGTTTTAAGAGCCTTAAAGGCATGGTGGCATTCTTCACTCCATTAAAAGACAATGTCCTTTTAAGGAGATGATGGAAAGGTTAACATCGATCCGAGAGTTGTGAGATGAAACACCGTATAGATTGGAGTTTTCCTACAAACTACGTAATTGTTTGAGGTTAGTGGGTGGGGGCATTTCTAGGATAGCTTTGACTTTAGCTGGATCAACCTCGATGCCACGCAAAGAGACAATAAAACCAAGGATTTTTCCCGACAGGACACCAAAGAAACATTTCTTTGGTTGAAGACGAACACAGTATTGTAACAGGTGATCAAAAATAATGGTTAAAACATTGAGATGTTCACTGCGATGTTTAGATTTTCCAAGAAGATCATCGACATAATCCTCAAGGATAGTGTGCATAATGTCATGAAAAATGTAAGTCATAGCCCGCTGATAGGTTGCACCAGCATTGTTAAGGCCGAACGGCATGACACGATAGCAAAAGGTTCCCCAAGGAGTTATGAAGGCAATTTTATGCTGATCGGCCGGGCCTACCACAATTTGATTCTATCTCGAGAAGCCATCCATGAGAGAAAGCATCTCATGGCCTGCAGTGAGATCAACAAGTTGATCAATA
This sequence comes from Taxus wallichiana var. yunnanensis, assembly GCA_018340775.1. NCBI lineage: Eukaryota > Viridiplantae > Streptophyta > Pinopsida > Cupressales > Taxaceae > Taxus > Taxus wallichiana. The sequence goes on from CM031239.1 coordinate 620,152,002, forward strand.
CTTGGGAGGGGCAAGTCATCCTTTGGGTAAGCGAGGTTAAGGTCCCAAAATCTGTACATATTCAAAGTCCCCTGTTGCTTTAATAATAGGTATGATGTTAGAAATTCATTAAGGATAGTAAATAGGTAAGATGAAGGAAACAAAAAGGAGTTGTTGAAGCTCTTCTTTGACCAAGAGGGCAATGCGTGGATGCATTTTCTCGCTTTCTATTTAACCGGTTTGGAATCAGGTTTCAAGGTAATGTTATGGACATCAATGTAAGGATCAATTCTGGCATGTCGTAGGGACCAAGCGAAAGATTGGTTGCGGGCACGGAGGAAGGTAGTGAAGGTAGTTTATTCGATGCGTTAAGAGATTGTCTGATCTTCACAATGTGAGGATTGTCCTCTCGTGTGGATGTTGATTTCTATAGTCGATTCATTCAACATGGTTTGAGTTTCGATGGTAAGGCACACTCGAATATAAGAGTCGTACGCACCAAGGTAAGTGAGGATGGAGTCATCATCACGGCACTCAACAACATTAATTGAAGGTGAGTCCTCTTCGATCATGTATGGATACGAAGGGAAGAGAAGATGGGTCTTCATTATCATGTTGATAAGTGAGAGGACCCGGGAAGATAGCGTTTATGAAAAAAGTTAGGAGGGATGGATTCGAGGGTCTATCGATTACGTGGGTGACGATGGCAAAATGGGTGATGATGATTCGAAAGGAGTGACTTCATCGTCTTCTTAGATACAATGGATATGCGGTGTCTTTTGTGTAGGTGGTTCAGAGAATCCAAGACCACAATGATATTTGTGTTTGCGTGTAGTTACAGGAATGATCATATGTCGGCCTTGTTCATAAAGACCGAAACCGAAGCCCTTCCAAGCACAGGTCAAGAAGGTGAGGGCGAAGCGACGATTAGTTAGATATTGAAAATAAGATTGGAAGGGAACCACACCAAGGGGAGGTTCAGGGGTGACAGAGGATGTATCGACACCCCCATATGTTAGGTTGGTGTGACAATTAGGTGGTCCATAGGAGCTTACCTCCCCCACACGACGGTCGTAGGTAGGATGCGCATGTAACTGTCTGTACTCCTGTGGGGTATGGAAAGAGCTAACATTATATAGGTGATACTCCCCCAGTGTAAGGCATTGAAAAACATCTACTAAGGGATCTGAGGTCGGGATGTTGTCCGCGGGGAAGGAAGTAGTATTTGCGGTGGCGGTTTCATTGGTTGAAGGTGTAGGTGCGGTTGAGGTGGATGGTTGAGGTGTGGTCAAAATAGATGGTTGGGTTGGATGAATGGGTGTCTTGACTGGTACAAGCACATCATTAGGGCAATATAACATATTACAGGTTTTGAAGGGGGGAGGGTCAGCTTTTATGGTGTAAGACTTCCCCTCATACTCAAATTTTATGCATCTATGTAAGGTGGAGGGAACGCATCCCATAGCCGGATCCAAGGGCGGCCTAACAACATGTTGTATTAGAATTCTCCCTCAAGGACATAGAAGAGTTCAGGTAAAGTACGTGGCCCTACATGAATGTTAAGGATCACGGTGCCTAAGGTAGAAGTAATAGCATCATTGAATGAACGCAACATGGTGGGGTTGGCACACATGTAGCTAGAAGGGATATTCATTTGTTGGAAGGCTTTGGAAGAGATGATGTTTAAGCTAGCACCCCCGTTGATCATAACATGATGTACTCGGATGTCTCGGATGTAAGCTGAGATGAAAAGAGTGGGGTCAGGATCTTCTGCACCAAAGTCAACAATTTCATCTTCGAGAAACCGATGCGGCGGCTTTCGAACGAGGATGGAAGTGGTATTTTTTTGTGTGAGAGAAGCAATGTGGTTGGGTGTTAAAATGGAGGCAACGGGAAAGGTTTCGTTAGGTAGGATCTCTATCCCTCAAGGATTTCAACGAGAGCTTGTCGATGAGATTCGAGAGGTTTGAATGAGATCATACAATGTCATTTTTACAGGTGATTGGTGAAGTTGTTTGATCATGGTATGGTGGGCCACTCCATCAGAGATAGGGTAGGCAGGTCCACAAATAACCACTTTAGGTGGTGGTGTAATCGGGATGGCGGACGGAGAAAGAGAAGCTGTAGGTGTGCTTTCTTTAGCCTTCCCATTGTTTTTCTACCCTCGAGTAGCAATACTAATCATGTTGATCTCGTGAACACGAGAGGAGGAAGATGGTAGGGATAACTCATTATCTTCAAGAGGTGGGGTTGCAATAATGATATTTCTTGGTGAGGTGGGGACAGGTGGTATAGGAGAGGGATTGAAACTAAAGGTTTCTCTCTCTCGTAAATTGTCTTTCTTAACCTTTCTATCCGAGAGAGGTGATCTAAAGAAGGATGGCTTTCAAAGTTTTGTATCCCTCTACATCGTGTCCCAAAGTGTGCGATGGTAAGCAAAGATTTTAGACTCGTCATAACCTATAGGTCGAGGCTTAGATGGATCATAGGGTCTAAGTGGGGGTAGGGAAATGGTCGTATTCTCCACCAACATATCAAGGATTTTGGCATAAGATCCTTTGAGTAGGTCAAAGTCGAGAGGAAGATGAGGCTATTGATCGGGTGGGTTTTGGTAATGATTGGGTATGGTTGATTCGTATGGGTGGTGGTTTAGACAAGGGGTTATTATAATTGGATTTAACTAAATGTGGCTTCTTCTTGCAAAAGTTATGTTTAGGCTGGTCGATGACATGTTAGTAGAAAACAACCACGGAGAAAGAGGAGTGACAAAGAAACAAATCCTTTGATGATGGAGTTTGTTTAGGGTTGATAGGTGGATAGGATACTTGGGGTGTTGGTGTTGATACACCCATGGATCTCTCGTATGGGTGTAGAAGGCGTAAGTCGTTTTAAAGAAAATGCAGGGAGGTATGATGTATTGAGGCAAGGTGGAGGGGTGAGGTCCCAATATAGAAGGTAGGTGTGACAATGATGGTTTTAGTTGTGGCAGAGGCATAGATTGGAGTTGAGGAGATTGGGTTTGTCTCCTAGGTGGATGGATGGCTTTATTTTTGGATAAATCTAAGCATTTAGGTGGGTGTGTTAAGTTGGATATTGGTGAAGTCCCAAGCGTAGGGGGAGGTTTGGTTAGGTTAATAGAGGTGGATGAGGTATCTGGTAGAGATGAGGGGGGTGAGGGTGAGGACATAGGTGTTTTGAGCTTTTGTAAACACTTCGGTATATGGTAGAGGTGTCTGGATCGGTCATCTGCATTTGAGTAGAGTATGGTGTACTCAAATGCTCCCATAGGGCTCATCTATCTTCTAAGGGGTGACAATCATCATGTGTGAATAGGAAATTTTGTATGGAAGAGAGGTGGGTTGTGATTCGGTCCACTATGGGTGTGATACGGGGGTAAATGAGGCATTGTATCAATGGGCGTTAAGAGGTCAATCGGTCACCGAAAAGATTTAAGCAATGAAGAACTAATATGTAGGAGGGCATGTTTGAGAGGATCCACCATGATTAAAGAATTTGGTGATGTTGGTTCGAGGGGTTTCTCGTCTAAGGATGACAGAAACAATGGCGAGCCTTCTTCTTTTATAGCAAGAGTGGTAGAAGGCGATTTTGGGAAATAGATAAGTTAGAAAACATCTCGCTTACATTATTATAGGGATGTGGTGTAAGAAGGCTCATATGTGAGAAGATAACTCTGGGCGGTTAATTCCTTTATGGGTAAAGGAATGGTAAGGTTATCGTTTTGTCTTGATGGGGGTGAAGAGGGTTTGGATCCCTGTGTTAGTAAAGAGGTTTGATTCAGAATTTCCTTGATAGAAGCTTTTGGTTGGGAGTCAAAGACCGCATGGATTTCATGAACACTCTCCTCGGCTAAGATATCTTGGTTTATGTTACTATTAGATGAGTGGTTTGGGAATGGTTTGTTGAAGATTTTCAAATTTTGGTTAGCAGGGGCATTAGGATTATCGAGGGTTATATCCCCTGAATCAACCATTTCCTGCACTATGTTTTTCAACATCTTGCATTTTTGTGACTGTGTCCCTTCACGCGGTGGAAGTTACAGAAGTCATTTTCTTTGTACCAAGAAGGTATAGCGTGGGTGGAATCAAACCTAGAGTGAGGTTTAACAGGAGGTAAGGTGATAGCTCCTACTTTGAGCAATTTTTCCAGGATGACACCATAAGTTTCTCCCAAGGGAGTGTAATTGATGGGCTCGGCTTTATACTTCTAGGTGGTTCTTGGCGAGGTATTAGACGGTGCTTTGGTTTTGACGATCACCGCGTAGACAGCTCCTTTGGATTTCGAAGTAGTCGATGCTTGAGAATTGGTGGTGTTGGGTTTGTTGGTGGAGTCTTTAGTTCGGAAATTAGGGTTTTTGTTGCGCAACCGCAATTTCTCTTCCTCTAAGGCTTGAATCTCTAGTTTTCGAGCCATAGTAAAGGCCTCATCAAAGGTGCAGAAAGTTTGAATTTGGAGGGTAGGAGAAATGTTCTTAGCGTAGGCCTACGTAAAAGATCGATAAGTTCAGCCTGAGGCAAGGCATAAGTAATTTGGTTGATTAGGCCCGCCATCATCCAATGAAATCATGATAGATTCATCTTCAAATTGTCGATGGCATACAAAGTCGGTGATAGAGACTTTCTTGGCAATGTTAATGGAGAAATGATCCAAGAAAGATTGGGCTAATTAGTTAAAATAGAAGATTGAGTATCTGGTTAAAGCACTGTACCACTCCAAGGCGGGTCCTGATAAGGACATGGGAAAGGTGCGGAGTAGTAAGGCATCGTCATGAGCAATCAGATAGCAGGCATGTCTAAATGATCGCAAGTGTTGTTGAGGATCCTCCTTACTATTAAAACGAGTAAATTTTGGTAATTCCCATTGAGGAGGATATGAATGAAGGGGACGAAGGATGAATAGGCTCCTAACAAACTTGCTCGTATGTCAGGGTGCTACGGCTTCCTGAAATAGAAGCCTCCAGATTTTGCATCTTGTCCATCATTTGTTTGATTAAATCAGTGGTTGGGTAAGATGATGGTGCGGTTGTTGTAAACGGAGGTGGATTGGGCCAAGAGCCACTACTAGACAATGGTGGGGTTAAATGTTGATAAGGTATTGATGACGAATATGTTGAGGTGACCAAATAGGGATGTCCTATATAAGATGTTGAAGCCACTGGATACGTGTGTGGAAATGAAAAGGTGGGCGGAGCTTGAGAAGGAAAGCTTGTGTGGATAGGTGGTAGAGAGAAAGTTATGAAAGGAGCAGTCTGCGAGAGAGATGAGGTAGGAGCAGTTGGTGGTAATGATATATGGGGCCCTAGGTTAACCAAAGGAAATCCAATCTGTGCCGTATGAACCCCTGAAGCCACTGAGTTGGGAGACGGGGCTAAGGATGAAGAAGGCAAGGCGGGGTTATCGAGATGGGGAAGGAGCTAAGTGAGCAGCTATACTAATAGGCATACCAACAAGGATTTGACCATCGGGTGTATGGTCGTGGGTATGAGACAAATAGTCTTGTACAACACTAGGATTAGCCTCTAAAAATTTCACAAATTCCTTATCTCCTACAGGGATTTTGGGAACCTCACTGGTGTCTGTAGGATTCCCCATAGGATGTGAAGGGGGTGACTCAGGAAAAGGCACGGAACAGGTATGTGAAACCATGGCTGCAGCTTATTTCCGAGTGATAACAACCATGGACAAGAGTACATAGCAGGATTCAATCTATCGTGACAAAAACAACCACAAAAAGTTGGAATTGGTAGGTCGTTGGTTTGTTGGGAACTATGAAAGACAATAACCGATATCGTTCAGGTAACCGATGTCGGTCATATAGTAGCCGGCGTCGGTCAGTTAACCGATGTCGGTAGAATATGACCGGTGTAAGAAGTTGTAAGAAGTTGCTGATTTGGGGTTAACGATGCTTAGTATACCTGCCAAACTATTCTGAAGTGATCACTGAAACAATGTATGACAGAGAAACAAAACTAAAAACAAGCAAGATGCACAGAAAATCAAGAGACTAACCCTAGGATTAGTTTTAATTATTTTGGGCTTATGCCTTAGATGCAAGATGATGTCAATCCTAAACAAAAGACCTAAGGGAGATGTCAAGTTTGTTTTGGCTTATAAGGTTACCTCAATCGGGTGGAGGAATACTGCGGAAAAGGGGGAATGTTTGAGCTGTTGTGTTGATTATGATGTGATTTGGTATGTGTTGTGCAGTGAAAGTAAGATTAATTTCTTGTCAATACCGTGGATATCACCCCCACGTGTATGACCTGTTACTTAATCTACGTTCACTAGAATTGAAAACAACAAGCAAGAATGTGATGCACGTGTTTTAAACCCAAATCGAAGATGATATTCGATGAAGCAAAGAAGATGACTTTCACTAATGCAAAGATGTGAAAGCAAGACAAATTCTTTTACCAAAATAACAAAATATCTTGTGAATATTTTAGAAGAAACAAATAGCAAGTATGCTCCCTATATGAAAGCAAGCAAGAAAGAAAGAAACCCAAAAAAGGGTCCCACCGGGCGTGCCAAAATGTTTCACACAGAATGTTTCCGTTCTTAAAATAGAGGTGCTTCTATCCTTTCATTCCTTTGAGAAACAGATGAGGGTTAGGGCTAGGATGAATACTTCCGAGTCTGGGAGGGTGTACCCATACCGTAGAGAGAGGTTAGATCAATCGCGAAGAAATCCTTTTGTCTAGGAAGGACTACCTATAAGTAAGAATACAAGACCACCAAATTTTAGTTAGACAATAAATGAGGGAACTGCCTTGGGCCTGGAAATATTAGACTTCCTTTCAAGGTGATCAATTCCCGTTTTAACTACAAATTAACACAAATGATAGAAAAGGGGCTATTGCAAAATTACACTTTAATTACCTTGTTAAAAAGCAATAGAAGAAAGGCTGGTTTTGGTTTGAGTCACAGTGACCGATGCCGGTCACTGTATAACCGGTACCGGTTGCTGATAGTGATATTGGTAGGGGCAGTGATTTAGGGGCTTTTAATAAAGGTTGGCTATAAGGCAGCTATGGTGTTTATAAGGCTGGAAAATGATTATGGATAGGCAATGGGGTGATGGATAAGACTCAGAGAGTGTGGGGACTGTTCTTGGGGCAATGTAAGGGTAGAGGAATGACAGTTAGATGCAGGGGCTACTGGGTAGTAGATCTATGAGTGAACTTGTAATTACTGTGATTTAGAAGTTAAAGAAATGTTATTTAAAGACGTACAAGACACTACTTACTAGTTCCTGATGAAGATACAGGTCCAAGGACTATGATGGTAAAGGCAGGGCTCAGGTGGGATGATCCGACAATCAAAAATGAGCTATCTTCTCTCCCAATGCTTGGATGAGTGTCACTGGCTCACAGGTTACTTAATTCTGATCCGGCTTGATGTCCTTCTCTGCAAACTCTTCTCTTTTCTTCACTTGTCTCGCTCCGCCAAGTGAATTTCAAATCTTTCAAATGAATTCCCATCCTTTGTTTTTGGTTGGGAGGTCATTTACAGAAAACCGATGGCGATTCACGTAACCGAAGGTGGTCAAGTAGGAACCGATGTCGGTTAAGTCAAAGTGGGCTATTTTTAGTAAAATAGCCAACTTTCCCTCCTTTTCTCCCGAGGGATTAGTTGTGGGCTTGGTCAAGTCATTATTAGGTTGGTTTTGGTGCGGGTGAGGAGTAATTAGTCATGGGTGTGGATGTAGACCAAGTTATAGGTCTTAATTAGGTTAGTTTAGGGTTAGGGCTAGGTCATGATGAGGTGGCAGGTTTGAGATGTGGATTTATTAATTATAAGGTAATTAATAAATAATTGTGCAAGGTTTAGGTGGTGAGGTTAGGTTGCGAAATGAGATGCGGGGCATAGGGTGTCGTAAGACACAAATTTGGTGTCTACACATTCTTGCATATGGTTGTGAACTAGATCTAGTTTATCTTATGGTTTATGCATGTTTGGTTTTTATGGATCTAGAAAATATGTGTGTTTATCATAGTAACTCCTTGACAAAGTTGTCACTAAAGAGGGACACAGTACCCTTGTGCACTTTTGGTGAGAGCTCATTTCTTGATGATTGATGTGCCAACGTGTCTTGGACTATTTGGTAAAATAAAAGTCTACATTTTGGTTCTATTTTTAGGACATCTTTTCAATACATTTTCAAGAATTTTACATGATGAATACGTGCAGGTTGACTTTGGCTAGTATTGAGGATTAGGTAGAGAATTTAGAGGAAGAGTTTTCTCACAGATTTAACACTGGACCTGAATTTGATGCACGTGTGTGGGTTGAACGAATTTGTATCATGAGCTCTATGATACATTATTTTCCTATTTCCCTATAGATTTTTATGAGTGGTTGGTAGCATATGCATCAAAGAGGAATTGGAGGTATAGAGCACTTGTTTGGATGCGGGAAGACTACCAGAATTTACATGATGCCAATTTGACTTAGACACATCCTATAGATCATTGGTGGAGTGGTGTTTTTCAGAGTTACACCTTAGAGTATGTTTTTTCTACTTATTCCTATCTAGAAGTCACCGATTTGAGTTCTTGTGTGAACCCATAGGATCTTATTTATGTGCTATCCCTTTAGCAATTAAGATCTTGATCGTGACTCTAGATCTAGAACAATGTCTTATGGATCACTAAACCCCAACACACATGTGGGTAGGAGAAGGTGTGGTGAAAGATGGAAGACCTAGGGGTAGAGAGATAGAGATAAAAAAGAAGATTTATTTTAATGAGGCATGCGAGAGGTACATAGAGAAGCAAATTGCGGAATGAATAGTTTTGTGAAGAGAGATGACTCATGAAGGATTTGGAGATCACATAGAAGACATGGAGCTAAAGCATATGGTAATCCCCCATTTGGGTAAGCATGGCAAAGAAACCTCTTTGGATTCAAATGATATTGTGGTGGTTGAAACTACAAGGACCATGAGCATGCAACTGATCCCTCTTGGTGACCTAGCCCTTGCACTTTATTTTCTAGTTTTTGTGACATTCATTGATAAGAAAACTAGTGTGGGTGGTAGAGTAATGATAGATAGATCCAATTTTCCATTAAGTTCAGCATTTAATCTAATAAAACATTCATTTGTGGTGGCATACATGTCATATTTGTTATTTGGGGGTCTAGTTAGAGGTATATTTTATGGAGCATCATCAACACAGAATGTGGGAATGTAGAATGTTGTTAACATGTTTTTGAGTAGCACAACTTCACAGACCATGGGAGTTCAATTTAGTACAATTGTTGGAACACAAGGAAACACATCCTTTAGTCCAGTGCCCACTATAGGAGGAGGATCATGAGGTTTAGGATCTATTGGATCTAGTGGTTTTAGAGGTGGAGGGAATATAGGAGGTAATATAAGTTCTAGATCTGGTGGGCACGGTCCACACCAACCCTAGAAATTTTTTTATAAGATGTATCTTCATGTAATAAAGTACATAGGAATTGAAGATGTAGCTAAGCATGTGCACATGTGTGAGATAATATGGTGTGCTAAGGGAACACATCTCTTGTGCGTAAGACAAGTTTTTTTCTACTAATTTGTAAGGGTGCGCATAGTTGCTATAGGAAGTATGATATGAACTAGACTTGTATAGACTATACTTGGTTTGCGTGATGCTTTATTGGATGAGTTACATATACCTAAGTTCAAATAAAAGAGCATCAACATGTTGAAGGATATTAAGTAGGGCATGGCTAAGAGCGTAAGGGAGTATGATGCATGCTTTAAAACTTTGCTATCAAAGTTATCTTATGATATGTACCCTAGTCAGCATGCCCAATGGTTTGTTGGAGGTTTTATCACACCTTTCAGAAGGGCACTCTGACACAAGACCTTTAGAGATCTTCTCAAGGAACTAGAGACAACTTTACATGTTGAGGTAGTTGAGATCAAATCCACTGGAGGTAGCCCATTTTTGGAAGAAAATATTACATCTATGGCAAAAGATTTGGAAAAATTGTCATCTAATTTAGCCCATGAGACACGCAATGGTATTTAGTGCATGAATTGTAAAGTATAAGGACATACTAAGGATATTTTCCCTCATAAATTAGTGTGTGCCATGTTTCTGGATTATGAGATCTGTCATCTAGATAATGATTTAAGTAGGTTCTCCCTATTGTAGTGCACGATAATGAAGAATGTGTCTTGTTATTGTAAAATTTTCAATTCTACCATTCATGATACAAAGAATTGTAGATTGATAGATCAGATTCATGATGCCATTTAAATTGGTGTACGTTAGACAAGTGGTACAAAAATTTCTAAGGAAAAAGGTGAACATCATAATCATAATGACAATAAAGGGCACTCTGATGGAGGTGGTATATGTAGAGGTTACTTGTGGAGGATTTAGAGGTTGCCTTCATAGTGGTGGAAGAGGTGAGTTCCCATGTTAAAATTATTAGACATGCATATCCCTTGATAATTATAAGCTTGAATTCCCTCATAACATTATTTTCTCATCTTTGTGGAAATAATCACAAGTTTGAAGAATGACCAGATTTTTATGCGCATATGAGCAAGCAAAGACAAGTAGAATAAGGGTGTGGGAATGGTTAGAGTATAACGTACTGTGGAAGATTAGTGGATATCTAAAATATCCCTTGACCCCGAGATAATACCAACTTTGGTGACTACATGCATTGAAGTTGCATGCACATGTGAGACTCTGAAGTAGAAACCTATTATTACCAAACAGGAAGTATTGCATGAAAAGTATCTAAATCCTACCTATCGAAGGAAGTATATCAAGATACTTTGGAGGTCATTCGAAACTTGTATGGTTATATACAATGCTTGAAGGAGCAATCGTGGAAGCTTGACCATGAAAAATAAGTTGAGATTCCTCATAAAGACATTGAGGAATTAAAGAAGGTTTGTAAGATTTGACACCAAGAAAACATCATTCCTTTATTAGGGGAATGGTTAAGGGATAAGATACTCCACACTGGATTTGAGTGTGAGAGACATATATTTCATGTGAACTTACCTCCTAACATTATTGATTATGATAAAGAGAGTACTTTGAATGTAGTTTTTGATGGATGACTGTTGAGTAAGATTTTGATTGATATAGGTGCAAAAGTGAATGCACTCACCTTCGATGTGTAGAATCATATGCGGAGGCCACCATTATAACCATCTTCAAACATGTTTTATATGGCAAACAGAACTAAAGACACACCCATTGGAGTATTGAAGGGTGCCATATTATTATACAAGGGGCCAAGTTTACTGGGGACTTTGAGGTCTTCGTGCTTACAAAATTAGATAGTTTTCCATCTTTACTAGGGCTCCCTTGGTGTTATGCAAACAATTTTTATCTACACTTTAATAAAGGTTACATAAATTTTGATAACAAGGAAGACTATGTGATTATTCCTTTAATAGATGGAAAAGCTCCACCTTATGTAGAACCTTTGAGTGAAGAGAATTTGAACAGAATTTATGTGCACACCATTAGAGATCCTGAAGTGCTTGATCCATCAAAGGAAAGAGTTCTTGAATGGGATGATGAACAATCTATGAGTGATAAAACAAGCATTACTTGTGAAAACTAGGAACATGGGACTTATGAAATGGTTGGGTGTGAGATAAAGAGTGTAGTTACTTGCGTAAGTAGGTCACGTTGTGTTATGAACTTAGGTAGTAACCAGTGTACTATGGTACACTCGTGAAGGAAATCGTGATGTGTTTCTATGTGCTATGGAATCCTAGTGGGTAGATCAAGTTGAAAGAAGGATTATGTTGATATATACCTTGCATGGGACAACAAAGTGAATTGGTGGATGGCATGTAGAGATAGTATTTTAGAGTGGCGAGAGGTGAGAATCACCTTCTCTACTATATTTCTTAGGACTAATGCGCTACCAAGACATTTGCATTTCATGGGAAGGATTCTTCTTTGCACCACATTTATAAGTGTGAAAGACTCTAGATAGTGTGGTCGAGGCCTTACCACCTTCCTTATGGGTGTACAAGTTCTACTTCACTTTGTGTGGCTATGTGCATGCATGGTATTTTTATGTGGAGTTGAATAGAGAAACAACTAATTGACAAGAATTGACTATAAGTATGATTCAAACTTTGACTATTTTTCTACTAAACCTCCAGTGAATGAGGCCTTATATATTATGAAGCACTTGAATATGGAAGATAGTGCAAAGGCTGAGGAGCTTATTCAGAATTACTAGGTGAGTCATATCTAGAGGCATGCTTTAAAGAAGAAGAGAAAAATGAAGAGAAGCTTAGGTGCACCTGCGTAGAAAAATAAAAAGGAAAGTTGGTTTACATGATTGATGATGAGGAAGTAAAGAATATGGTTGTTGATCATATTGTGGGTATGTGTGAGGTATTAGAAAATTCATATGAAAAGGAATGTGCTTAACATGAGCCTATGAAAACAAATAAGGTCGACATTGGGATAGATACAAAACCTAAGGAGACCATTATTGGTGATTATTTTTCTAACTCGAGGTTGCAGAGATAATTGAGTTGTTGCGTGACTTTCAGGGCTTATTTCCTAGAGGCTATCATGAGTTGAAAGGGGTGCATCACTCTTTAGGAGATATGAGGATCAAGTTAAAATAAGGTGTGTGTCTATTTAGGAAAAGGCCTTATACAATGAATCTTAATATGTGCATCAAGGTAAAGGAAGATATTGATAAGATGTTGAAGTACGGGATCATTGAGCCCATTGAGGAATCATAGTGGGTTAGCCTTACAGGACACCAAATTTGGGTCACACTCCCCCTTCACCCCATGTATATTAATTTAATTACCTACAATTAAATTAATTCCCATTCTCACAATATTAATTAATAAATACCTTAATTAAATTAATTTCCACCTCACCTAGACACCTCACCCCACCACATCACCTAGACACCTCATCATAGACCTATTCTTAGCATGTTTCCTTTTAACTAGGACTCAATCTCTACTTACCATAACTAACTGAGACTTATTCTAACCCTAACACTAAATACCTATTCTTCCTCTAACCGCATGCACACATACACAAAAAATTACATTTGGATCCACAAAAATAGACAAAACGGCCAAAATGATATCCAAGATCTATTATTTTCGAAACCTACGATATCCGCCTTAACCAACATTGGTCACCCTAAACCATCCTCGGTTACCATATATTTAGTTTGGTAACCTTCTTCTAGAGGTTGAAATAATTATTATATTTTGGAGAAGAGAGATCTACAAGCAAGCACGTGCTGAGCACTCTTGCACACCCAGACATCCAGAACTAGCACCAAGCACGTCTATCTAAAGGTCTAGGAATCATGCTAACATTCCAGGAAGCATGAATGTAGCACTGACCACCAATTCTATGGATGAACCATCACCTTCATCCAACCACCGAGTCTACAAGTAAAATTAAGTAAATTTAGATCTCAGTATATTTCCATACTTATTTAGATCAGTTTCTTTATCTCTATTTGGGATTCCTAGTCTCCTTTGCATCTCATCACCTCTCACCTTCCTACCAATCCCTCCACCTAATCACCTAAAACCTCCCATCTCTCCATACCTGACTCCAAACATCTCTGAGTATTCCCAAAGACTCGCATCAACCCCATTGTTCTCTCTGTCTATTCTCTCGTGTAATCACATAGAATCATCAAAATCCAACTTTATTAAGTATTTATTAGTCCAACCCTACCAATGTCGCTTAACCTAAACCATTTTTAGTCTCCTCCAAACCAGCATCGGTCATACCAGCCCAACGTCATCTTCCGATAATACCAACCTCATAACATTCACCCAAATAATCCAAACCACTCAAAACTTGACCCTAACTTAGTCCCAACCACCTTATTCACCTGTCAAACTTCTAGATCTAATCATAACCTATCTTGTTAGATTAGATTTTCTTATTGTACTTGAATGAGACACATAAATCATATCAACTACAGTAGGATATTATTGGTTTACATTATTTCTTGCATTAAGTTGTGTTAAATAGTGGATTGACAACCATCTAGGAAGTATCACACTTCCTAGATCTAGCATACGCTAGGCAGTCCACTGACATATATTGTTTAATATTCCTCTTGTGGTCTTGTTTTGCATTTACGGGTAGTTCCTCCTAGTAAAAAGGAAGTTCTCACAATCCGATCTTGGATCGGGAAATCGAACGCACGCACTCTACCTTCCATATTCATTGACAAATATTCCTCCTCACCCTTACCCTATCTCTTTTACTCATACGTACGCAAATTATCACCAAAACATTTTGGCACGCTTAGATGGGACCCTCGTTTGTGGGTTTCTTTCTATTCATATAGGTTGCATCTTGTATGTTTCCTTTCTAAATTTTTATTCACTAAATCTTCTTCTCTGGTAATCTACTCTTTCTTTCTAATTGCTCTAAATGAAACATTTCTTTTGGTGCATTTAAAAAGAATCATTCTTATTTCTTTCTACATTAGTGAAAATCATCCTCTCTCTTATTCATCATTTGCTTCATCGAATATAACTGTCAATTTGGGTTATAAAATTTGTTGCATTTCATCTTTGTATGCTGCATTATTAGCTCACATTTAAAACGAGGCAAACCTATATGCTTTGGTAGTCATGCCCAAATTGATGGTTGACACAATTGAATCGTAGAAAAAGAACATTACTCTCTTCTCTCTCTATGCCACTTTGTAGACACCAAATTTGTGTCTTACGACACCCTGTGCCCCGCATCTCATTTCGCAACCTAACCTCACCACCTAAACCTTGCACAATTATTTATTAATTACCTTATAATTAATAAATCCACATCTCCAAACCTACCACCTCATTTCACCACCTCATCATGACCTAGCCCTAACCCTAAACTAACCTAATTAAGACCTATAACTTGGTCTACATCCACACCCATGACTAATTACTCCTCACCCGCACCAAAACCAACCTAATAATGACTTGACCAAGCCCACAACTAATCCCTCGGGAGAAAAGGAGGGAAAGTTGGCTATTTTACTAAAAATAGCCCACTTTGACTTAACCGACATCGGTTCCTACTCGACCGCCGTCAGTTACGTAACCGCCATCGGTTCCCTGTAAATGGCCTCCCTAACCAAAAACAAAGGATCCAAAAATTCATTTGCAAGACAGAGACAAGTGAAGAAAAGAGAAGAGGTTACAGAGAAGGGCATCGAGCCGAAGACTACAACTGAGCCACTGGATCGTTGTCACCCCCATTCAAGCATTGGAAAAGACTGAGGATAGCTTCATCAGCTTGTTTTCCAATACCAGATCATCCCAACTAAGCCTTACTGTCACTACCACATTCCTTGGACCTGAATCTTCATCAAGAATGAGTAAGTAGTGTCTTGTATGTTTCTAAGCACCATTTCTTGAGTCTTTTGATTGATAGTAATTATAAGCTCACTCCTAGATCTACCACCTGCCAGCACCCTGCACTTAACCTCCATCCATACATCCTTGTATTGCCCAGAAGATAGTTTTATCACTCTCTGAGTCTTCCCCTGTCATCTCACTATTCCCCTCAGCCATCCACCAGTCTAAAGAAAAAACCCCACAATCACCCTACAACCATCCTCTATCAAGAAGTCCCTAGATTACTGACCCTACCAGTGTCGGTTATCCCCTACCGGCAGCGGTTCTCTAACCACGGTCGGTTATCCAGTGATCGGCATCGGTCACTGTGACTTATACCCAAAACCTTCCTCTCACCTATTTGTCTCCTAACAACCTCAGATCTAGTCTAGTTTATCCCTGTAACTCGAGTTGAACGTATCAACGACCAGTGACCAAACAAACAACGTGATGTTTTATTATTGGTAGTTTAGTCTCTATTGCTTTGTAACGAGGTACCTAAATCATGATTTCGCAATAGCTTCTTTATTATCATTTGTGTTAATTCGTATTAAAAGGGGAACTGACCACCTTCGAAAGGAAGTCTAATATTTCCTGGGCCCAAGGTAGTTCCCTCATTTATTGTCTAACTAAAATCTGGTGGTCTTGTATTCTTACTTGTAGGTAGTCCTTCCTAGACAAAAAGGAGTTCTTCACAATTAATCTGATCTCTCTCTATGGTACACGCACACCCTCTCAACAATCAACAGGTATTCCTCCTAGCCCTAACCCTTATTTGTTTCTCAAGAGAATGAAAGGATAGAAGCAACTCTATTCTAGTAACGGAAACATTCAGTGCGAAACATTTTAGCATGCCCGGTGGGACCCTTTTTTGGGTTTCTTTCTTTCTAGCTTGCTTTCATATAGGGAGCATACTTGTTGTTTGTTTCTTCTAAAATATTCACAAGATATTTTTTTATTTTGGTAAAATAATTTGTCTTGCTTTCACATCTTTGCATTAGGAAAGTCATCTTCTTTTCTTCATCGAATATCATTTTTGATTTGGGTTTAAAACACGTGCATCACATTCTTGCTTGTTGTTTTCAATTCTAGTGAATGTAGATTAAGTAACAGGTCGTACACGTGGGGGTGATATCCATGGTATTGACAAGAAATTAATCTTACTTTCACTACACAACACATCCCAAATCACATCATAATCAACACAACAGCTCAACCATCCCCCTTTTGGTGGTATTCCTCCACCTGATTGAGGTAACCTTATAAGCCAAAACAAACTTGACATCATCTTACGTCTAAGGTAACCCAAAGACTCAATCTTCTCTTTCAACCAATTAGCCCAATCTTTCTTGGATCATTTCTCCATTAACATTTCCAAGAAAGTATTTATCACCGACCTCTATGCCATCCGACAATTTGAAGACGAATCTATCTTAGATTTCGTTGGACAATGGCGGGGCCTTATAAACCAACTTACTTATGCCTTGCCGCGAGCCGAACTTATCGAACTCTTTATGCGGGCTGCACTAAGAACATTTCTCCTACCCTCCAAATTAAAAATTTCTGCACCTTTGATGAGGCCTTTACTATGGCTCAGAAACTAGAGATTCAAGCCTTAGAGGACGAGAAATTACGGTTGCACAACAAAAACCCTAATTTCTGAACCCAAGACTCCACCAACAAACCCAACACCACCAATTCTCACGCATCGACTGCTTTGAAATCAAAAGGAGCTGTACACGCAGTGATGGTCAAATCCCAAGCACCGTCTAATACCCCGCCAAAAACCACCTATAAGTATAAAGCCGAGCCCATCAATTACACTCCCTTGGGAGAAACTTATGGTGTGATATTGGAAAAATTGCTCAAAGCAGGAGCTATCACCTTACCTCCTGTTAAACCTCACTCCGGGTTTGATTCCACCCGCACTATACCTTCTTGGTACAAAGAAAATGACTTCTGTAACTTCCACCGCGTGAAGGGACACAGTCACAAAAACTGTAAGATGTTGAAAAACATAGTGCAGGAAATGGTTGATGCAGGGGATATAACCCTTGATAATCCTAATGCCCCTACTAACCAAAATTTGAAAATCTTCAACAAACCATTCCCAAACCACTCATCTAACAGTAACATAAACCAAGATATCTTAGCCGAGGAGAGTGTTCATGAAATCCATGTGGTCTTTGACTCCCAACCAAAAGCTCCTATCGAGGAAATTCTGAATCGAGCCTCTTCACTAATATAGGGATCCGAACCCCCTCCACCCCCATCAAGACAAAACGATAACCTTACCATTCCTTTACCCATAAAGGAATTAACCACCCAGAGTTCTCTTCTCATAGATGAGCCTTCTTACACCACATCCTGTAAGACTGTGAGTGGATGTTATCTAACTTATCCATTTTCCAAAAATCTCCTTCTACCACTCTTGCTTTGCAAAGAGAAAGTCTCGCCACCATTGTTTTTGTCATCCTTAGATGAGAAACCACTCGAACCAGATCACTAAATTCTTTAATCATGACGGATCCTCTCAAACATGCCCTCCTACCTATTAGTTCTTCATCACCTAAATCTTTTTAGCGACCGGTTGACCTCTTAACGCCCATTGATACAGTGCCTCATTTACCCCTTGTATCACACCCACAAAGTGGACCGAATCACAACCCACCTCTCTTCCATACAAAAGTTCCTATTCACACATGAGGATTGTCACCCCTCAGAAGATAGATGAGTCCTATGGGAGCGTTTGAGTACACCATACTCTACTCAAATGCAGATGACCGATCCAGACATCTCTACCATATACCCGAGGTGTTTACAAAAGCTCAAAATGCCTATGTCCTCATCTTCACCCCCCTCATCTCTACCAAATACCTCATCCACCTCTATTAAACTAACCAAACCTTCCCCTACGCTTGGGACGTCACCAATACCTAGCTTGACACACCCACCTAAACGGTTAGACTTATCCAAAAATAAAGCCGTCAATCCACCTAGGAGACAGACCCAATCTCCTCAAGTCCAATCTATGCCTCTGTCACAACTAAAACCCTCACCGTCACACCTACCTTCTATATTGGGACCTCACCCCTCCACCTTGCCTCAATACATCATACCTCCTGCATTTTCTTTAAAATGACTTGCACCTTCTACACCCATACAGAGATCCATGGGTGTATCAACACCGTCACCCCAAGTATCCTATCCACCTATCAACCCTAAACAAACTCCATCATCAAAGGATTTGTTTGTTGTCACTCCTCTTTCTCCGTGGTTGTTTTCTACTACCACATCATCTGACCAGCTAAACATAACTTTTGTGTCAAAAAAGCCAAGTTTAGTTAAATCCAATTATAAAAACCCCTTGTCCAAATCACCACCCATACGAATCAACCATACCCAATCATTACCAAAACCCACCCAGTCAATAGCCTCATTTTCCTCTGGCTTTGACCCACTCAAAGGATCTTATGCCAAAATCCTTGATATGTTGGTGGAGAATGCGACCATTTCCCTACCCCCACTTAGACCCTATGATCCATCTAAGCCTTGACCTATAGGTTATGATGAGTCTAAAATCTGCGCTTACCACCACACACCAGGACATGATGTAGAGGGATGCAAAGCTTTGAAATCCATCCTTCGTCAGTCACCTATCTCGGATAGACAGCCTAAGAAGGACAACTTACGAAGGAGAAGCCCTAGCTTTGATTCCTTCTCCTATACCACCTGTCCCCGCCTCACAAAATCTATCATCATTGCAACCCCGCCTCTCGAAAACAATGACTTATCCCTACCATCTTCCTCCTCTCATGTTCACAAAATCAACATGATTATTATTGCTACTCGAGGGCAAAAAAACAATGGGAAGGCTAAAGAAAGCACACCTACGGCCTCTCTTTCTCCATCCACCATCCCGATTGCACCACCACCTAAAGTGGTTATTCGTGGACCTACCTACCCTGTCTCTGATGGAGTGTCCCACCATACCATGATCAAATAGCTTCACCAATCACCTGTAAAAATGACATTGTATGATCTCATTCAAACCTCTGAATCTCATCAACAAGCTCTCGTTGAAATCCTTCAAGGGATAGAGGTCCTACCTAACGAAACCTTGCCCGTTGCCTCCATTTTAACACCCAACCACGTTGCTTCTCTCCCCAAACAAACTACCACTTCCGTCCCTGTACGGCAAGCCACCGCTTTGCGCTGGTTTCTCAAGATGAAATTGTCGACTTTGGTGCAGAAGATCCTGACCCCACTCTTTTCATCGCGGCTTACATCTGGGACATCCAAGTACATCATGTTATGATCGACGGGGGTGCTAGCTTAAACATCATCTCTTCCAAATCCTTCCAACAAATGAATATCCCTTCTAGTTGCATGTGTGCCAACCCCACCATGTTGCATTCATTCAATGATACTATTACTTCTACCTTAGGCACCGTGATCCTTAACATTCGTGTAGGGCCACATACTTTACCTGAACTCTTCTATGTCCTTGAGGGAGAATTCCAATACAACATGTTGTTAGGCCGCCCTTGGATCCGGGCTATGGGATGCATTCCCTCCACCTTACATAGATGCATAAAATTCGAGTATGAGGGGAAGTCCTACACCGTAAAAGCTGACCCTCCCCCCTTCAAAACTTGTAATATGTTATATTGCCCTAATGATGTGCTTGTACCAGTCAAGACACCCATTCATCCAACCCAACCATCTATTTTGACCACACCTCAACCATCCACCTCAACCGCACCTACACCTTCAACCAATGAAACCACCACCGCGAATACCGCTTCCTTCCCCACGACAACATCCCGTCGTTAGATCCCTTAGTAGATGTTTTTCAATGCCTTACACTAGGGGAGTATCACCTATATAAAGTTAGTTCTTTCCATAGCCCACAGAGTACATAAATTTACATGCACATCCTACCTACGACCGTCGTGTGTGGGGAGGTAATCTCCTACAAACCACCTAATTACCGCACCAACCTAACATATGGGGGTGTCGATACATCCTCTGTCACCACTGAACCTCCCCTTGATGTGGTTCCCTTCCAATCTAATTTTCAATATCTAACTAATCATCACTTCGCCCTCACCTTCTTGACGTGCTATGCTTGGAAGGGCTTCGGTTTCGGTCTTTATGAACAAGGCCGACATACGATCATTCCCGTAACTACACGCAAACACAAAGATCGTCGTTATCTTGGATTCTCTGAACCACCTACACCAAAGACACCGCATATCCATTGTATCCAGGAAGATGACGAAGTCACTCCTTCCGAACCATCATCACCCATTTTGCCATCGTCACCCATAGAGTCGATAGACCCTGAATCCATCCCTCCTAACTTTTTTTTTTCATAAACGCTATCTTCCTGGGTCCTCTCACTTATCAACACGATAATGAAGACCCATCTTATCTTCCCCTTCTGTATCCAGACATGATCGAAGAGGACTCACCTTCAATTAATGTTGTTGAGTGCCAGGATGACGACTCCATCCTCACTTACCTTGGTGCGGATGACTCTTATATTCAATGCGCCTTACCATCTGAAACTCAAACCATGTTGAATGAGTCGACTATAGAAATCAACATCCACACAGAGGATGATCCTCACATTGTGAAGATTGGACAATCTCTTAATGCATCAGAACAAACTACCTTTACTACCTTTCTCCGTGCCCACAACCAAGCTTTCACGTGGTCCTACGCTGACATGCCAGGAATTGATCCCAAAATTCTTGTCCATAACATTACCACAGAAACCTTATTCCAAACCAGTTAAACAAAAACTGAGAAAAATGCATCCACGCATTGCCCTCTTGGTCAAAGAAGAGCTTCAACGAATCCTTTTTGTTTCCTTCATCTTACCTATTGACTATCCTCAATGGATTTCTAACATCGTACCTGTTACTAAAGCAATGGGGGGACTTCGGATATGTATGGATTTATGGGACCTTAACCTCACTTGCCCAAAGGATGACTTCCCCCTACCAAGTATTGATCAACTTGTTGATCTCACTGCGGGCCATGAGATGCTTTCTCTCATGGATGGCTTCTCGAGATACATCAAATTTTGGTAGCCCGGCCATCAACATAAAAATGCCTTCATAACTCCTTGGGAATCTTCTCTATCGTGTGTCATGTCATTCGGCCTTAAGAAAGGTGGTGCGACCTATCAATGAGCTATGACTTACATTTTCATGACATTATGCACACTATCCTTGAGGATTATGTTGATGATCTTCTTGGCAAATCGAAACATCACAAAGAACATCTCGATGTTTTAACCATTATTTTCGATCACCTTTGTTATAATATTGTGTTCATCTTCAACCAAAGAAATGTGTCTTTGGTGTCCTTTCAGAAAAACTCCTTGGTTTTATTATCTCTTTGCGTGGCATCGAGGTCGATCCAAATAAATTCCAAGCTATCCTAGAAATGCCCCACCCACTAACCTTAAACAATTGCGTACTTTGTAGGAAAACTCCAATCTATCTGGCGTTTCATCTCACAACTCTCGGTTCAATATCAACCTTTCCATCATCTCCTTAAAAAGGACATTGTCTTTCAATGGAGCGAAGAGTGCCACCAAGCCTTTGAGGCTCTTAAATCCTATCTCTTAACCACCCATGCTTATCCCACCTCAGGACGATCACCCTTTCTACCTTTACCTTTCTGCCACCGACCATGCTATAGGATCCATGCTCGTACATCGTAACTTTGAGCATCGAGAACAAGCCGTTTATTACATAAGTTGTACTCTGGTGGATTACGAGACTAGGTATACACATGTAGAAAAGTTGTGCCTAGCCCTATCATTCATGGCCACCAAACTCTGACACTACCTCCTGAATCACAAAACTTTTGTCATCACCAATGCGGACCCCATCCATTATATGTACACCAAACCTCATCTAAACCAACGCATCGCCCGATGGCTTATGCTCCTCACTGACCTCGACCTTGAGTTTGTACACCAGAAATCAATCAAAGGACAAACTATCAGACCAACTCACGGAAGCCCCTTTACCTGGGGAACAATTTACCAATTTTACTTTCCCTGATGAACTCATTGCCACTCTTTCACTCAGTGATGAGTCGTATCCAATGACCCTCTTCTTCGATGGATCCAAATGCCAGCATGGTGGAGGGGCCGGCATTGTTCTCATTCCTCTGGATGCTGAACCTATGCCTGTTTCATTCTGGCTTGATTACCCCTGTACTAATAATACAGCGGAATACGAGGCCCTTGTTTTGGGTCTCCAGGTTCGTTACACTTAGGTGTAAAATCTATTAACATTTTTGGTGACTCTCAACTAGTCATCAATCAAGTTACGGGCATCTACCAATGTAAAAATGAGGAACTTCAAAAGTACAAACATTACGTGGATTCACTTTTGACCTTATTTACTCATTATTCTATCCAAACCATTCCCCGCTCAACTAATAAATTTGCATGGATACTATGGCTTGCTTAGCCTCACAAATTCCTGCCTCACCAACTGAATCTGACATATTTGTCTTGGTCCAACAACTCTTTACCCCATCTTACTCAGCCCCGGATGTTGGTATGATAAATAATGTCTCCGTTGATTCGCAGGATACTTGGTATCACCAATTTCACAATTACCTTACAACCTCTGTTCTCCCATCTGACCTTACGAGTAATGGAAACGTGCTTTTCTTAAAAGTGTTTCTCGTTACGTCGTCATGGGGGGACTCCTCTATAAACATGGCTTTGATGGCATCCTCCTTCGATGTCTAACCGGCGCGGAGGTTACCTATACCATCCAACAAGTCCATGATGGTATTTGTGGTGGACATTTTAGTGGCCTTACCGTGGCCAAACAAATCCTTTGCCTAGGCTATTATTGGCATACTCTTAATAATGATCTAGCTATTTACGAATATGTTAAGCATTGTGTTATGTGTCAACAACATGCCAACCTTCAACATACTCCTAGCCATCCACTACAGTCGCATGAGATCTTTAGCCTTTCTCACAACGGGGTTTAGACCTTATTGGTGAGATTCACCCATCCTCTTCGCAACGTCACCGTTGGATAATCACAACAACTGAATATTACACTAAATGGGTGGAGGCCATTCCACTCATTTCAACCAAAAAATAGAAAAAATTGTAGAATTCATTAATCATCACATTATCTGTCATTTTGGTGTTCCTCATCACCTGATAATAGATAATGGAAAATCTTTTAAAAACAAGTTATTACAAGACCTTTGTGACAACTTTGGTATCAAACTTAGCTTCTCATCACCTTACTATCCACAAGCAAATGGTCAAACCGAATCTTCTAACAAAACCCTAACCAAAATTCTCATGAAAGTCGTTAACGATTTTGGAAAAAATGGCATGATCACATCCCCTTTGCCCTTTGGGCTTATCGGACTAGCATTTGTACCTCCACTAATGCCACCCCATTTTCTTTGGTATATGGTACCAAGGTTGTCTTGCCTCTCGAAATACAAATACCCTCCCTAAGAATATCTCTTCAGGATATTCTCACAAATGATGATTTCCACCAAGAGTGGTTAGCCCAATTGGAGCTTCTTGACAAGCGTCGTCTTATAGCTCTTGACCACCTTCAAATCTATCAAAAGCACATCAAGCGTGCTTATGATAAGAGAATTCATGAGCATACCTTTAAGGTTGGTGATCTTTTCCTCAAAGAGAATCAACATGTAACCAAACTAGAAAAGAGCAAACGTGGAAAATTTGCTCCTAATTGGATTGGGCCTTACATTATCACTCACACTTATGGATCAGGCACTTACCGTTTAGCTTCACTTAATGGTAAACCTGAGCCTAAACCCCTTAATGCCTTACATCTTCGGCCATTCTACTATTGAATTTAGTGTTATATCACTTCTTATCTACCTTGTGCTCATCCCTTGAGCTCATTTACCACTTCATACACCTTGTTTTGTGCATCTTAAAGTAGAATCAAACTCACGTGGTTTGATCATCACCTCCTCTTACAGATGCCTTCTCCTTTTTAGTCGGGTCCATGACTTAAAAGTATCAAAATAACAAGTTCTCAATTATACAATTCTGGGATATTCTTGAGTCAAACTTCATACAAAACTAGATGCTTCATGCCAAACAGACATCTAGACCTCTAAGTTATACATAGACTGCTCCCTCGAAGGACAGCTATGTGCAAAGCCACTTCTGCTATTATAAATAGACTGCTCCCCCGAAGGATAGCTATGTGCAAAGCCACTTCTGCTACTATAAATAGACTTCTCCCTTGAAGGACAACTATACAAAGTCAGCCTTTATCAGAAGCTTCTCGCATTGATCAGCTTCGTGAAGACCTCAAGAACAACAAAATACATATCCCATGTAGACTTCCCACATCGATCAGTCTATATCCAGAAAAATAAAAGCAGTATTCAAAAGCACTTTTGAGTCATGGACTTGTCTATTTAGGTTTGGTTTTCTTTTGTCAGCATAATCACCTTATAACAAATTCTCTGTGCCCTAGCTCTACCAGCCACCTCACCTCACCATTCTTCAACGCAAAAAAACTCAAGGGACATGACGTATATCCGATATATTGTGATTATACAACTCTTTTCACCTATTGACTTCTCGCATATGCAAGGTACCTAGGGATTCAAGCTCATCCTACGTTAATATGTGGTTTGTTTAGCTCTTCTCAACTATGGGACACTTTTGCCTCTTTTTACTCGAATCTAGGATTATGTGTTGACCTTAATCAGGACATGGTTCCCTACTACTTGGGTAAGCAAAATTTCGCTTCACCTATACCTACACCAACAACGTCAATCCCTTACCAACACCAACAACATTACCCTACCAATATCAATATTTTTACCAACCAAAAATTGCCTAACCACAACCACATTGCCTGAATTCACCTCTCCCTAGTCCTAAGGGAGAACTACATCGGTCTGAGGCCCCTCCTTGCTTTGTGCAATGGGCTATATAGGCAGCACTTAGGAGACATGGGGTCTCCCAAGGTTAGCTCGACCATCCCCTACCATAACCTATCATATGTTGTAAATATAAATATTTTTGTATTTCTATTTGATAACATTCATCTTTATCCTTTTTTTCCAAACAAACATTCAAAACACAACCATTCTCATTATTATCATAACTCAAATCAACATACATATTTAGTTTTATTTAAATGTTAAACAAATACATCTTCTCTATCATCGATTTACGCCTTGGTGTCGACATCCTTATTTATTCTTATACCTCTATGAAATTCATTTAAACCCTTGCGCCTCATCCTGAATCAGGTGGTGATCGTGATCATCGATGCCACTCACCTAGGCCTCTCCATCCTCAAAGGTGCCACTGCTATTGGTTCCTCCCACTAATCTGCCAACATCTCCTGTAACATACGAATACGCCCTCTCACGTGGAGGAATCTTGCCTCTAGTCTCTCCACTCATAACTGCGTGAAACCTCTAACAATCTTGTTGTCTCATTCACCTGTGTTTGAAGCTGGTGAACCAAATCCTGCAGGCGGTCTCTCTCCACTGTAATCACAGCTATGTCAGGACGATCGGCCCTCTCACGTACACCTCGCAGCTCTGCTACCCACCATAATCTATAAGCCTCTGTCGCTCCCGCATCCATTACCCTACGATCGGCTGCTATCTCTTCTGGTCCTTCTGGAGGTGTCGGCCAGGGAGGTGAGAATGATGCCTTGGCATCGATCCTCATGTATGGTCTATAAGCCATGGGTATATCCTGAACAAATCCAAATTTTCACCGCACGCGATCTAGAGGAATCCTCTTATACTCACCTGGCCTGTGCCTGCGATCCACCTCAATCGCTCTACACCCCTCAAATCCTCAGCTATGTTCTCTGTCACCATATAGTTCCCGTAAGGCCTCCAACGAATATCTATAATCGTCACCATCTCCCACATCTACTTATAATACTTGATGTCATCTGTCATGGCCTGGGATCTCGCCTCTTGTTCTGTTTGGACCCATCGTTTGAATCCTAGCCTCTGCACTCCTGCCTCTCTTTCTCTAGATTGGTTGGCCTACTAGTCACACACACACATAATGTGTCATAGGCCCAACAATGTAATAAGTATGCACAATCCGTGTGTCCCTATGATTTCACTGCACCCCATAAACCCATGTATGAGTACGCCAAATATGCGGGTGCCCATGCGAAAGTCATGCTCCTTTCTGTCATTTCCCAAATAATACACATCAATGCTTTTTGAAATCTTCCCCATCCACCCTCGGTAATGCATAATACCCACCGTTATCATTAATACCACTACAATCTTGTTACCTCACGGTGTCTGCATACATTATACCATAAGTGAATGTCGAAACCTTGCAAACCAGTCATCAAATCTCGTGGTCAAATTTGGACCAAATCTCGCTAACATTTCGCTCGCTCCCAAAATCGCGCCGCGCTAGGCCCCACTCGATACACTTGGTCTTCCCGTGTAATTTGGAGCCTCAAAATTCTAAACACATCTTCCAAAGTCACCCATCTCCCCTATTAGCTCAGATAGAAGGTATTCTTTTCCCTAGGATTTCAATCAATGCCTTGACATAGCATGATTACGTGTGATTCGTGAATAATAACGAATTCCACTTAACCCCACACTTAATCTCCACTTTTTCCTGCATCACCTACCCCTTTTTTGGCTTTTTGACTAGCCTTATTTTGACTTCAATCGGCGGACCCACAACCAACCAACCATTTGGCCCGACCAAGGCCGACACCAACCATTTGCCCGACCCAAGGCCGCACGACTAACCATTTGGCCCGACCCACTGGCGCATGACCAACCATCGGCCCGACCCACGGCCGCAACCAACCATTTGGCCTAACCCAAGGCCGCAACCAACCATTTGGCCTAACCCAAGGACACAACCAACCATTTTGCCCGACCCAAGGCCGCAACCAACCATTTGGCCCGACCTAAGGCCGCAACCAGCCATTTGGCCCGACCTAAGGCTGCAACAAACCATTTGGCCTGACACAAGGCTGTAACCAACCATTTGACCCGACCCAAGGCCGCAACCAACCATTTGGCCCGACCCACAGCCGCAACCAACCATTTGGCCCGACCCACGGCCACAATAACCATTTGGCCCGACCCAAGGCCGCACCCACCCAATCAGGCCCGACAACCAACCATTTGGCCCGACCCAAGGCCGCACCAATTAAGTACCTCACCCAAAACCCGCAAATTACAATTTTATCCACCCATCATGTAACTTTTTGTTCAATCAGGCTCACTTATTCGTGTTTTAGCATGATTAGGATACTTGACTTGATCAGTTGACCAACTTTGCCTAGATCGAGACCGTAACGTTTATCTCAACCAAACCAACCATTTGGTACTGCCGAACATGCCTAAACATTCCTGTACCTTACCCGTTATATCCCCTGGAGCTACTTCCTATGCCTTGGATACCAGGATTATATCAACCTTATTTGGATAAACTATCGACCTTTGCCTATGTATTGCTTGTTTGCTCTTCAAATCATGTACCTTGGTCGCACTACTGCATTTCAACGTGCGTCGATGCACTTCCTTGAACTTACCCCACCATATTACCATCATCTCAACACCGGTCACCCTTTATCAACCCTATCCTGATTTCACATCACCTCCATCGTGATAGATTTGAGGGGATTACCTATACCGTTAATCGGGAAACCACTTCTTATTAATTTTCGGTGTAGCTTTACAAGACAAGCTACACGAAAACAAGGGGCTAATGTAGACGCCAAATTTTTGTATTATGACACCTTGTGCCCGCATCTCATTTCACAACCTAACCTCACCACCTAAACCTTGCACAATTATTTATTAATTACCTTATAATTAATAAATCCACATCTCAAACCTGCCACCTCATTTTGCCACCTCATCGCGACCTAGCCCTAACCCTAAACTAACCTAATTAAGACCTATAACTTGGTCTACATCCACACCCATGACTAATTACTCCTCACCCACACCAAAACCAACCTAATAATGACTTGACCAAGCCCACAACTAATCCCTCGGGAGAAAAGGAGGAAAGTTGGATATTTTACTAAAAATAACCCACTTTGACTTAACCGACATCGGTTCTACTCGGCCGCCGTCGATTACGTAACGTAACTTCCATCGGTTCCTCATAAATGGCCTCCCGAACCAAAAACAAAGGATCTGGAACTCATTTTGGAAAGGATCCAGAAATTCATTTGCAAGATAGAGATAAGTGAAGAAAAGAGAAGAGGTTACAGAGAAGGGCATCGAGCCGAAGACTGCAATTGAGCCACTGGATCACTTTCACCCCCATTCAAGCATTGGAAAAGACTGAGGATAGCTTCATCAGCTCATTTTCCAATACCAGATCATCCCAACTGAGCCTTACTATCACTACCACATTCCTTGGACCTGAATCTTCATCAAGAACGAGTAAGTAGTGTCTTGTATGTTTCTAAGCACCATTTCTGAGTCTTTTGATTGATAGTAATTATAAGCTCACTCCTAGATCTACCACCTGCCAGCACCCTACACTTAACCTCCATCCATACATCCTTGTATTTCCCAGAAGATAGTTTTATCACTCTCTGAGTCTTCCCCGTCATCTCACTATTCCCCTCAGCCATCCACCAGTCTAAAAAAAAAACCCCACAATCACCCTACAACCAACCTCTATCCAGAAGTGCCTAGATTACTGACCCTACCAGTGTCGGTTATCCCCTACCGGCAGCGGTTCTCTAACCATGGTGGGTTATCCAGTGACCGGCATCGATCCACTTTGACTTATACTTGAAAACCTTCCTCTCACCTATTTGTCTCCTAACAACCTCGATCCAGTCTAGTTTATCCTGTAACTCGAGCTGAACATATCAATGAACCAAAGTGACCAAACAAACAACATGACGTTTTATTATTGGTAGTTTAGTCTCTATTGCTTTGTAACGAGGTACCTAAATCGTGATTTCACAATAGGTTCTTTATTATCATTTGTGTTAATTCGTATTAAAAGGGGAATGACCACCTTCGAAAGGAATTATAATATTTCTGGACCCAAGCGCTCCCTCGTTTATTGTCTAACTAAAATCTGGTGGTCTTGTATTCTTACTTGCAGGTAGTCCTTCCTAGACAAAAAGGAGTTCTTCACAATCGATCTGATCTCTCTCTACGGTGCGTGCACACCCTCTCAACAATCAACAGCTATTCCTCCTAGCCCTAACCCTTATCTTTTTTCAAGAGAATGAAAGGATAGAAGAAACTCTATTATAAGCTTGAAACATTATGTGTGAAAAACATTACCACACTACAAAAATTCTTAATTTACACATTTGCTTAAACAACACCTTACCTAGAAGAAGTTGTCAATGATCACATGATCATAGGATTGACACTGGCACCCAAATGGTTTATCTATACGGTCATTACCTCAAAGAAAGGACCACCCCTGCCAAATCATAACCTGAAACCTCAACTTTAGATTACCTCTTCATAGGATTCCTTCCTAACCAAAAAACCTTTTTTCTAAAGTTCACAATTCAGTCTAAAATAGCATAAACTAAAGTAACAAAATCCACTCGTGGGATTTTGTGTTTTTCTTAGATTTCTTCTTGAATTGTGTTTTGAGTTGTGAGGATCACATTTCTTCATTTTCTTCTTCCTTTCACACTCCCCATCATAGTTAGAGTATTTTGACTATTTCTGAGTGTGTCAGGGCCTCATATTATCATCCTCGGTCTTCTGGGTTGTTTCTTCATTAAATTTAATTCACAAAAACCATTTTTATTCACTTCTTCAGATTTCATGGCAACTAGTGTTGGTCCAGGTGATCATCATTGGTTCCCATCGACCATCATCTGGTTTACACGATCGGTGTCGATTATTAGGTCTTTTGGTTATTTTACCCAAAAAATATTTCATCACCTTCTCTGCTCTATTTAAATTCATCTAGACATCATCATATTCCCAATATTTTGATATTACTATCAAGTACAATTTCCCCATTTCATTTTTCATTAGTTCTGATTCATTTACTCAAACTAGTGTTTTCCCACAATAACCAGTATTTCCTACTGTAGCATTCATCGGTCCCCCTTTATCATTGTCAGTCATCTTAACCGGCGTCAATTTCCCTTTTTTAATTCTTAATCAAAAAATTGACTAAATTTACCTACCATGTAGAATACAATTAACCTGATACATGCTAATTCACATTGTGTTGACTCATAACCAAACCAATGCCTTTATATTTTATGTTAGTCTTGACCACTCCCACCTAGCTCATCACTACCTTCCATCTTATCACCTATGGATCTAACTTAGCCTATAACCATTTCTACCAATGACGAGAAGTTTTCAAGACTCATTGATCAGAATCCCATGGCCTTACAATACTATCATTCCCACTCATCTACTTAAGACTCCTCATGACATCTAGTGTACAACATGCCTGTATCTATTCCTCCTACCCTCACCCCCACTTCCGCATCAATTACCACTAACTCGGTGTTGTGCTCATCCACATTACCCCTTGTGGTCTCGTAGTTAGGTCCTAACTCGCCATAACTCTTTGCCCCAATGACGTCTATTACACCCGTGGTGTCAACTGTTCCTTCACCAACCGCCTTGAACATGGCCCCATCTACCCCCTTTTCCACATATATACTAGTTGCATCACAACCACCTCTAGTGTGAGCAACCCACACCTCATCCCAAAACCTGGTTCTTTCCATCCCTCAGTATCTACCACTCATTACCACAAGAATCGTTGTGACCACCCCACCTATTTACATGCATCACCAATAACCTCCAATCTTTTCTATCACTTATTCAGGGTACATTCTTCCTATATCTATTCCCCCTTCACATTTTTCATATTCAAAAACCCCATGTACTGGGATGCCATCCATATCATACAACCATCATCAACCTCCCTTTACTGTAGGAGGCACCCATTCCTCACAACCCACTAATGACCTCATTAGAATGGTGATGGAAAAGGTGGAGACATTAGAACCATCAATTTCTAGCTCCTGTAACTCCTTGACCTATGAAGAAATATGTAATGAGCCTATTCATCCATCTATTCCTATTCACCCATACGCTATGCATTAGGAAATTCCCATGTTCAATCATTTCAATAGTAAAGAGGACCCACAACAAAACTTGTATTCATTCAAACATGGGTGCTACCTCATTTCCCATGACGATGCTTTTCTCTTACAAACATTTCCCATGTCCCTAACAGGACCCACCTTATATTGGTATAAAAGTTTACCTAGATATTCCATCTACTGTGACATTCCCATTTTAAGGCTTTAGAAATGAGGGATATTTTTTTTAACACAATGTTCTCTGTTCTAAATAAAACATCATTTAGAACAGACATTCCATGCCAATTAATCTCATAACAGATAACCATATGCAATTGTAATGACTCGGTAATTTACCGATCTCTAAGTCCATGACTCGATTACCCACCAATCTCTCATGTTTGTCTTAAAGTATAGAATACTTTATATATACAATGTATACTTGGATTTCCTACCCTATTCCGGGCTAATGAGTGATCTATTTAAAGAACCTATCTGAATATTTGTTACCAATATTCATCTGACATCATGTTTCTTTAAACTAGGTGACATAGGACAACACAACCAGTAGCTTGCGATACTTTGGCCAAAGATTTTCAACATACTGTTCATGTTACTATTCCTAGACAACATACTTGTCAATTCGAATACGTCACATGTACCTCACTCTATTTTTAACTATAATGGTCTTTACTTACTACTGTCAGGTCCACTTGCCCAAGGTTTATCCCTAGTCTAGGTTAGCAACATAAAATTTTATAGGAAGATGCTCATAATAACTTAGGGTAAATGGGCATACTCGACCAACCTAAGTCGACCAAAGTTTCCAAGGTACCACCGAGTCATGAAAGCTACTTCCTATTCTAAACATGTTACTAACTTGACCTAGAGAGAAACTAAGTTCAAGTCTAGATGTGTGTAGATCTAGATGAACAAATACGGAAGGGTGTTACCACATATCAACTACTGACACTATATCCTCGACAAGCCCTTGGTCTTCTCGAAGGTACAATCCTACAGTTGGCATGTGCCAACATCCATTAAAATTGATTCATCATGATGTACATACCCCTTGGTGGTCATTAATTCATAATTAAATTGGATTAAGATTTAGATTGTAGCAACTATTCCTAACCCTAATTCCAACATTCATTCAGTTCTATATCCATAATTAATATGATTTGATATTAAGAACTTCATTAAGTCATGCTTGCATTTATGTTCAATAGCTCATCATAACAAGCAGTTATCCCAAAATAGGGCAGCAAACATCAAACATTTAATTTTTAATGCAACCTAACTGTCAAAAGGGCGTGTCTTCCACCTAGGTACAACTAGTATTTACTTTATATAAATGAAGTAAAAGATTAAATATCATAACCACCATTCCTTTTATTTTTCATTCTTTTGAGAGAGGAAGAGTCTTCCTCTACATGGTTAGATGTTAGGGTTAACATAAAAATTTTATCATTCATTACTCATATAGTTTAATTGTATGTCCAATGCATATTTCATTATTAAACTATAGTTGTTTAGTTAGAGAACGACATCTTTTATAATTTAACAAGTTTCATTATAGTAAGGGAGATTGTACTATCCCCTTAATCCAACTTATTAATTGATAACAATAATAGTACACAAACAAATATAAAGAATATTGACAAGATATCATTACTATTTCCTTCATATAAAGTATAAGAGAATTTACACCACAATTTGGAGTTAGTCACCAAACCTTCAAATTCATCAAGATAAAATATACACTTTACAAGACTATGCATTTCAGGCATACTGCATGTCGATCAACATTAAGATCATAAAAGAACATAACTTTTCTTTTTCAATACAACTCAAGAATGAATCGAAATTCTTTACAAAAGATCCAGACTTAAATAAGCCAATACTAAAAGATGGAAAAAGCGAGATCCGGTTACCGAAAACAATGCACCACAATGCAGTTGCACTCCGATGGTAACGTCAAGCTCCAATGCAATAAGAAAGATTTGAATCAATGGAATGAAAATGCAAGTAAGAAAATAGGTCTTCTCATGCTCATAGATCGAAAAAAGGAAGTACAAATAGGGGTGTTGTGTAACCCCCATGCCTAAATAAGGAAAGAAAATCAATGATGCCACTAACACATATGACGCCACTAAAGGAGGAGTTACAATTCCAAATAACGAATGTAACTCCTATGACGCACTGATGCAAATTAAAATGACAAATTCTATGACAAAATATGCCACTTTTCATTTGACTTCCTAAGACCTATGACTCTCGCAAGCAGAGATGACTCATTAGGTGATGTGGATGATGACAAGGTATGTCACACACACCAACACCCCCTTCATCAAAGTCAAGGAAGAGGTCACGGTAAGCCATAACAGAAAAGAAGACACCCCTAGACAACTAAGAAAGATGTGTCAATGGGGCTCGATAACTAAAGACCTGATAAGGTGCCCATATATAAAAAACATATTTCTAGAAAGAATAATAGGAGAAGAAGTAAAGAGAGCTATCCAGGCTCCTTCGAAAGATGATTTCAATAGACTCCTAATGAAATCAAGGGACCAAAGGTCCATGACCGGTGGAGGAAGGAGGAGGAGCATGGAGTGTGCGGGAAGGTGGCCCAATATGGGAAGGAGATAATATATCAAGAGAAGAGGTGAAAACCCTATCAATCTCCATCGAAGAGGTAATAGTTGCCATTACATTCTTGAAGAGGGGGCTTGAAAGTTCTCTCAACACACAAGAACAACTTGTAGAAGAGAGAGGATTCTTGAAAAGTATACACTTTCCTAAGATATCTAACTGTCCAACTTATGCAGGCATTGGAACCCTTTGAAATGAGATTCCAACTTACATTTATAGAAGAATATGTGAGAAAGAAGAGGAAAGGTCATAATTACATTCCTAAATTGAAGGCCCATGATGTATTTATTGCAGTTAGTTGAACCACCTGAGAAGGTTCCATCATGGGTCATTAATTGCCTGATGACCTAGTCTTCTCAATTAATTAAAAGAATATTTAAATAAAATATTTAAATAATAATAATAAATATTATTATTAAAATATTTAAATAAAAATATTAATTTAATTAACATAATGTCGAGACCCCCCCGTTGACCCATTTGACTTGAAGAGGAGGGGGGTCCATGTGGATAGAGTCTGCACAAATCTCAACTCGGTGAGCTTTGAATCCTCTAACTCGGTGTTGCAATTGATTTTGAACCCCACACCAACTCTTTCCTCGTCTTGGCAATCGGGCTCTTTTGCATTGAGTCCTTTGAATGGTGAGCTATCAAACTCGTTTCTTATCATTTTCCTCTGTTAACTTGAAGCCATTTATACATTCCATGTTCAAACTTCATGAAACATCACCACGAGCTCCCTGCGAAGTCACCGAGCTCTTCATCTAGCAAACGATCTTACCTTTCCTGGGCTCAAATAGGGAAAAATGTTATCCAATTTTACGCACATGGAAAAATTGGAAAACAGGGCCTTATTACTATCAAATCACGACATTGGTCCCAGGGACCCACTTCTGGTCATCAGGTGAGATCGCTCATTTTTTTTTGGTATGCGAGCCATCAAGGAGTTCGATAAGCTTATCTCGCTCGGTCGAGCTAAAATAGTGTCAAATCAGGAATAAAGAGACGAGTCATCAGAGGAGTTCGTGCCTTGTCCTAACTCGGTCATAACTCAGATCACAAGCCTTAGACGAGTTCATGAGTAGGAAATGTAAGTTTAGTAACCGAGTTTGGCTTGTCATAAAAGAGTCTCGATAGGAGTGGAGGATGTTTTGATGGTTGGCTCATTGAGGCAGAGAAATGATGAGTTCGACCCGGTTTAATTCAACATGGAGAGATTGATGCTTCCTTGTTGGAATATGAATTCAGTTTTAATGACTCGATGGAGACAATAGTGCCTCAAGATTTGGTCGAGCTTCTTCCATGGAAGTGACTTTCCAAAGTGAAAGGGCGAGACAACTCAACTAAAACTTTATCTCTTTCTTCTACTACGGCGGAAATATTTTACAACAATGATCACAAATGTGGTCGCATGCAACCGAACATCGGGATCGGCAACACCAACGGTTCCTTGGGATCACCTGCGGCAGCGATCACAATCAAATCTCTCACGGAGGCCACTCATTTTCGAGATAAGTTTACTTCTCTACCCTGTAGCTGCTACGTATAGCCAATTACTTCCTCACGGCACTTTCCTAGGAGAATTTCAGTTCTACGCTCAAAGCGGCCGAGCATTCGATGCACAGGCATGTTGCAGTATAGTAGAAGCCTTTTTGAGCAAGTAAGTCATCCAACTATGTTATCTGATCAGCATCGAATGCATCCTCAAATTCAGGATTTTCCTTCAAGATATTTTTATGAAAATCGATTAAGTGACAGTGAGAGTGTTACCAGGGAGACTTGATGAAATTTATTACAAAGATTCTCTATCGAGATCTTACTTGTTTTACGATGTAACTCATGGAAGTGGATCTCATAGAGGTGGAACTGTTTCATATCAGAATATTCATGGAGCATAATTTTCTTTGCAATTATATGAGCATCTTCAACGAGTCACTAAGTTGGCGAGCATAAAGGATTCTATCGGAATTATCACACCTTACAAGCTACAGCTGAAATGTTTGCACCGAGAAAATGATGTCTCCTCACACTATGCGAGAAAAGTGGAAATCGGTGGCCATCATCCAAATGAAATATGGCCAATGATAACAAAACCCCGCATTCAATTTTGGACGTGGGAAATAAGGCGAGCAATGCCAAGTGGGTTTTTGTGGATGGCAAGCCAAGGAAGAAATTCCACGCGGGGAGATTTGGAGATGGACCACCAAGTGGAAATTTTGGGTTGGTAAACCATGTTGTTCACTCTGCGTGAAAGGGAGAAATCGGATCAAACTGCCAAGCGCGGAAATATTACGATGGCTATCCATCATGAGACTTCTGCATGGGCCATGTAAATGGAATTCCGCGCAGCTTGGAGTGGTCCGAGTCTTTGTGCGAGTCACTCGGAAGGTAAGTCGGGGAACGTGGGAATGAGACAGTTGAAGTGTTTAACAGGATTGGACGTGGTGGTCTAGCCTGGCCAAAATCGAGTATGACACGAAGATAGGTGAAGGAGGCTCCACACATTCTGCTTACCACGCATAACATCCCTATAAACCCGTCTACATATCTTCAACTATTGCGGACCTGCATTTCCAGGAATATGCTTTCACATGAAAGAGACGCCTTCTCATGGAATACCATAATTGCAGCTTACAGAAGACACACGTTTCCTCACGAAGCGTTGATACTGTTTCACCGAATGCAACAAACAGATGTCTGACCTGATCAGTTCGCCTATGCCAGCATACTTCTCCCAGCTGCCATGACCTTCTCCTCATCCTCTGTATAATTCTAAACTTGATGTGGTCACGCATGCAGTGCGCTTATAGGAAACAAATATTCACTGCTATGTACAATGGATTAGAGTCACGCTATTCGAGGCTTCATAAAAATTTCCCGAGTTAGGAGATGGAAGTTTATTACCGTGCAGAATGAAACGATTCATATTGCTCAGCATGTTTTAAACTAGAAACGAATTGAATGTGAAGGTCAACTCTGAAATACCTGGTCGGCCTTTTTGCATGCTACATCCTTGTTACTCGTAAATGGTCTCTTTGAGAAACTCTGAGGGTAGAAGAAATATTTATACCCTTCCATTATGTACGTCCAATCAGACAATAAAAATATTCTTTTACCAGGTTCAGAGAAACTTGTTTTTAACAATGAACGATTATACTGTAGTTTCAAGCTAATTTTAGCTAGCTTATTTCTATTAGCTTTTATCCACGACTAAGGAAGAATTCATATGGTTGTTACCTGTACATTTTTCCAAGGTCCTTTTGGTTGCCCCAGTTGTTCAACGTATTTTTTGAAGGGCTTATTTTATGTGTTGCAAATTGTAACATAAAGGATCTTTTTAGTTTATGGAAAAATGAGTATATGGTTTAGCTCACAGCTACCTATGCCATACTAAGATCCCAATAGTGGCATAATTGTTGATTGGAGCCGAGATTTCCGAGTGCACTACCAGAATACCAAAGGGATTTTTGGCCAAAAAATCAGTCTTAAGGGTGTCTATCGACATGTTATGGGCATGAGCCTGGGTCATCATCATGGCAGCATTAGGTCTTTATTGGTAATGGCATTTTCTCATCGTTTGGAAGGTACAATTGTGCTTATTATGGCCAAGCTAAAACATTCTTACTGCAAGTTTTATATGATAAGGAAGAACCATGAGCATTGTGGTAAAACCATTCTTTTTAGAAATGTTGGGTTAAGCTCGACATTCAGTGAGTTTGAGCCCAGGAAAGGTAAGATCGTTTCTTTGGATGAAGAGCTCGGTGACTTTACGAGGAGCTTGTGGTGATGTTTCATGAAGTTTGAATGTGGAATGCATAAATGGCTTGAGTTAACGAGAGGAAAATGATAAGAAAAGAGTTTGATAGCTCACCATTCGAAGGACTCAATGCAAAAGAGTCTGATTGCCAAGACGAGGAAAGAGTTGGTGTGGGGTTCAAAATCAATTGCAACACCGAGTTAGAGGATTCGAAGCTCACCGAGTTGAGATTTGTGCAGACTCTATCCACATGGACCCCCTCCTCTTCAAGTCAAACGGGTCAACGGGGGGGTCCCGACATTATGTTAATTAAATTAATATTTTTATTTAAATATTTTAATAATAATATTTATTATTATTATTTAAATATTTTATTTAAATATTCTTTTAATTAATTGAGAAGACTAGGTCATCGAAATTAATGACACATGATGGAACCTTCTCGGGTGGTTCAACTAAGCTATGATAAATACATCATGGGCCTTGATTTAGGAATGTAATTATGA
This sequence comes from Taxus wallichiana var. yunnanensis, assembly GCA_018340775.1. NCBI lineage: Eukaryota > Viridiplantae > Streptophyta > Pinopsida > Cupressales > Taxaceae > Taxus > Taxus wallichiana. The sequence goes on from CM031239.1 coordinate 620,190,416, forward strand.
CCTTTCCTCTTCTTTCTCACATATTCTTCTATAAATGTAAGTTGGAATCTCATTTCAAAGGGTTCCAATAGTTCAGACAAGTTGGACAGTTAGATATCTCAGGCAAGTGTATACTTTTCAAGAATCCTCTCTCTTACGCAGTTGTTCTTGTTTGTTGAGAGAACTTTCAAGCCTCCTCTTCAAGACTGTAATGGAAACTATTGCCTCTTCTGAATGTATGATGCATTGTGCATGTTATTGAAGCAATAAAAGTGTGTGTTTTGTGACTAATCTCGGTCCTTTCATCCTTCTATGCTTCTTTGTGCCTTTCTCATACTTGCAGGTACAACATGCGAAGTTTAAGTTTCTATTACGAGTTCTTGGAGTTTTGTGCTTATCAGTGGTGAAGTATTGTATGCGGTTTAGTTGTGGTGTCTATTCACCCTTCTTGAGTTCATCCTTCTTCACTGGGAAACTGGTATATTTCTCGGTCTGATAAAGTTTAACAAAGGGAACGCGTGTCTCTTAGTTTGTGGTATCCTGTACCCTCTCTAAGTTGCATTAGGTGAAGTTGACCTGTGGTGCACACACCCTCTTCAAATTAACCCTTCCTGAATCTGAAGACACCCTTTATTTGGTGCATCACCATCCCTAGTATAGTTTCATTTCTGTAAATCTCTTTCCCTAAAACCCCATGAAAATGTTAGCATAGGACTAGATAATCATTTTTGTTACACTAGGAGTAGTACAACACTTAGTTTAGGAAGAGGAAGTCAGCCTGCTCCGGAGGTTCACCTCAAGCCCAAGTCCCATAGCTTGAGAGGTGATCCCATGTGTCCCAATCACACCGAGCGTCCTATTCACATCCCATTCGGAATGTGCGGTGATTTGGCGACAACAGTTTTTAGCATGCCGGTGGGATAGAGTTGGTACTTATCTTCTCACTTACACAAGTCAAAGTACTGCGACTCTATATCTCTAGATTCCAAATCTCGGTGCACAGTAACTTATGCGAAGAATTCGAGACAAGAGATTCTTCAAAGAAAGGAAAATATCAAAGATATCGAAATTTCCTTGTCTCCTACAAAGAGAAGCAAAAGGGGCATTTACACATCCCAGATTGCATATTTACCTCGTAGGGGTCATTCAACTCCTCCTTATGGAAGATTTCCTCCACCCAGAACAATCAACCTTTCATTGCTATGGTGAGGAACCAAGTTTTCCCCCTTTCAATGCAAGCGGTACTCTTATGTTGGCTCAACGTGACCCGATACCTGTGCGGCACTCAAAAGTTTACCCTTCTACACGAGGGAAACTCACGTTACTCCAGTGGAGCATATCTTTGATGTAGCCACATCTTTGCGTACATAATATCACCAAAGAAAACGTTGCGATTAGACTTCTTGCTACCTCTTTCAAGGAAAATCACTTGATGGTTTCACGAGTTAGGTGTTGGCACTATAACCACTTGGGACGAGTTAGGAGAAAAGCTATGTAAACAATTTGAAGACAAAAGTGATCACCTATCACTTTTGGAACAACTTACTACCATAAAGAGAGCTTCCCGAGAATACATGAGTGATTTCGACTTCCGATTCCACGAGAACTTGGAATAGGATTCCGGTGCTCATAAAGCCTTCTATGCATAATGCATTCTTGTACTATTTGTGAGCCTTGAATAGCGATGTAGTAGTTATGATCCAGTCCATGGGAGGGACTACACTTCTTGATGCTTACGAAGTTGCCATAAGTGCAAAGAATTCTTTGATTCAGGCTAGAAAGATAGCTCCATGACCACCAATGCCCTTTTCTCCAGATCTTATGAATCATCAGCCTATCATTACTCCTATTCCAGTAGACTCCAGGAAACCATCTCAATCTTCCTCTGCCTCTTCAAATGACCTATTTGAAGTCAAGTCACTACTGCAAAATTTTGGAAATGAGCTCGTTGCACTCAAAAGGCAACAATTTCAATACAATGTCTGTATCAGCCACAAAATCAGCAGTATCAAGCTAACCGTTCTCCTTTTCAAGGGAATAATCAGCCTCAAAATCAAACTACAAGTCAAGTTGCAAATGTCAGGCCCTTGAACTTTCATAACCCTCTTGCAGCTAGCTCATCTAGAGCTATAGTACCTGTTCAAAATAATCTGTTCAAGACGAAGAATGGTGTTATCCTTTCTCTCAACCTCACAATCAAAATATTTGTCCCAATGGGGTTCTTAGCTAGGCCCTTATGGTTAAAAGTGTATCTGCCCCTTCAAAGTTAACAAACAATTCATCTACGCAAGAAGTAGTAGATCAACCGCAGGCACCTGAAGAATCCGCTTTGCTAAACTGGCAAGTAGAAGATTTTTACGGATTGAATATAGATTCTTCATCAGTGGTAGTAAACACTCGTTCCAAAAGAGAGCAATGGAGCCTCAACCTCTCAAAGCTGATCGAGCATCCACTTCTCAACCTGGGTTACAAATGGAAGTTGATAAAAATGCGGGAAAGAAATCACCAGAAACACCAGCTAGCCACACCACAGGGAAAGATGGTTCTCCAGGCATCACGGTACCCAAAAATTTTTTTCCAAAGGAGGACCCCAATGCCCAAAAAAATTTCATCAAAGTTGGAGAGATTCCCTTTAGCATAGTAGAACAAATGAAGAAAACCAATCGAGCATTACCATGTGGGATGCACACTCAATCCCTTCCCAAAGAAACATTGCGAAGCTCTGAGCAGGTTTAGTACAACCAGCGGATCACCAAGCCATGGAGTGACAAATGCTACAAATTTGTGTCAACATGAAGGGAAAATCATTCCTACGAAAAACAAACCACCGCCATTCTACATTTCCTGATCATTGGCGACCACAGTACATAATTGCATGATCGATTAAGGTGCCGTGGCTCTGTCATGCCGAAACAAATTACAGATGTACTAGGCATACAATATGCGCCGATTCAAGAGGGGTTGTTCATTGGATGGCACAACTGTTATTATCTGTTGGGGTTATCAAAGGACTTCAACTTACCATTCATGCATGCCCAAGTTTGTCATTCACCCAAGACATATCGGTCATTAATCTCCCTCCACTCTTTTGCCATCTACCTATCACGGGATTTCACTACCAAGATGGGTGGTTACCTATCACCCGATTGGTCGCATATGATTCTCGTGGACTAGATACAAAACCAAAGTAACTATAAGGGCGAGAACCAATCTTCCATAATCATGTAGAACCCTACACTTGCTAGTCCCATAAATGGAAATTACACCATTGGTGATCCGGAAGAAGAAGATGCCAATCATGAACCAACCACCCTTGTTGAAGAAGTCCGATAATTTGCTAGATGAATTATGTAGAGATCATCGATCACGATCCCTACGCTGATGTATTGGTAGAAGAAGAAGCTAGTTTGTTGGTCTTGGAAGAAACAAGATTAGGTACTTCTTGTATCCATGAAGAAGATACGCGATCAAACCACAACTTGTCAAAACACCAAGTGATTCTAAAGGATTGTGGCAATTTTTCTTCGATGGCTCAAGAAGTAAGAATGGATCCGATGTGCGGTGTTATGTTAATTTCTCCGAGGGGAGATAAGTACTTCTCATCTTTCGATTTGCGGTTCGGTTGCACTAACAATGTTGCTGAATATGAGGCTCTTGTGCAAAAGAATTCAACTAGCCCAAAGGAAGGGAATCAAGGCCCCGACTATTTTTGGAGATAGTGAGTTAGTTGTTCATCAAGTTTCGGCATGTAGTACATCCAAAAATAATATTTTAAGATCATATAAGAATCGATTCTGGACTCGATTGAAGATTTGAAGCTTTTGGAATCCATGCAATTCCTAGAAATCAAAATCAAGATGCAGATAGGCTTGCTACAATTGGTTCACAATACAACATACCAGTTGATATCATGAAAGAAGGGCAGCAATTTGTTAAAATGGTGGTTCAACCAGCAGTCCCTGATAATGTGAGTAGTTGGCAAGTGTTTGATAGTGACAAACAAATTGTCCTCTTCCTACAAGAAGAGGCGGAGTTTGCTACAAAGAATCAAGATAAGTTGCAGGAGTCATATGGTGAGAAAATTATCTAATTGAAAAGCAACAAGTTACCAAAAGGTTTAGTCACTTTGGAATCCATTTTCAATTCAGATGACCAAGCCACAAGACAAAGCCCTAACATGGTGGTCGGGAGAAGAGTATTTTGAGGAAGTTGAGGTATCAAATGAAAAATTTCTTAAGATCGGAAAAGTGTGTACTTCAAGAGAAAGAAGCTTTCATCAAACTTTGTCAAGAGTATCATGACATCTTTGCATGGAGCTATAAAGATCTGCATGGTTTTGATGCAGGTCTAGCACAACATACCATCGAACTGGATCCTAATGCTAAGCCGGTTAAGTAAATGCAGACACCAATTAATCCCAAAATTGAGCCACTAATGAGAAAGGAGCTAACCAAGCTCATCGAGGCTGTATAATTTTTCCCATCAAGCATTCCTCATGGGTAGCCAATTTGGTGCCCGTGAGGAAGAAGAATGGAGAGATCCGGTTATGCATAGATTTCGAGGATTTGAATCATGCATCATTAAAAGACCATTATCCTCTTCCATCGATGGAGCAGAGCCTTCAAACAGGGGTAGGAGCTCAAATATTTCCTTTTCTCGATGGATATTCGAGTTACAATCAAATCCTAGTCCAAGAATCCAACCAATTCAAAATGGCTTTCACTACCAAGTGGGGCACGTATGCCTACAATAAAATGCCATTCGGATTGTCCAATTCCGGGGCTACTTTCCAAAGAGCCATGGACATGGAATTTAAGGGACTAATCAACAATATTATTTTAGTTTACCTTGATGATATAACTGTATACTCTAAGCATGCAGAAGATCACATCACGCATCTAAGGAAATTTTTCCAAAGGTGTAGGGAATTTGGGGTTTCACTTAACCCCAAGAAATGTATTTTATCAGTGCACAAGGGAAAATTGTTGGGGCATGTTGTTTCAACAGAAGGATTATAAATCAATCCAGCCAGGATTCATTCGATTATGTCCTTATCTCTCCCAAGTCACAAGAAGGGCCTCCAAAGTTTTCTGGGAACCATAAATTTCGTGTGGAGATTCATCCCTCAATTTGTGACATTGGCTAAACCATTGACAGCCATGCTAAAGAAAAACATGCCATTCTCATGGACAAAGGAAGGATGAGAAAGCTTTGAAGCCATCAAAACAGCCATTTCTCAAGCTCCCACACTTGTGAACCCCAGGTTTGACAAAGACTTTATCCTTTATGCTTTTGTAGGTCAAGAGAGCATTTCAGGATCCTCACCCAACAAAACAACAACTTGATGGAGCAACCAATCGCTTTCTTCAGTCAATCCCTCAAAGACTACGAGTTCAAATACTCATTCCTTAAAAAGCAAGTCTTTACGGTTATTCGAGCTTTGAAGAAATTCAAGCACATGTTGTCCAACAACAAGATTCATCTGATGGTGTCTCTTCCAGTGTCAGGAGTTTTTGCTTGAACAAAGAAATGAATGAAAAGTGTGTTTGGATGGATCACAAAGGTAATGGAGTATGATGTGCACATCAAAATCAATAAACTTGTCGAGAGGTAAGGGTTTATGTCAAGAAACTTGCAACGAAATGGAATCAAAAAGTAATGAGGACGTGACAATCCTAAATACTTGATGAGGATGTTGATCAAGTTTGATTGGTTATCCAAAATGAAGAATTTCATCTTCTCGGGAGCATACCCGACAAACATGGATAAAAGCAAAGGCAAACTTTCTGTCTTCAATCTATCCCATATGTTTTGGTAGATAGCGTTCTCTTTCGAAAATATTTGAACAGCGTCCTCCTTCGGTGCGTAGGACCGAATGTAAGTAAGATACTAGAAGAATTTCATAATGGCCTATCTGGAGGACATTATTCCACACGAACAACTACTACCAAGATCATGCGAGCCGGCTACTATTGGCGGATTATTCAAGGATGCCCATCTTTGGGTAAGGAAATGCAAAGAATGTGCCTTTTTCACGGTAGCGAAGCTTAGCAGCGCTTCCATTGCATCCAATTCAAGTGGATCAACCCTTTGTTCAATGGGATTGGACTTCATTGGAATGATTAATCCTCCATCCAAAGTGATGGACATAAGTGGGTCCTTACCGCAAATGTATATTTTACTCGATGGACAGAGGTGGTAGCATTAAAAGAGAGCAATGAAAAGCGAGTTCTAGATTTTTTGGAGGGTATAATGACGAGGTTCGGTGTTCTGTTTCTGATCATTTCGGACAATGCGCCGCTTTTCTTGGTATGAAATTGAGTGAATGGGCTTTATTAAAAATGGGGTATACCTCAAAACTTCATCCAATTACTATCCTCAAGGAAACGGATTGGTGAGTCTAGCAACAAAAACCTCATAAGGATTATTAAGCACACAATGGAGACTAACAAGAGGACTTGGCATACACAGCTTAAGACTGCCTTATGGGCAGATCGGATCACACCTAAAAGTGCCATCGGAAATTATCCTTTCATTCTTGTATATGGATGTAACATCCTCATTTTAGACAATAGAACAAGTCAAAAAAATTTTTTTTTTTTTTTGATAATTGCATCTTTTAGGTTCTAAATACATAATTTAGAACTCACAATTCAAATAACCATTTATATAACAGACAACCATATGCATCTGTAATGACTCGGAATACCTCCGATCTATTCATTCCATGACTCGGTAATCTACCGATCTATTCATGAGTAAAAAGAGTTAGTGTTTTTATTTAACACAATACTCGGCGGTTCTCTTCCCTAACTGGGATTCGAATGCTCTGTCCCAAGGAATCTAACCAAATAAGCTGTTACCATTATTCATCGGCATCTCATCCCTTAGACTAGGTGAATTAGGACAACGCAATCAGCACTTGCGATACTTTGGCCAAAGATTTGAAACATCTTGTTCATGTCTCGTATTCCTTAACGGCATACTCGTCAATCTGGAATACGTCCTTCACCCCATTCATATGTTATATAGAATGTCTTATACTGACTACTGTCAGTCCTTTCTTTCACAGCTGAATCACTCGGAGGCAGATTAACAAGGTGATAATGTTATATGGATGCCTACGAGGATTAGGGATATGAGGACATACTGGTTCAACCTTGCAATTCAACCAGTGTGTCATGATACCCCAAATCTCCGAGGCAGTCTTATAACATGGCCACGTTCTTAATCGGTCCCAAGGTAACTCGTGCGAAATCAAGTGTAAATCTTAGCGATCAATGCAAAGGGTGTCGCCATAAGTCACCTGCATTGTTGTAACTTCGAGAAGATCCTAATCTTCTCGGAGGTACAGCCCTGCAGTCGACCTTATGTCGTCATCCTTTAAATCCGCCTCGAGAAGATCTACCCAAAAACAAGCGTTACGCACTAGAGATTAAATTACTTTAAAGACTTTTCCTAAGGTTAGCCTTTCCAAATCCTGGATTCTTTGTCTTAAGACGACCCTCCTCTAAAAGACTCATTACAGGTAGAGGTATTACGGTCACGCTCTCATCAAGGAGTCATTAGAATACACCTGATTCCAAAGCAACAGAACGGGACAATTTCTCATAACCAATGCTTGAGAATGCCATCTGATCTCCATTGATTGCCTATCAGTTCTCTTAACTGAATTTATATCATACTTTTTAGTTTAAAGATATAAATGATTTAGAATCCAATTTACTATTGTCCTGTTATACTTAGGACTAGGGATTAGTAATTCAATCCAACTTGTTTAGCGTTATCTTTTAGGCTCAATTTTAACCTATCCCCAAGAGAGACAATAATTAAATTACAATATTGCTTTTGCGGAGCAAACTAGAACTACTAAATACTCATAAGAATTTAGTCTAATTACTTACAAGCTTTCATTGTCAATCACAAAAGCATCCATATTATACAAAGATAACTATGCCTCTTCGTTCGTATGTGAAGAAGTTCATCATTCGAATAGAATACAACACATAAGTATCAAACACTTATTTTCATTCCTTTCAAACTCGTGACAATTACATTTTATGCAACAAAGATACTTGATATAATGCTAACGGAAAAGAAACATCTTTTCTCATATAGTACATCCATAAAATCAAGCTGTAATTCATAATAAATCAAATAAACAATCTGATCAGCCTATCAGATCTGCATTGCTTTTACCCTCTTACGGCAACCATCTGCAAAAATAGTCAACATGAGTCGGTTGATGAGTGAGCATGATAAGCACTAACTTTTAAAACAATTGCAATCCATCAATTGTTTTCATTAAACACCCTGTTTAAATGAGATCAGATATTCACATAAGTAAACATAATCAGACTATGCCCTTGTAATACAGAATGATTACAATTATGTAACTCTATCATTGTTACAATTAGTCTTAATCATTTCCTAATATTTCATCAAATATTAAGAAACAAGGAACGAATGCACACAACAATCATTAAACCCAAAATCACAACATTGGTCAGATTGTTTCATTCTCCAAAAAGGAAATAACATAACAATTCGGGATTCCACCAATATGTTACAAACAATTTCCCACTGATAGTCCATTATCAATAATATTAAATAAAGGAAGAGAAAGAACCAAACCATTCATACTTCCTTTCACATAAGTTCATCACTGTACTGCCTTCACATATGAAAACAGTCAACCAGTATATAAATGAACAAGTTAGACAAGCCGCAAACAAGATCACTGTTTAACTAAGAACAAAACACAAGGAAACTCTTGTATAGCAACTAACACATCATCAAATCATGTATCAATCCTAAGCCCAATGCTAGTTCCTTTTACACAGTAAGGCTTATCACCAGTTGAAAACAAGAGCTACAAGCGTATCGCTGAAAACAACAACTATTGCATCAACAATCTAAGGTTTCCCAAAGGACTATGCTATGTTGCCCACACGGTACTTCCAAATCATGCACAGTCGATCGGACAGATCAAAATGGAAGGAAACATAGCATACATATTCTTGCTCAGTCAAAATCGGACTGAAGTGAAGGAAAGGAATTCAACCAAACGATCCTTACCTTGCAGCATGCAAGTCTTGGTGCGTTATTCGCGACTTACCCTAACAAGGTCAAAACACGAAACAGTCATCCAAACTAAGGATCTCAACAATGACAAAAAATAGTGTCCAGGGTCGAATTCAGAAAGAGACAGAAGTACTGGTTACCCTTCCAGAAGTTCTATGATTCAAACGGATGTATCAATTCAAGCGAATGCATAAGAATTCATACTGTCATTCATCAACCAAGCATAACAATAACCAGCCAATAAATTACTCTCAGCCAGTCGCTTTATACTAATTTGCACAGGTTGAAGATATACATGTCTACATAAACATCTGTAACTCAAAATCCCAAAAACACGAAGGGATCCCAATGGTTCAACAAGATCGAAATGCATGTTCATCCATTAAGTCACTACAACTTAACTATATTTGGTTCAAAATATACAATGAATTATTCAATCGACTCCTCAGAGTCGTCCAAGTCACACTAGTATATATATATATATATATATTTGCCTTTATGCTTCATTAAGGATTTTGCACTCATAACCACTGAACCCAACAAAGAATCAAAGAAATTGGCCGATAAATCAATAGACGCCATTCATGGTTAACAATCAACATCAACCAAGTAAAACAAGTCGAATACCCTTATCAAGCAAGGGAATCTATTGGGCCGCTTCGAAACTTTCGAAGAGTTTTCACATGAAATAAAAATGCATACACAGAAGTCTTTATCCTTCAATTATTTCAATATAACAAGAATCAACCAAATCATTTTATACGCTTATAACAAGATCAACGACCACGAAACAAAGACATATCATGGTCTCATACTACGCATAGGTATATTCCAAGGGCTCACGCCAAACAGGCCGAACACTCGCATATTGTTAATAAATACCTCTCATGCATAATCCAGGAAGAATGCACAAACAAGTAGAGTTAAAATTCGATTTCCACAAACACCCAACAAACGGATTTGAAGAAAAATCGAACCAGAAGAAATACAGTGCCAATAATCAAACTAGATCTCATAGAAAATTCATCTAATCTTCACAAAACAAATGAACAGAGTTGTTTTAATGAAGACATTTGAAAGACAGCAAAATATTTAAAGGATAGGGCCTAGCATGCCTGTATTTTGATCGAATTTCCGAAGAAGACCAGAGGAAGAGCTCAAACTTCCTTTTCTTTTTCCCAATACAAATGACCAACAAAATTTATTGTCCCATTTACAATATATCCTCCATGGTAGAGAAAGAGCCGAGAATTTCATTCTCGCCATGCAACTCAAAGAGAAGGCTGGTGCTATGAGCAGGTAAACTAGCAGAGAGAGAGAGAGAAGAAGACCGAAAATCGCGATACACCAAACAAACCTTCCAACTTCTCGTTTGCATGCTGTTGTTCCGCGAGCTCGGCTCGACTCCCTAGACATTAAATGCCATTAAACCAATTTTCCCGCTTAATCTCAACTCCCACCGACCGCGAAATTGGCGGCAGTCCATCCAAAACTCAAGTTCATTTCTAAACTTAGTAATTGCCAAGTCTGCCCAAGGTTAGCCGCCGCTAAGCCTCCGCCATATGCCTCCCTCATCCTTATCCTTCCCATTTATTGCCATAGAGAATAGCGCCCATGGTTCGCCACCCTTCAAAGGCCCCTTCCCAAAAACTCTTAGTTAGCTAGGTTAGTATCTTAGGTTAGAGTTTTAGGGTAATGACCATGCTAACCATTTTACACTTAGTTATTATTTTAGGATCATAACACATAGCCTAGGTCTAGGTTAGACTAACAATAATCTAACCCCTAGGTTAGGTTATTGTTTTAGGTTACTAACCCTTAGTAATTCAGTTTGGTCCTTCTCCTGAAAACTCGGAGAGACCTGCATCATACTTTCTAGAACAGAGCCACTCCTGTTCTTATTACAGAATTGTATGTCAATGAATTATTACATGGTCTTTAATCGAGACCTTCCAGATATACTAGATATCGGGAACCGTTTCATTTCTCAAGATCAGGCTCGAGTCATACTCCCGACCGACTTCTTACTAAATGCTTCCATACCTTGCAACCTGTTCAAGGTTCGTGATCTAATTTTATCACTTCACAAAATTAAAGCATTACTTGGATCAATTCCTCTGGTCCAAGTCTAGATATTATTGATGAATACCTGTATAATTCATTCCGTGATCAGATTAATATTCAGTCACAAAATGAAATAAATAAAAGAGTCTATTTATATTTTGACTCGAAGTCAAGATCTGCAATCTGCGAAATTTAATACATATCAAGCATGATTTCCGAATCAAGTACACAATCCATTTACTAGAAATCACATATCAACACTTGAATGCTTAGGAGAAAGTAACAACAGTTCGGTGTTACATGCTTCCCTCCTAAAAGGATTCATCGTCCCGATGAAATTACATATTAAACTTAACCTTCCGGTCAATCAATTTATTAGTACACAAACAATGTGTTTACTTCCATATTTAATAGGTTCGAAATCAATGTCACCACACTTTTATTCAACTCCGAATAAAGTCTCGCTTTAATCAGCTTTCATAAATACTTAAAAACAATCGAGTTCATAAAAGTATTTCATCAATGATTTCATTCATTGCAAAAGAGAAGGAAAAGCAATTTTCATCTCTTCCGAGTTTTCCCAAGTTGCACTTTCTTCATTAAACCGGTCCCACTTTGGACCTTACATTCTTTGTATATCACGATTTCTTAAATGCAATTGGCGAGTTTCCAGCACTCGTGTGGGTTTAACCACGATTATTCCTGGGTCTTGGACCTGCAAGGAATTCCAATTTAAAACATGTGACAGATCTGAAACGTATTTCTTAAGCAAAGAAATATGGAAAACATCATGCATACGAGATAGAGCAGGAGGCAATGCTAAACGATAAGCTACAGGATTGATTATCTCGACAATTTCGAAAGGTCCCACATATCGTGGTGACAACTTGGCAGCCTTGCCAAAAGTTATAGAACTCTTTCTGGGTTTAACACGCAGAAAAACCTTATCACCAAGCTCAAACTTTCTATCAACCCGCTTAAGGTCAGCATAGCTCTTCTGTCTATCCGCTGCTTCCTTTAATCGTTCACGAATCAGCTTAACTTGCTGTTCCATCTCTGTGAGAATCTCTGGTCCAATTACCACTCTATCCTCTACACTGTCCCAACTTACAGGGGTTCTGCACTTTCTTCCATAAAGTGCTTCAAAAGGTGCCATCTTAAGAGATGAGTGATAAGTGTTGTTGTATGCGAACTCAACTAATGGGAGATACTCTTCCCACTTATACTGTTGATCCATGCAATACATTCGCAACATGTCCTCCAACACTTGATTTACCCTCTCAGTTTGCCCATCCGTTTCTGGATGATATGCAGAACTGAAGTTTAGTTTCGTTCCTAGGGCTGCGTTAAGCGTTTGCCAAAACCTTGACGTCATTCTAGGATCCCTGTCAGAAATAATCAGTTCAGGTACACCATGTAATCTGAAAATTTCGTGTACGAACCTCTTGGCTAGCACTGGAGAATCATCCTTTAGATTTCCAGCGATGAAATGAGCTACCTTAGTTAGCTTATCTACAACTACCAGGATAACATCATGTTTATTCCTGGACATAGGTAGTCCTTGTACAAAATCCATGGTTATTACTTGCCATTTGTACTGCGGTATGCTATGAGGATACAACAATCCAGCAGGATGCATATGCTCTGCTTTCACCCGCTGACATTCCAGACAATGAGTCACAAAATTTATCACATCCTTTTTCATACCTTTCCAGAAGTATTGCTGTTTCAAATCAGCTAGCATTTTTGTGATACTGGTGTCTGTGAGAAAGGTGAATTATGAAATTCAACTAACAACTTCTTTCTCAAATCATCCAGCACAGCACATATACCCTATTTTCATAACGCAAGATTCCTTCATTATCTAAATGAAAACCTTCATACCTTTTATCTTTAGGTTCTGCAGCAAGCGCTGCTTTTACTTGCTGAAAATATGTATCTGATTCTGAGGCACTTTTTACCTCGTCTTTAAACTGAGTTCTTAATGTTATAAGAGCGAAATGTGCCTCCTATGACTTAGAGCATCATTACTCTATTCTCCTTTCCTTTGATATAGCTGATATCAAAGTCATATTGTGATAGAAATTCTAACCACCTTCTTTGTCCTGCGGCATTGATTGGGCTGAGTAAAAATATATTTCAGTCCCAGTGATGATTTTGAACTCAAAAGGTTTCCCTAGTAAGTAGTGTCTCCAGGACTTGAAGTGCGTGAACAATGGCAAAGCAAGCTCCAAATCATGAGGGGCATAATTCGGTTCATGAATCTTAAGTTTTCTACTCTCATAAGCAATGACTTGATCATTTTGTAGCAAACACCCCAAGACCTTCCCCAGAAGCATCAGTTACCACTGTAAAATTTCCATTAGGGTCTGGTACAGCCAATATAGGTGCAGAAGTCAGCTGGTCTTTCAGACTTTTGAAAGCCGCTTCACACTTGTCATTCCACATGAATTTCTTATCCTTCTTACATAACTTGAAGTTATTGTGCAAATACCTTAGAAAAATCCTTTACAAATTTTCTATAGTAACCAGCAAGACCCATGAAGCTTCTTACTTCATGCACATTCTTTGGTGTAGGCCACTCAGTTATCGCCACTATTTTCGAAGGATCTACAGCGATTCCTTCTTTGCTTATGACATGACCCAAATAGTGAACTTCTGAGTCAAAGAAAGAACATTTGGATAACTTACCATACAGCTTTCTCTTTCTCAAAATTCCCAAAACTATCTTCAGATGCTCATTGTGCTCCTCAACGCTCTTAGAATAAATGAGAATATCGTCCAAGAATACAAGTACAAACTTGTCCAGGTATTCTTGAAAAATATTGTTCATTAAATTCATAAAGGCTGCAGGTGCATTAGTTAACCCAAAGGCTAGAACTGTGAATTCATAATGTCCGTACCTTGTTCGGAAAGCCGTTTTATGAATATCTTCCTCTTTAATTCTTAGCTGATGATAACCAGATCGAAGATCTATCTTAGAATAAACCGCTGCTCCACGCATTTGATCAAACAGATCATCGATCCTAGGAAGTGGGTATCGGTTCTTAATCGTTGCTTTGTTCAACATCCGATAATCAATACACAGTCTCAGAGTTCCATCCTTCTTTTTCACAAATATCACAGGTGCTCCCCAAGGTGAAACACTTGGTCTAATCAATCCCTTAGACAAAAGCTCTTGTAACTGAGCCTTTAGCTCGACTAACTCAATAGTAGTCATCCGATAAGGTGCCTTGGAAATAGGTTCCGTTCCAGGCTTGATTTCTATAGTAAAATCAAATTCTCTCTTGGGTGGTAACCACTGTAATTCCTCGGAAAACATCCTCAAACTTTGTAACGAAAGGGGATTTGCTTCATGAAATCACTATCTTCTTCTGCAGATTCGATATCTTTCTGCATAAAGGGTACATCCTTTATTCTTAGCCTTTTTAAGCCGCATAGGAATGACTTTCTAACTGAAATTTCTCGTTTCACACCTTGAATCTCTACTTGATTCCAAATGATCATCTAAACATTCTATGTTCTTTTCATAGCAATCAACCTTTGCTTTATGATCAGCTAACCAATTAACACCGATGACAATGTCATACGATCCCAAAGGTGCAACATAGAGATCAACTTCCGTGGAAAAGTTAGGTAAGTCAAGGACCGCTCCAAAAAGACACATACTCACTGTATGAACAGAATTATTACCATACTGTACAGTCCAAGATTTATCCATTTTTCCAGCTTTTCTTTTAAGTTTAGAAGCTAGTTTATTAGATATAAAACATTCAGTAGCTCCTGTATCAAAAAGAATAGTGACAGGTATGCCGAATAACTTACCCGGAACTTCTATAGGTGTCACTTGCTTTTCAGCTTGTTTGTCCGCTACTGCAGCATGTATCTTATGCTGCTGATTACGATCATCCTTCTTCAAAGGGCACTGATTTGCGTAATGATCTTTACCACAAGTGTAGCAGCCTCCTACGGGTCCCTTCTTAGGCTCAAAGTTGCCTCCAGTTTTATAATTGTCACGCTGTCCTCCATAGGACTTCTGACCATTATTATAATTTTTAGCAAAATTATCCTTCACATTCCCAGCAGGCTTATTTACTGCTGCTTTCTTATTGTTATCTCCTGGAAACTTACTCTTGTTTCCAAACTTTTTCCATGGTCCTTTTCTGGGTGCAAGAGAGGTTGAAGAAGGGTTTGCAGTCTTCTTCCGCACTTCCTCCTTATGAGCAGAAATAGCCTTTAATTTCTGTTCTTGCCTTATGGCCTTTTCAACAACTCCTTCCATAGTGGTTGGGCTGTGAACATCGACCTCTCCCCCTATCACAGGATTCAATCCCATGATGAATTTCCGTATCCTGAACTTTTCGTCAGTTTGATACTGCGGTACATACTTGAGGAGTTTTGTAAACCGCTCCCAGAATTCAGTTACTGTTAACTTCCCTTGAGTCAAGTTCTGAAATTCTGTCATTTTCTGATCATAGAAAAGTTGTGGCAGCCAACGTTGCCTAAAATAGCCTTTAAATTGATCCCAAGTGATATTGGTCTCATCAATATTTAGCTCAGCTTTTCGGCTATCCCACCACGAAGATGCTTCGTGAGAAAGCTGATAGGCTCCCCATATTGCCTTGGTTTCTTCTGAGAAGTTCCTTATAGCAAAGTACTTCTCCATTTCGCTGAGCCAGTTCTCAGCTCCATCTCCTAATGTGGTGCCATCATACTTAGGTGGACTTATCCTTTTGATATCATTAGTGAGTTCTGCTGCCAATCGGGCCTTTTTATTTTCTGGTTGCACAGGTGCATTCACAGCATTAACATCAACACCCGTGTCGGGATTGCCCTCAGGAGGTTGCTGATTATTATTATCAGCTTCTTCATCCTCCTCATTTCCCGTCACCGCCGCTGTTCAAATACCAAGCGATCTCTTGTGTCCAGCAGGCAGCAAGGATCTCATCCAGCGGGTTGTTGCCGCTCCTCCTTCGGGTAGAGCATTACTCGCAACGTTTCCCCTTGTTCTAACCATTTTCTCACATTACTGAAGAAAATTCAGGTTTTATCGGATTATGGACTCAATAGGTCAAAGAGCTGCAACCTTCACTCACGATACCAAGATGTAACATCCTCATTTTAGACAATAGAACAAGTCAAATTTTTTTTTTTTTGATAATTGCATCTTTGGTTCTAAATACATAATTTAGAACTCACAATTCAAATAACCATTTATATAACAGAACTAACCATATGCACTGTAATGACTCGGAATACCTCCGATCTATTCATTCCATGACTCGGTAAACTACCGATCTATTCATGAGTAAAAAGAGTTAGTGTTCTTAATTAACACAATACTCTGGCGGTTCTCTTCCCTAATCTGGGATTGAATGCTCATCGAGGAATCTAATCAATAATCATTACCATTATTCATCGGCATCTCATCCCTTAGACTAGGTGAATTAGGACAACGCAATCGCGACTTGCGATACTTTGGCCAAAGATTTGAAACATCTTGTTCATGTCTCGTATTCCTTAACGGCATACTCGTCAATCTGGAATACGTCCTTCACCCCATTCATATGTTATATAGAATGTCTTATACTGACTACTGTCAGGTCCTTTCTTTCACAGCTGAATCACTCGGAGGCAGATTAACAAGGTGATAATGTTATATGGATGCCTACGAGGATTAGGGATATGAGGACATACTGGTTCAACCTTGCAATTCAACCAGTGTGTCATGATACCCCAAATCTCCGAGGCAGTCTTATAACATGGCCACGTTCTTAATCGGTCCCAAGGTAACTCGTGCGAAATCAAGTGTAAATCTTAGCGATCAATGCAAAGGGTGTCGCCATAAGTCACCTGCATTGTTGTAACTTCGAGAAGATCCTAATCTTCTCGGAGGTACAGCCCTGCAGTCGACCTTATGTCGTCATCCTTTAAATCCGCCTCGAGAAGATCTACCCAAAAACAAGCGTTACGCACTAGAGATTAAATTACTTTAAAGACTTTTCCCTAAGGTTAGCCTTTCCAAATCCCTGGATTCTTTGTCTTAAGACGACCCTCCTCTAAAAGACTCATTACAGGTAGAGGTATTACGGTCACGCTCTCATCAAGGAGTCATTAGAATACACCTGATTCCAAAGCAACAGAACGGGACAATTTCTCATAACCAATG
Source organism: Taxus wallichiana var. yunnanensis (assembly GCA_018340775.1). Taxonomy (NCBI): domain Eukaryota; kingdom Viridiplantae; phylum Streptophyta; class Pinopsida; order Cupressales; family Taxaceae; genus Taxus; species Taxus wallichiana. Next base: position 620,207,712 of record CM031239.1, read on the forward strand.
CTTGAGAATGCCATCTGATCTCCATTGATTGCCTATCAGTTCTCTTAACTGAATTTATATCATACTTTTTAGTTTAAAGATATAAATGATTTAGAATCCAATTTACTATTGTCCTGTTATACTTAGGACTAGGGATTAGTAATTCAATCCAACTTGTTTAGCGTTATCTTTTAGGCTCAATTTTAACCTATCCCCAAGAGAGACAATAATTAAATTACAATATTGCTTTTGCCAGAGCAAACTAGAACTACTAAATACTCATAAGAATTTAGTCTAATTACTTACAAGCTTTCATTGTCAATCACAAAAGCATCCATATTATACAAAGATAACTATGCCTCTTCGTTACGTAACCGAAGAAGTTCATCATTCAGAATAGAATACAACACATAAGTATCAAACACTTATTTTCATTCCTTTCGAAACTCGTATAATTACATTTTATGCAACAAAGATACTTGATATAATGCTAACGGAAAAGAAACATCTTTTCTCATATAGTACATCCATAAAATCAAGTGTAATTCATAATAAATCAAATAAACAATCGATCGGCCTATCGGATCGCATTGCTTTTACCCTCTTACGGCAACCATCTCGCAAAATAGTCAACATGAGTCGATTCATGAACTGAGCAGGCATGATAAGCACTAACTTTTAAAACAATTGCAATCCATCAATTGTTTTCATTAAACACCTGTTTAAATGAGATCGGATATTCACATAAGTAAACATAATCGACTATGCCCTTGTAATACGAAATGATTACAATTATGTAACTCTATCATTGTTACAATTAGTCTTAATCATTTCCTAATATTTCATCAAATATTAAGAAACAAGGAACGAATGCACACAACAATCATTAAACCCAAAATCACAACATTGGTCAGATTGTTTCATTCTCCAAAAAGAAATAACATAACAATTCGGGATTCCACCAATATGTTACAAACAATTTCCCACTGATAGTCCATTATCAATAATATTAAATAAAGGAAGAGAAAGAACCAAACCATTCATACTTCCTTTCACATAAGTTCATCACTGTACTGCCTTCACATATGAAAACAGTCAACCAGTATATAAATGAACAAGTTAGACAAGCCGCAAACAAGATCACCATTTTAACTAAGAACAAAACACAAAGAAACTCTTGTATAGCAACTAACACATCAACAAATCATGTATCAATCCTAAGCCCAATGCTAGTTCCTTTTACACAGTAAGGCTTATCACCAGTTGAAAACAAGAGCTACAAGCGTATCGCTGAAAACAACAACTATTGCATCAACAATCTAAGGTTTCCCAAAGGACTATGCTATGTTGCCCACACGGTACTTCCAAATCATGCACAGTCGATCGGACAGATCAAAATGGAAGGAAACATAGCATACATATTCTTGCTCAGTCAAAATCGGACTGAAGTGAAGGAAAGGAATTCAACCAAACGATCCTTACCTTGCAGCATGCAAGTCTTGGTGCGTTATTCGCGACTTACCCTAACAAGGTCAAAACACGAAACAGTCATCCAAACTAAGGATCTCAACAATGACAAAAAATAGTGTCCAGGGTCGAATTCAGAAAGAGACAGAAGTACTGGTTACCCTTCCAGAAGTTCTATGATTCAAACGGATGTATCAATTCAAGCGAATGCATAAGAATTCATACTGTCATTCATCAACCAAGCATAACAATAACCAGCCAATAAATTACTCTCAGCCAGTCGCTTTATACTAATTTGCACAGGTTGAAGATATACATGTCTACATAAACATCTGTAACTCAAAATCCCAAAAACACGAAGGGATCCCAATGGTTCAACAAGATCGAAATGCATGTTCATCCATTAAGTCACTACAACTTAACTATATTTGGTTCAAAATATACAATGAATTATTCAATCGACTCCTCAGAGTCGTCCAAGTCACACTAGTATATATATATATATATATATTCGCACTGTAACTGTTAAGGATTTTGCACTCATAACCACTGAACCCAACAGCAACGTACAAGAAATTGGCCGATAAATCAATAGACGCCATTCATGGTTAACAATCAACATCAACCAAGTAAAACAAGTCGAATACCCTTATCAAGCAAGGGAATCTATTGGGCCGCTTCGAAACTTTCGAAGAGTTTTCACATGAAATAAAAATGCATACACAGGAAGTCTTTATCCTTCAATTATTTCAATATAACAGTAATCAACCAAATCATTTTATACAGTTTCTATAACAAGATCAACGACCACGAAACAAAGACATACTGTGGTCTCATACTACGCATAGGTATATTCCAAGGGCTCACGCCAAACAGGCCGAACACTCGCATATTGTTAATAAATACCTCTCATGCATAATCCAGGAAGAATGCACAAACAAGTAGAGTTAAAATTCGATTTCCACAAACACCCAACAAACGGATTTGAAGAAAAATCGAACCAGAAGAAATACAGTGCCAATAATCAAACTAGATCTCATAGAAAATTCATCTAATCTTCACAAAACAAATGAACAGAGTTGTTTTAATGAAGACATTTGAAAGACAGCAAAATATTTAAAGGATAGGGCCTAGCATGCCTGTATTTTGATCGAATTTCCGAAGAAGACCAGAGGAAGAGCTCAAACTTCCTTTTCTTTTTCCCAAATACAGCGACCAACAAAATTTCGCTGTCCCATTTACAATATATCCTCCATGGCAGAGAAAAGAGCCAGAGAATTTCATTCTCGCCATGCAACTCAAAGAGAACTGGTGCTATGAACAGTAAACTAGCAGAGAGAGAGAGAGAAGAAGACCGAAAATCGCGATACACCAAACAAACCTTCCAACTTCTCGTTTGCATGCTGTTCCGCGAGCTCCGGCTCGACTCCCTAGACATTAAATGCCATTAAACCAATTTTCCCGCTTAATCTCAACTCCCACCGACCGCCGAAATTGGCGACAGTCCATCCAAAAACTCAAGTTCATTTCCAAACTTAGTAATTGCCAAGTCTGCCAAGGTTAGCCGCCGCCTAAGCCTCCGCCATATGCCTGTCCCTCATCCTTATCCTTCCCATTTATTGCCATAGAGAATAGCGCCCATGGTTCGCCACCCTTCAAAGGCCCCTTCCCAAAAACTCTTAGTTAGCTAGGTTAGTATCTTAGGTTAGAGTTTTAGGGTAATGACCATGCTAACCATTTTACACTTAGTTATTATTTTAGGATCATAACACATAGCCTAGGTCTAGGTTAGACTAACAATAATCTAACCCCTAGGTTAGGTTATTGTTTTAGGTTACTAACCCTTAGTAATTCAGTTTGGTCCTTCTCCTGAAAACTCGGAGAGACCTGCATCATACTTTCTAGAACAGAGCCACTCCTGTTCTTATTACAGAGTTGTATGTCAATGAATTATTACCTGGTCTTTAATCGAGACCTTCCAGATATACTAGATATCGGGAACCGTTTCATTTCTCAAGATCAGCCTGAGTCATACTCCTGACCAGCTTACTAAATGCTTCCATACCTTGCAACCTGTTCAAGGTTCGTGATCTAATTTTATCACTTCACAAAATTAAAGCATTACTTGGATCAATTCCTCTGGTCCAAGTCTAGATATTATTGATGAATACCTGTATAATTCATTCCGTGATCAGATTAATATTCAGTCACAAAATGAAATAAATAAAAGAGTCTATTAATATTTTGACTCAGTCAAGATCTGCAATCTGCAAGAAATTTAATACATATCAAGCATGATTTCCGAATCAAGTACACAATCCATTTACTAGAAATCACATATCAACACTTGAATGCTTAGGAGAAAGTAACAACAACATTCAGGGTGCTACTGATGGAAGAGAGGCAAAACTCCCACTCTAATTGGAGTTACCTTCTTTGGAGTTAGCTCATCAACTTGAAGTTATAGAGAGTGATCCTCTGATAGTAAGGTTTGCTGAACTCATGGAGTTAGAGGAAGTACGAGACAAGGCTATTAAAACTTTGGAGCAGCATATGGCTCAAGTTAAGAAATATTTTGACAAGGCATCCGAAAGGCATTTTCAAGAGGGAGATTTAGTTCTCAAATGGGATGAAGACAGGGCCAAACTAGGTAGGCATGCCAAGTTTGACGCTCTCTGGAGTGGGCCATATATCATCACAAGTTGCAAAGAGGTAAATTCATTTTGTCTATCTAGGCTCAATGGAGAATAACTACCCATTCATGTGAATGGGATACATCTCAAAGCTTGTTTTTGAGAAGCGTTTTCCTCCAAGTGTTTATGCACATTGTTGTGTGTTGTTGTTTTGCTTTCCTTGTTGTCATGTTTTGTGTTGTTCTGCACATTGTTTCATCATTGGAAGGTGTCAAGGAGAAGAAAGGTTCAAGGTTTCCATAACAGTTCAAAATCTGCTTCATTCAAATTTTTACAGTGTTCCATGGATGTCAAGCATTCAATAGATTCAGTATACTTCATGGTTAGCATTCCAGGGAGGTCCAGGATATCGGCAATGCTCAAAGAAATTATGGGATGTGTCAAATAAAATCATACTACTTTCAGGATTCAACACAGACTCCATGCCCAATGGATGACTTAAGGCTACTAGAATCATGCTTAGCAGGCAATCATCCCCGAGAGGTCACCAAAAATGTTATCCAATTTTACGCACATGGAAAAATTCGAAAACAGGGCCTTATTACTATCAAATCACGACATTGGTCCCATGGACCCACTTCAGTCATCGGTGTGAGATCGTTCATTTTTTTTTTTGGCATACAAGCCATCAAGGAATTCGATAAGCTTATCTCACTCGGTCGAGCTAAAATAGTGTCAAATCAGGAATAAAGAGATGAGTCATTAGAGGAGTTCGTGCCTTGTCCTAACTCGGTCATAACTCAGATCACAAGCCTTAGACGAGTTCATGAGTAGGAAATGTAAGTTCGATGGAACGACTTTGGCTTGTCATAAAAGAGTCTCGATAGGAGTGGAGGATGTTTCGATGGTTGGCTCATTGAGGTAGAGAAATGATGAGTTCGACCCGGTTTAATTCAACATGGAGAGATTGATGCTTCCTTGTTGGAATATGAATTCAGTTTTAATGACTCGACGGAGACAATAGCTGCCTCAAGATTCGGTCGAGCTTCTTCCATGGAAGCGACTTTCCAAAGTGAAAGGGCGAGACAACTCAACTAAAACTTTATCTCGTTCTTCTACTACAACGGTAAGATTTTACAACTGATCACGATCCGTGGTCGCATGCGACAACTGAACATCAGGATCAACACCAATGGTTCCTTGGGATCACCCTGCGGTAGCTGTCACAATCAACTCTCTCTGGAGGCCACTCATTTTCTGAGATAAGTTTACTTCTCTACCCTGTAGCTGCTGCATATAGCCAATTACTTCCTCACGGCACTTTCCTAGGAGAATTTCAGTTCTACGCTCAAAGCGGCCGAGCATTCGATGCACAGGGATGTTGCAGTATAGTAGAAGCCCGTTTGAGCAAGTAAGTTGTCCAATGTTGTTATCTGATCAGCATCGTATGCATCCTCAAATTCAGGATTTTCCTTCAAGATATTTTTGGGTCAAAGCATATAACTGTGTCCCACTTTTTTGTAGTTTTTGTACTTTCAGCAAACTATGTCTGACAACCAAAACATGACCAAACACATATAAAATGACCAAACATGCATTTTTAAGAGGCTATAAATACCAAGGTGTAGGGCATCCAGAATTTACCTGATTTTTTAAATTTTTATAGTATTTTTTATTATTTATTTACTAGTCATATTTTAAAATATTTATGGCCACAAAGTGGGACACACTTGTATGCTTTGACCCTTTTATGAAAATCAATTAAGTGACAGTGAGAGTGTTACCGGGAGACTTGATGAAATTTATTACAAAGATTCTCTATCGAGATCTTACTTGTTTTATGATGTAACTCATGGAAGTGGATCTCATAGAGGTGGAACTGTTTCATATCAGAATATTCATGGAGCATAATTTTCTTTACAATTATATGAGCATCTTCAATGAGTCACTAAGTTGGCAAGCATAAAGGATTCCGCCGAAATTATCAAACCTTACAAGCTACAAATGAAATGTTTGCACCGAGAAAATGATGTCTCCTCACACTGAGCGGAAAAGTGGAAATTCATGGCCATCTGTCCAAAATGAAATATGGCCAAATGATAACAAAACCCCGCACTCCAATCCCGGATGTGGGAAATAAGGTGAGCAATGCCAAGTGGGTTTTCATGGATGGCAAGCCAAGGAAGAAATTCCACGCGGGGGAGATTCGGAGCTGGACCGCCAAGTGGAAATTTTGGGTTGGTAAACCATGATGTTCACTCCATGTGAATGGGAGAAATCGGATCAAACTACTAAGCACGAAAATATTACAATGGCTATCCATCATGAGACTTCCGCACGAGCCATGTAAACGGAATTCCGTGCAACTTGGAGTGGTCTCGAGTCTTTGTGCAAGTCACTAGGAAGGTAATTTGGGGAACGTGGGAATGAGACAGGTTGAAGTGTTTAACAGATTGGACGTGGTGATCTAGCTTTGCCAAAATTAAGTATGACACGGAGATAGGTGAAGGAGGCTCCACACATTCTACTTAACATGCATAACATCCTGTAAACCCGTCTACATATCTTCAACTATTGCGGACCTGCATTTCAAGGAATATGCTTTCACATGAAAGAGACGCCTTCTCATGGAATACCATAATTGCAGCTTACAAAAGACACGCGTTTCCTCACGAAGTGTTGATCTTTGCTTTCACCCAATGCAACAAAAGCAGGATGTCCGACTGATCGGTTTGCCTATGCCAAAGATACTTCTCCCAAATGCCACGACCTTCTCCTCATCCTCTGTACAATTCTAAACTTGATGTGGTCATGCATAGCTGCAGAAACAAATATTCACCGCCGTGTACGATGGATTGAGTCACGCTATTCGAGGCTTCACAAAATTTTCTGATTCAGAGATGGAAGTTTATTACCGTGCGTAATGAAACGATTCATATTGCTCAGCATGTTTTCTCCTAGAAACGAATTGAATGTGAAGGTCAACTCTGAAATACCTGGTCGGCCGTTTTGCATGCTACATCCTTGTTACTCGTAAATGGTCTCTTTGAGAAACTCTGAGGGTAGAAGCAATATTTATACCCTTCCATTATGTACGTCCAATCAGACAATAAAAATATTCTTTTACCAGGTTCAGAGAAACTTGTTTTTAACAATGAACGATTATACTGTAGTTTCAAGCTAATTTTAGCTAGCTTATTTCTATTAGCTTTTATCCACGACTAAGGAAGAATTCATATGGTTGTTACCTGTACATTTTTCCAAGGTCCTTTTGGTTTCCCCAGTTGTTCAACGTATTTTTTGAAGGGCTTATTTTATGTGTTGCAAATTGTAACATAAAGGATCTTTTTAGTTTCTGGAAAAATGAGTATATGGTTTAGCTCACAGCTACCTATGCCATACTAAGATCCCAATAGTGGCATAATTGTTGATTGGAGCCGAGATTTCCGAGTGCACTACCAGAATACCGAAGGGCTTTTTGGCCAAAAAATCAGTCTTAAGGGTGTCTATCGACATGTTATGGGCATGAGCCTAGGTCATCATCATGGCAGCATTAGGTCTTTATTGGTAATGGCATTTTCTCATCGTTTGGAAGGTACAATTGTGCTTATTATGGCCAAGCTAAAACATTCTTACTGCAAGTGTTATATGATAAGGAAGAACCGTGAGCATTGTGGTAAAACCATTCTTTTTAGAAATGTTGGGTTAAGCTCGACATTCAAGTGAGTTTGAGCCCAGGAAAGGTAAGATCGTTTGCTGGATGAAGAGCTCGGTGACTTCGCAGGGAGCTCGTGGTGATGTTTCATGAAGTTTGAATGTGGAATGCATAAATGGCTTCGAGTTAACAGAGGAAAATGATAAGAAACGAGTTTGATAGCTCACCATTCGAAGGACTCAATGCAAAAGAGCCCGATTGCCAAGACGAGGAAAGAGTTGGTGTGGGGTTCAAAATCAATTGCAACACTTTGAGTTAGAGGATTCAAGCTCACCGAGTTTAGATTTGTGCAGACTTATCCACATGGACCCCCCTCCTCTTCAAGTCAAACGGGTCAACGGGGGGGTCCTAACATTATGTTAATTAAATTAATATTTTTATTTAAATATTTTAATAATAATATTTATTATTATTATTTAAATATTTTATTTAAATATTCTTTTAATTAATTGAGAAGACTAGGTCATCAGGAAATTAATGACCCATGATGGAACCTTCTCAGGTGGTTCAACTAACTGCAATAAATACATCATGGGCCTTCAATTTAGGAATGCAATTATGACCTTTCCTCTTCTTTCTCACATATTCTTCTATAAATGTAAGTTGGAATCTCATTTCAAAGGGTTCCAACAGTTCGCATAAGTTGATAGTTAGATATTGTTATCCAAAATTCACCCCTCAAGGTAATTTTGATAACATGCATCAAATTCTTTTGTCCCAAGCAATTATATTGTGTCCAGAAAAAGTCATGTTTCTAGGGTCCCCTCATATTTTTTCTAACTCCCATGTCCAAGAGAAGAGAGCAAGTTCTAAGAAAATTTAAAAATTTGTAAAAAACAAGCTCGGGCCAGGAAAAATCATGAAAAATGGCTAAGTCCTAGTCCAGGCGGTCCTTGGGACAGTTGGGACATTCAGGCGCGAACCGCCAAAAGGCCGACAGGCGGTTTCTTGCAGCATTTGGGACATCCAGGCCAAAGGGACGCACGGGACGCGGAAATCCAAACTGGCCGAAAAGTTGAAAAAATTGACTAACTGTTGAAGCAGGCAGTTTGGGACATCCGGGCAATTAGTACGCCGGACCGGACGGATCGCCAAAATGAGTCAAGGCAATGAAATAGTCCGGGACGCGCAGGCAAAAGTACGTGAACCGCCGGATCAGCCGAAATGAGAACTTTCAGTAAGGGACGCGCGGGATAAAAGTACGCGAACCGGCCGAACTAGGCGAATCGGAAAATTTGTCCCGAACGGTCCGAAAGCAAATGGGACACACTGGTCATGAGTACGCGAACCGGCCGTTCAACCGAAATGGGAAATTTCAGCACTTGTGCCAAATGGGACAAAGGGACGCGTGGGATGCGAAAAGCCGAAGCGGCCAAGGCGAGAGAAGAAAAGTCAACGTTTGACCAATCGGTCAATGCTCATTCCCGTCAAATGACAAAACGCCCGCCATACCCAAAATAGCTGCCTCGCACTCGAAGGCCATAACTTTTGCATTTCTCAATGAAATCACACAAAATTTGTACTGCATTGGAATCGTGGTTCCGAGTCCGATGCACAAAAATCAATAAATTCCATATTTTATTAGAAATTGATTGAAATTTTTAAGAAAACGTGACCGGGTTCGAATGTGTTTTATTTGGTAGCCGGAGTGCAATTAAGAGGCATGGTCATCATTCTTTCTCTGCTGCACACATGGGATAGTATGGGGCCTTTTGCAAGTAATTTATAACCATTTCACTCAATTTAATGCCTCTTACGGTGGTTGAAGGACAGATTTCGGATTTCCATTTTCCTTTCTCTTCTCCTTCTCATTTTTCTATAAATTGGAGTGTTGGGCTCATTGTAAAAGGAGGGAGTTTTTGGGTAGCAAAGCTCACGCCAAAATTTCTTTGTGAAGCTTGAAGGTGTTGTAGGCCCTTGTAGTGGACTCCTTGCATGGTGATCCAGGCCCTTATCTTGTAATAGACTGAACTGTGCATACCAGGAAGCAATAAAATACAAGTTTGTGGATGTATCTTCCCCTGCTGTGTTTTCTTGCATTCTTCTTGCCCCTTTTATCTTTCTACAAGAATATTGTGTCTATTATTATGTTCTTGCAGGAATTCATTATCATTGTGTGTGCTTGGAATATTGCTGTGAATGCATTTTGCTAGATTATGGAGAACTGTCATCACCTCTTCTAGTGTGCACTTTGCCTCTGTATTTCACACATTTGGAGACTACTCTCACATCCTCCTTTTCTGGTGTATCACTGCTTTAGTGTAGGCTTTCATTTTATGCATTCTCTCTCCCTGGTCCCTTGGAAATTTAGATTAGAACAGTTAGCTTATCCTGCATTAGAGTAGATTGTGGCAGGTAGTTTAGGAGCAAGAACCAGCTTTCTCTGGAGGTCTATCTCAAGTAGCAAGTCCCACAACTTGGAGATAGTACCCATGTTATCCAATCACACTGTGAGTTCAGGTATATGCACAGGGGTGCTGTGATTCGGTGATAACAGATATCTCGGCAAGTGTATACTTTTCAAGAATCCTCTCTCTTTTGCAAGTTGTTCTTGTGTGTTGAGAGAACTTTCAAGCCTCCTCTTCAAGACTGTAATGGCAACTATTGCCTCTTCTGAATGTATGATGCATTGTGCATGTTATTGAAGCAATAAAAGTGTGTGTTTTGTGACTAATCTCGGTCCTTTCATCCTTCTGTGCTTCTTTGTGCCTTTCTCATACTTGCAGGTACACTGTGCAAGTTTAAGTTTCTATTGCAGGTTCTTGGAGTTCTGTGCTTATCGAGTGGTGAAGTATTGCATGCAGTTGAGTTGTGGTGTTTGTTCACCCTTCTTGAGTTCATCCTTCTTCACTGGGAAACTGGTATATTTCTTGGTCTGATAAAGTTTAACAAAGGGAACGTGTGTCTCTTAGTTTGTGGTATCTTGTACCCTCTCTAAGTTGCAGTAGGTGAAGTTTACCTGTGTTGCACACACCCTCTTCAAATTAACCCTTCCTAAATCTAAAGACACCCTTTATTTGGTGCATCACCATCCCTAGTATAGTTTCATTTCTGTAAATCTCTTTCCCTAAAACCCCATGAAAATGTTAGCATAGGACTAGATAATCATTTTTGTTACACTAGGAGTAGTACAACACTTAGTTTAGGAAGAGGAAGTTGGCCTTCTTCGGAGGTTCACCTCGAGCCCAAGTCCCACAGCTTGAGAGGTTATCCCATGTGTCCCAATCACACCGAACATCCTATTCACATCCTGGCCATTCGGAGGGTGCAGTGATTTGGCAACAACGGGGTGGTTTTATGGTGTGCCACCATAAACTCTACCAACAAATTTTGATTTTCTCATTTAAGAAATGAGCTCCTCGATCACTAGTCAATCTTAATGGGCATTCATACCACTGCTAATGATTTTCTCCCATATAAACCTTTTTTGATGTGGTTGAAGTGAAATCCTTTTTAGGCATGGCCTCTTCCTTCCTTTTTAGATATTTTATGAAATTAATAATGTAGTGCACACCATTCCTATGTGTATAGGTGATGCAATAACTCCTTCAAAGTCAATGGCCCACTTCTTGAAAGGTTCCACGTTTTCTATAGGTTTAACTAGCATCTCATCTCTATTTGTAGGATTTCCAATGCACTAATAATGGTCACATGTTTTCACAAAATTCTGAACATCCTCTTACAAAGTTACCCACCGAGGCCAGCCATCAAAATCTTGTGTGTAGTCACATCTCCTACATAATTCTCTCATGTTATCCCACCATGCACCTCTTCTATAATGGATTCACACTTATGTTCAAGTACACACCATTGCAATACTTAATTTCTTCCCATTTTGTACAATTCACCTCCAATTAGTTGATAATGTGTTGCATGTATAGGAAGATTCTTTTTCTTTAATGCATTTGTTCCTTTAGGCTTCAACCTAGTGTGCAAAAATATGTTGTATCCTTCAAATCTACATGCACATGATTCAACCTAGATAATTGTGCATCAAGCATTATGTTCTCAATACTCTACATGTCCTCGTTAGAATTTATTCTTTATAAGTGATCAAGCCATGAATTTCTCTTTCCCGACTTGAAAACAATGTGAAATAAAACTCTTGAAAGAGAAGTATCCATCTACAGATGTGCCCTTATAAAATAGGATTGTTGAAAAAAATATTTCAATGATATATGATCTATATAAAACATAAAATCTGTATCCAAAAGTATTGGTGAAATATATGAAGCATGTAGATCATAGACAACTCCTCGTGCTCATTTATAGTATAATTGTGTTATGCTGGTGTTAACTTCCTTGCAAATATGGGGTGATCCACATTTCCATCTCCAGGTTAAGTTACGCCAAGACTACACCAATATCCTTACCATAAAGCATCAACATGCACATGAAATATTTTTTCCCATTAAAGGAAATGCAAGATGGGTGTAGTGGTAAGTCTATCCTTTAATTTCTTGAACTCCTATTATTGCACGTCACCCCAATAAAACTTTCCTTTCACTTTAAGTAATTCTTCCAGCGTCACAAAATCTTCGCATATCATTTTATGATTTTTTATAATAACCAAGTATGACCCAAAAATTTGTGTACTTCACTTTGATTCGTAGGCTCCTTCTAAACCCAAGATCATAGCTATCTTAGATAGCTCTACCATTAATATTTCCTTGCAAACGATGTGCTCAAGTAGAGTTCCAAAGGGTGTAGCAAAAATACACTTCTTAATATTAAGATAAATTCTCAACTACCTACATCACTCAAATATGAGTTTAAATTATCACAATGATCCTTAACCAAGCCATAAATATTCAAATCATCAAGGTAAACCTATAAGAACTTGAATAAAATCATGAAAGGCATGTATAATAATGCGTAAAAAAAATTTGGACACATTCTTTAATAAAAAAGACATAACTGTATATGCAAATATTCCCCACTCCATAGTGAAATTGGTCTTTTCCTAGTCTTTAAGAACAATTTGCACCCTAATGATAGCTTAAAATTCATCTGTGAAAAGAATAGATATCACGCCCTGCACAACGCCTTTAAGGATCTATTCGGTGAATAAGGTAGGAAAAGGATATATGATGCATACAACATTAAGTTCTCTTTAGCCTACATAATTTTGGATCTTCCCATCCTTCTTTATGCTTATAACCATAGGACTAACCCACTCATATTCCTCAATTGGTTCAATGATTCTAGACTTATGAGTTTTATAAATTTCCTACTTCACCTTCATGTACGTGTTTCGATTCATCATGTAAGGACCTCTTCCATGAACTACATGCACACCTTCTTTCAGCTTAATCTCCATTTCCCAATGAGGGGTGCACTCCTTTCAATTCATGATTGCCTCACAAAAAAAAATATTGGAAGTTGTGTAAAACTAGATGATCTTCACTTTGCCTCCTTCTCTGACCAATAGTCATCAATGATGGCCTCCTTAGGTGCATCCTATGTACTAATGTTTACCTTCTTTATATTCATGGGCACATGATACTCATGAGCCATCTCATCTGTTGCATCCATCATTTCGCATGCACCTTTGGTATGATTAACCTCCAAATTTGTAACTCTTTGTCATCATGAGGTAAACCATTTTACCCTTTTCTTTCTCCATCCAAGCGTAGCCCAATTATAACTCTTATGTTCCCTTAACAATTAGGTGCACCTTGGAATCAAGTTCTCCCAATAACTTCAACAGGAGATCTTCTACTTTCACATTATCCCCCATTATATGATGTGCTTCATGATCTACAATGCTTCATGGACTGGAGGTTTATTAGAAAATAATCAAATGTATGGACCATACCTTTAGTCATATCTTGCTAGCTTGCAGTCTCTTGTTTGAGCTCAGCATGTACATACCATGTGCATTCACATCTTCACAGTGGAATAGAACTTATGTACCCATAGATATGGTGGTAAGTCCTCATGGCATTGCACCCATATTCTCTCAAAAATTATGGATATGTGCCAAAGGAGATGTCTTCCCATGATATTCACATATATGTGTAGGTGCATTACTCTATGTGAACCTAGTTGAAAGAAGATTTCTCACCTCTCACCATCCCAACAAGTTATCTTTGTGTGTCACCCACAAGAATGTTATTGTACCGTGAAGAGTATAAACCAACATGTTCCTTCATTAACCTACATTCTTCCATTGGTTCCTCCATGGCACGTAAGAAGACTCGAGCTTTTCTTCACTAGTGAATCATGGTAACTGAACTTTTCCCATGCACAATCATCATCATTCTAGTCACACTTCCTTTCATCTCATGCACAACCATTTCATACATGTCATGGGTCCAATTATCACAAGAAAAATGGTGTCAGTAAATGCAACATGCCTTCCCCACTTATATGGTACCACATTTTAGGATCAGTGTACTGTGTGCATGCATAAATCCTATTTAGATCTTCTTCACTTAGAGGCTCAACATATGGTGTAGCATTTTTTTCATTCAAAGGTATAATGATGTTATCATTCCTATTCTTGAAACTTATGTATCCCTTATTGAAGCACGAAGGTTTTCATTATTCACATAACACCATGGTCACAAGTAATGCTAGAAAGTTGTCTGCTTCAACAAGCTCTAATACCTCAAAGTCTCTAGTAAACTTGGCTCCCTGAATTATAATAGAAGCATCCTTCAACACCCCAAAGGAATATCCCTCATATTTTTTTCCATATATAACACATTTGAAGATGGTTGTAACATAGGTCTCCCCATCTAATTCCATGAATCTAAAGTGAGCATATTCACCTCCATGTGTGTATCTATTATAATATTACTTACCAACCACCCATCAATTATTGTATCCAAAGTGATCTCCTTATCATACTCATGATTTTTTGGTGGTAAGTTTTCATGTAGTATCTACTACACTCACACTCAACTCCAAACACGTGGTAAATTTTTGGCCAACCATTCCCTAACAAAGAGGAATGATATTTTCCTCTCATGCAAACATCTTATATGCCTCCTTTAGATCATCCACATCTTTCTATAGGGATTCAACATGCTTCACATGTTCCCTATCGCATGCCTACCCCTTCAAGCAATTTTATCTCACCTTGCAACTCTCTCGATAACTCAAATGGTCTCTTGATAGAATTCCTTTTGATGAGCAACATTTGGATACCTCATGTGCATGAATTATTCTCTCATGATGAGTTGATCTGGATTTGAAAGGTTTACGCATGCATTTTACTTCAATTCGAGTAGTGACCAATAAAGGCTTAAACTTATGATCAATTATCTTTTTGATATCCATTTATCACCCTTCATGCATTTCACCTTAATCATCCCCATGCCCTTTTCCTTCTTCTTATTCTTTCTCATGTGCTCATAAAAGTTCATAAAATCCTCTAATTTATGTTGATTCTCACACATGAGCAGACTATATTATGGGAAAATCACACCGGTAATGATCTAGAGACCCACAAAGTATAAAAATACCCACATGGAAATATACTTCTACCTCTATGACCTTTGCTTCTATATCCTCCACGAAATCCACATCCTCTATTGTTACACTCTTCCAAAGGTTACACATTCTTCCGTACTTAAGAGATGCTCACCACTATGATATGTCATAATCTAGTCTCGCATGCCTCATGAATTTGATCTATCATCAACAATCCTTCGTATCATGAGTGTGTGTGTTAAAAATCTTATAGTACATAGATTCACTCTTCATATCATGCACTTCAAGAAAGGAAAATTCCATACATCATGATCTAAGTGGAAAATCTCATAAGACTATAAAAATGCACACTAACATGTGTGGGAAGATATCTTTAGTGTGTCCTTTAACCTCATAATTTGTGCACCATATACCACTTTTAGTCTCATACGTAGAGTTAGCAGAGATCTTCTCTAACTTATTAGCCATATTTGTTCTTTTTGCTTCTAAAAAAGGACTAACTCCCATATCAACACTCCTAACTACTTCAACGCATAGAGATACTTCCAAATTATCACACATATCAATATACATCTTATGAGATAATTCCCTTTGAAATAGATTCAGCAAATCCCCAACAAACCACTATGTACATGCTCACTTTGATGAATGTCATAAGACAATTTGGATAATAGAGTCTTAAAGTGCATGTCATACTCTCTCACACTTTCAAATAAGCCATGCTTGATATCTTTGAGTGTGTTATTTATCTCTACTCAAACTTTGGGATGTGAAACTCAACCAAAAATTCATTGCAAAAAGCATTATAATCCACCATAGTATGATGTGGTTCATACTTCCTATACCAACTATGTGTCCACCCTTATAAGCGTAGTGGAAAATTAACTTACCTTCCTATCTGAAGTTGTAATTCCCTTCACACACCATAGTAATTCACACTTATGCACATACTCTACTGCATCCTCTATACCCCTATATTCTAGAAAGTGGAGTGACATATCAAAATAAACCTTAAGGTGGTGTCTATTGAGGTTAGTTCGGTGGTTGCTAAGGTGGTGGTTGTGGTCCTTGTCCACTAGATCCAAAACCTAAATCTCCACTATGATTCCTCTCATGTGGTGGTGTCTAACTTGACCCTCCTCATCCTCTCACACCCCCTGTGGCGGGTTATGGTCTATTTTATGAACTTCCTTGTGTCCTAGTTGTAGTACTAAATAGACACCTACTATCTATCAAAATAGTTCAACACCAATAATAATTATTTTTAACTATCTACGTGTTAATACTCTACCCTATTTACACTCCTAAAAATAATCTTGTAAGAGTACTCTCAAACACTGGAACCTCTTGTGTTTGTCATGGGCACGTTACTTGTCTAAATGAACTTCTTGATTCAACACAAAATTATATCTATATATCTGTCTACCTTCATTACCCTTCCTTTGGATCTAGAACACCTTACGTAAGGGTTAGGTAGCCATGGTGAGTCAAATACATGCACGCGATTCTCATCCTCTCTTATCACATGCTCGAAGCTCCAATGGGGATACTACTCTACTTACCCAAAGTTGGGAGGGCATGATGATTTGGCTCCTTGCCTTCTATGAGAGCTTTAAAACCTTCATGGGCCATCATTATCCTCAACTCCATCAATGTTTTAATTTCCATTTCTCATGCTTCATTAAACATGAGTCATCTTTCCTCTCTCTACCTATCTTCCACTCGGATTCCACCATCCTTCCCACATCTATTCCTACCCCTGCGTGTGGTGGGGTTTAACTAGCCATAAAATATCTCCAAATTCAATTTTACCATCAAGATCTTAATAGTTAAATAGGGATATCACACAAATAGATCCTCTAGGCTCACGTAATAATCTAAATTTAGTTTCATCTGAAAAAATATGTGATAATGGCATACTCCAACGTATAATTGTGCAACACACCAACCCACCATGATCTACAACTCTAGTCCAGTCTTCATCTGCATCAAAAAGTGTCTGATAATCTTCTTGCATCCAAACCCTTGGCCTATGACCCCAAGCTTTGTTCAACACGTACACTTCCAACTAATGATATAAATCTACTATAAATAAGATGAAGAATGTCTCATATAATTCATGATAAATATTATCTTCTACCCACTTATGCACATTAAAGCTAGGACCAATGGTATACCTCTATGTAAACTTATCTTGTCCGTCTTCCACCCAAATTTCAATAATCTCTAGAGATATTTGGTACATCATCTGTAAGAAACATCCTGGAAGAAAAATTAAAAAGAGGTCCCAAAAATGGAACCAAAATGTAGTCTTTATTTCCACTAGAGTGTTATGCACATTTTCATTGCATTCAACCTAACTAAATGATCACTCGAAGTGTGTGCAAACTACTGTACTTCTTTGTGTGTTTTTTTGACAAGATGTTAGCATGCATAGTTGTCATATTAATCAACCAAGTATTCATTCATACATAAACAATTCATTCACATCATCTTGGAAACACATGTAATAAGGAAACAATCAATCCATGTAAACCAATACTAACACCAATTGCATAAACACATCTCCATACTTAGTTACATCAATGATCATAATCCAACCATAATTATCCATTAATCTTTAGAACCAACTACATAATAAGAAGTTGATACATAACATTCAATACATGTGAACACAGAGTCATACATGTAGCCATATCAAAGCATCATAATACTAACACATAACAACCACCATAACAATTACAACAATGAGCATACAATAGGTATATATAGGGGTGGAGAATTTCCCTTCACTTCCCATACACTTCCTAATAATAGGCATGCTCAAAATAGATAACATGTAGTACATCCAAAAATAGTCCATAAAGCCATAAAGCATGCATGCTTTTACAAGAATATAATAATAGATCTCCCTAAAGATTCTACTTTAATCATATTAATATCTCTTCATGTGTGTGCTTTATCTATGTCCATTCTCAAAAATATCCTTTGCTTGTCTTCCAAGGTAGCCTGCTTTTATAATTTTCTTTCTCAACACTCCATCTTTACTTTTCCTATTTTTAGCCCATCTTAGAAAATTGGCTAAGTCCTATGTTAACCTTTGTGCCTGCACATTCCCAAAAACTATCCTATTTCCCACCTACATGCGCCTCCTGCGTGAAACCCTAATTCATCCGTGCATGCTTGTTCAAGAGTGTCTCTCTGAATATCCTTTGTGCACTCATTTCTGCGCATATATCTTTATTCCTCTTTGTAATTGGTTATTTTTAGTAACCAAAAAGGTTGAGCATTGATTTTATTAGTTCCTATTGAGGTCGGTTTTCCATACCCAAATTTGGGTTAGTACATATTAGAATGAGATTTGGCAAAGACTCTGAGCAGGGGTTCATTTTAAGAGACCTCTTAGAAATCGGAGGTGGAGAATACCTGGCGAATATCCCCGGAACTGGTTTCGCGGGAAGGCAAATTTTTTGGGGGTTGTATGAAAAAATTTCACCTAATTGTCAAGTGGCACGACAGAAGGCTGCAGACGCGCGATAGGAGATTTTACTGTCGCGCGTCAAGAAAATGCAATGTCACGTGTCAATAGACCTTAGTGGGACAGCACCCTTAGTGACGTGTGTCAACAGACCTCGGTGACGCACGTCAACAAGGTTGTTGACGCGCGTCACTAAGGTCTATTGACGTGTGACACTGCATTTTCTTGACGCACGACAAAGCAAAATCTCCCCTGTCACACATCTGCAGCCTCTGACCTCTACTTTCTCATCAAAAATCTCCATGTCTGAGGTCTTTGTCACGTGTCAACTCTGCACTTGTCTCGCGTCAACAACCCATTTCCTGTCACGCGTCCACTATCTGAATATACTGTCGCGCGTCAACACTGCCCTTGTCGCGCGTCAATACCTCCTCTGTCGCGCGTCACCACTGCCCATGTCGCGTGTCACCACTGCCCATGTCACGCGTCACCACTACCCATGTCGTGCATCAACACCTCCTCTGTCACGCGTCACCACTACCCATGTCGCGCGTCACCACTGCCCATGTCGCGCGTCACCACTGCCCATGTCGCGCGTCACCACTGCCCATGTTGCGCGTCACCACTACCCATGTCGCACGTCACCACTGCCCATGTCGCACGTCAACACTTCCTCTGTCACGCATCACCACTTCCCAAGTCACGCGTCAACTCTTCCTCTATCACGTGTCAACACTTCCTCTATCGCGCGTCAAGACAAATTGTCGCACGTCAACAATCACAAAGCAACGATGAATCAATCTCGGTGCTTAAGGGTATGCGAGTTAAAATTTCACAGTATTGGTAATTTCTTAAGCTACTTGAGGTATACTACCTGGCGAATCGGCTAGGTTTTTATAGGAGATGTTTTCAAATGAAGGTGAAGCTAACCCCGTAAAAAAATATACTACATATTTTAGGCAAACAGGACACCAACCCACTCCGAATAATTCACCTTTTCAAATTTTCATAAAATGAAATTTTCTCCATATTACGAATATTCGCCGCTAAAATTATCCCTAACCCCGAGAGGCCAGTAAATTTTTTCTTGTTGGAAATAAGGGTCCAACCATCACTAGAGGAGTCATTGGCTCTACTATTTGTAGAAATTTTATCATGCAACTCGTCATGAACTTGCCATCAAAGGGTGTTACTAAATCATGTGTGTTTAGAATTGGCACTTAAAACATGTATTGAGAATGCTAATATATATCGATATTGAGATATGTGTGTGTCACCGACCTAGATATGAATAGTTTCCTTTAGTTCTTTGGAAAATCCATTTCCACATAAAACCTCTTTTATGGGTGAGTGACATACAACTTGGGTTTGTTAGGAATAATGTACTTGTTAACATTATTTATTTGTGTGTTGGTCTTAAAACGTTCACCCACATCTTGGATCCAAATGAGACAATTTATGGAACCTTGCGCACTTGGGATGGATCTCCAAAGAAGGTCGGTTCCTCTACCTACCTCTAACGCTATTGTTACTCCTAATGCTGAAAGAAAATCCTAGACTAAACATGTAAAGGGACCAAGGATAGAAGGATATGTAGAAAGGGGAAATCCTAAGCTAAGGAAGGCAATAGCGCCAGGGGAAAGGGTCGATCTCTCTCCACGAGTAGTGAAGGAAACAAAGAGGGCACGGGAGAAGAGGGTGGATGGTGCATGCCATAGATCAACATGTGGGATAGGCCTTCTAGTGCATACCGCACATAAACATGGGGATTGCAAGAAGCAAGAATACACACAACATGCTAGAAAATGTAGACAAAGAGGTGAGATGCAATGAAAAATGAGAAAGGGAAGACAATATTTCCATAGAACATGATTTTATTTCTTAAGGGACACACAGTCATTTACATTCACGGAAGGAGGTGAGAATACATTGCAAATACCATGTCAAGGTCTGAGACCCATGGGAAGTCAGCCACCATTTTGGCATGGTTCCGTTATAACAGAGAGGGATCCTTTTTACAAAGAAAAACTCTATTATTTATAGAAGAATAAGGAGAGAAGAGAAGGAGAAAGAGAGGGAAACTCAGATTCAAATATTCAACCACTAACAACAAGTGATAAATGCTTGAAAATCCACCTACAATGCTATTAGATGAGCTTCACCATGTCTATTTAACATGTATAAAAAGGAAAGAGGAAAGATTTGATGAAATCTGGTGGTTGAGGTTGATTGGATGTGTGTATTAATGAACTGAGAGACATTTCCCTATTTTCTTCCTACCAAATCTTGCCTAGATTTGAATTTGAATAGTCCAACATGTAGCTTGTGTTAGCATCTTTCCGAAAGCCCAGTATGCACTAATAAGAGATCTTTAGAAAAGATACGATTGTTGAAAGATGTCAGATCCATCTAGGCATGTAAGACACATGGCACGCGTGGATTGATTGAAGGAGTTGGCCAACTATTCATTTATTTTATTTTTTCTACCATGTGTCATGCACTAGTTGGTTGTCCAAATTTGGTGCCCTATTGGCACGCTCTGATAGGTTGTGTGTTGCACACTTAAGTCTGCAGATGACGTGGCACAATGACTAGCACAGAAGAAAGTGCAAAGTAGGGAAGCAAAAGGTAGGTGTGCGAAAGGGAAATAGAGGGAAGGTTTGCGTGGAAGTATGAACACAAGTGGGAATAGGAAAATACTTGCAAGGAATGAGTATGGGGAAGGGGCATGAGCATTCAACTAAAGGAGAGTGTGCGGTGACAAAAATAAAATCAAAGTGCATGAGGAAGCGTAAGGAAAAGAGGAATTTTAACGTGCACGCAAGCTCGAAGGCATGCAAGGGAATTAGCCGATTTGGAAAGAAAGTATACGAGGTGCATGAAAGGAGTGCATGACAGGATAGGAGAGAAAATAGGTACATAAGAGGAAGGTGTAAAAGTGAAATGGAAAAGGATAAAAGATTGCAAAAGTAGAAGAAGGAAGGTGTGCAAGTGCGTGAGAGGAACTACAACCATGCCAAGGTATCAAAAGAACAATCTTGAGTGTGCGTAACCTTAAATGTGAAAAATCAGATTCAGAATGAAAATATAAGTTATCCAGATAACTATGAGAGTAATTTAGATAACATTTTTGATGAATTTTGGGGTCATCTTTCTACTAGATGAAGAGACCAATAGCCTTAGAAGTCCATTGGGCATGGATTCAAGCACTAAACTTGAAGATCTGATCTATAACTTGAAGAACATCCCTGAAGTCACTTACAACACTTTATCTAAACTCTAAACTGAATTGTTGCTCTCATATGAAGATATTCTAAATTAGATTGATGAGAGTGAAAGCTATGCACTGATTGTTGGAACTTCATTTGCCAAAATTGGAATGTCATCCTAGGAGGGAATAAAAGGGTTGCAGACGGGTGCAATAGGAAATTAAAGGTGCCAGAGGGAGCACACCGAAATAGAAGCACAACACTATGTATAAAGTTGAAAATCATACATGTTCTAAAGGGCACATGCAGAGTGTGTACAAGCACTTGTGTTATTGAAAGAAAACCTAAACTAACCTACTCTAACAAGAGGCAAGGGGTGCTCAAGTAAAACCTACTACAAGTAGGGAGAAGTAGCTTCCCTTCCTCACAAATTGTGACCATGTAATTGATTTAGCATTGGACATGGTCTAGAATAAGAGTGAAAACCCTACTGCAGATGGTGTTTCACCCTCCTCAAAGTATCAACAAATAGAATATATACCTCCTAAAGTTATTCTTTTATTAGATTCGAGAGGCACTATTGTTGACCTTTAGCACGTTGAAGCTCAACCTTGTGTTCTGGAGTGAACATGATAGGTGGAAACTCTATCTTTAGCTCTATACTAGCCAGATATTTGATTAGGCACGGTCTGATCCTTTTGATTTTCCCATTACTTTGAAGCTTAATCCCACATATGGGATTTTCTTGCAGACTCTCCTTCTAAAGGTGACTGCATCTTTGGGTCACACAAAGTTAGGGTGCATATGGTTCTACCTCTACAAGTAACCCAATCTCCACTAGGAGTGCACCCTCTAAGACTAACTACTTTTATTTTAAAACAAGCACCCGAGATGATTTTCTCTTCCTAGTTAGAGTCACACGAGTCATTATATTCTTCAATTTTTCTACATTCACAAACATAATGATGTTGGTTGGGAAATGTTCATTTGTAGGGGGATGTTCATTTATGGTACAGCTAGGAAGAGGGGACTTGGAAGAAAATGGGAGGATAGGCATGGAAGGAATGGAAGGTTCACACAAGAGGATTGGAAGCATGCGCAATAGGGGTGATGGTAGAGAAATGAAGGTGAGAGGATGGAGGAGGGTAATTCTTAATAGGGGTAGCCACAAGAAGTATGGAACACGCACAATGGGATGGGATGATGTAAGTTAGCGTAGAGGAGTGGGAGGGTTGTAAGATAGTAGTGCGGGATTGCTCCATTGAAGGTTACCACGTGCTAGTTTTTTAGCCTTAATTTCTTCCCCACTTTTTAATCTAGGGCATCATGTCGGTGATAAAGTATAGCTTCACATTGGGTATTAAACCAGCTGGTACAAAGGTGAACCATAAACAAAGGACCTTGTAGCATACTTTAGCTCCTTTACAGAGCACTTGACTTTGAGTTGTATCATTTCCATCTCCATCTTATGCACCTACCTCTCAAAATCATCTTCATCCATGGAGTTACATCCATCTTCTACATAAACTTGTTCTATGTAAACATTTTGGTTAGAAAAATAACCATACATATCAGTGGGAGGTGGGTTATATGCATATTCAGGATAATGGGGCTTATAAAACTAATTTGGAGGAGGACTTTAAAACTATGGTGATGGAGAAAAATAGTTCTGCTACTGCAAATGGGAATTCCATGAAGGGAAAGAAGGCATGATTGTACAACTTCCAAAGAGGAAGGTGAAATGATGGAAAAGGAGAAATGAATGAAAGAAGGGGGGAAGACTAGTCTCACAATTAAAATAATCGATGCGTTTAGATCAATAGAGTTGCCGATATATTGAAAAATTCCTCCAAAGTCGGATCTCAACAATAATACATAGAACTTGTTGAGATGAAGATGTAAATGTATTTAAGTTGGTCCCATCGGGCATGCCAGAAACTATTGGTCATTCAAACATGCACCCCATCTCATATCCAAAAGAGCCGAGATGTTTGAGACAATAATGGAACCATCTCCAAGTTATGGGACTTTACATGCCCTGGACAGATCTCCGGATAAGGTTGATTCCTCTACATACCTCTAATGCGAGTGCTACTCCTAATGCTGAAATAAAATCCTAGACTAAACATGCCAAGGGACCAAGGATAGAAGGATATGCGAAAGGGGAAATCCTAAGCTAGGGAAGGCGATAGTGCCAGGGAAAGGGTTGATCTCTCTCCACGAGTGGCAAAGGAAATAGAGAGGGTGTGGGAGAAGAGGGAAAATCACACGTACCACATATCAACATGTGGGATTAGCCTTCTATCGCATGCGAACACATGAACACGGGAATGCAAGTGGGAATACACACACAACATGCCAAAAAATGCAAACAGAGAGGCAAGATGTAATAAAAATGAGAAAGGGAAGAAAAGAGTTCCACAAAACATGATTTTATTGCTTAAGGGATACACAATCATTTACATTCACAACAGGAGGTGAGAATACATTACAGAGACCATGCCAAGGTTTGAGACCCATGGGAAGTTGGCCACCATTTTGGCATGGTGTCATTACAACAGAGAGGGATCCTTTTTACAAAAAAAAACTCATTATTTATAGAATAAGAAGGAGAGAAGAGAAGGAGAAAGAGAGGGAAACTTGGATTCAAATCTTCAACCACCAATAACAAGTGATAAATTCCTGTAAATCCTCCTGCAAGGTTGTCAGATGTACTTCCCCATGTCTATGTTTGGTGTGTAGAAGAAGGAAGGAGGAAAGATCTGATGAAATCTGGTGGTTGAGGTTGATTAGATGTGTGCATTGATGAGCTGAGAGATGTTTCCCTATTTTCTTCCTACCAAATCCTGCCTATATTTGAATTTGAATAGTCCAATGTGTAGCTTGTGTCGTATCTCTCTAAAAATCCTAGGTACGTAAGGATCAAAGATGTGTAGCGAAGGTATAGCTTTCGAAGATGTCGAGCCATCTACGATGTAAGACACATGGCACGTGTTGATTGATCAAGGATTCAGCCAATTGTTCATTTGTTTTGTATTTTCTACCACATTTCATGCACTAGTTGTTTGTCTAGATTTGGCACCCTATTAGTGCACTCGATAGGCTACGTGTTGCGCACTCAATTCGATAGATGATGTGGCATAGTGAATAGTGCGAAGAATTCGTAATGCACGTAAGTAAAAGGCGAGGCACACGAAAGGGAAATAGAGGGAAAGTGCACATGGAAGTACATGTGTAGGGGGAATAGGAAAATACTTGTAGGGAACAAGTATGGGGAAGGGGTGTGAGACTTCAACTAAAGGAGGGCATATAACAAAAGAAATAAAAGTGGTGTGTGAGGGAGCACAAGGAAAAAAGGAAGTACAAGGTGCACAAGTATGAAGGCATGTGAGGGACTTAGCTTATTAGGAAGGAAAGTCTATAGAGGTGTGTGTAAGGAATGCGCGATAGGATATGAGAGAAAGTGGGTTCACAGGAGGAAGGAGCAAAAGGGAAATGGAAAAAAAGATAAAAGAATGTAAAGGGAGAAGTAGGAAGGTGTGAAATGGTGCACAAAGGTATCAAAATACCAATCTTGAGTGCACACAACCTGAAATGTGAAACATCAGATTTGAAATGAAAATATAAGTTATCTAGGTAACTAGGATATTTATTTTTATAATAAAGTGTATAAATTATATTATCAAGGATAACATAAATTTATTGTTAATAACAACTTGTATTATGAGTTGTGTGGTATATTATTGTTTGTGTGATTTTTGGTTGTTAAACCAAACTCATGTAAATAGGTTGTAGAGTATTTTAGGTGTGAATTTGGTTAGGATTGACTTCACCTTAATAAGAGCTCACATAGCTTATAAAATTGTTGTATGTATTTTGATTTTAACCTTAACTAAATTTTTAGGGATCTTCAGAGCACACAAGACACAAGAGTGGTCAAATGAGCTTGTAAAAAATATCTAGAGAGGAAAAATAAGCCCTACAAATTTAACAAAAATGGGGATTTTGAGCTTGGTTTTCTCAAAAACCTAAAATCCTTATGTCTTATGGGAGAGAACCAAAAGGGTGTTGTGAATAAACCAAGGGCCATAGTTAATGAAGACTTTTCAATGTTCAAGGTTCGTAAAGTGAAAAAAAAAAAATGGTTAGTGATGTTTTGGTATCCTTCAAGTTTACCATTGTGGAATTTCTAGTGGTTATGAACCCATTTTTTTAGTATACCTTCCAAGGGACTCGACAAAAAAAAAAAAAAAAACCAACCGAGTAAAATATTCAAACTAGTGACAAGTTGTATCAAACTCGTAAATATAACACCACATTAAGAAGAGGTGTATTCATGTGAGATTAATTACCTCGTGGAATCCTTTCATAAAAAAATTACGAGATCATGTCGTTGTCATTTTTTGGAGCTCCATTAGCATTTCGTTCATCAAATGATTAATTTTTCATAGAAGTGGCCATTAAAAACTGGTATCCCAAATGCCACCTAAAGGACGGAGAGGAAGGTCGAGCCAATGCATTAAATAAATAGTAAACTTTTAGAAAAATTCACTCCTACCTAGATCTATGAAAATATTGGCAATTTGATGCCATACATCTACAACATAAACCATATGAAGATAAAAATTCATTAGAATCCATGGAAGTATTTTGAAGAATAAAAAACAACTTGAGAAGTCGTTTTGATCAATAAGAAGAAATTGAGAAGGATATAAACATGTTGAACATTAGAAATGACATTTTGAAATATATAGAGGCTTAATGAATAGAATATTCTTGAGAAGCGGCCATATTTTTATAAACATTTGAAATAATAGAAGTGAAATTGAAACTTTAGGAATGCACAAATATTAATAGAGGAATTTATGTGTCGATAAACTTTTTCCAATATAAAGTTATGTTTCTTATGTGTAAAGATCTAAAAATTATAGTGATCATTATTTTATTCCACACACTTTATCTATTTAAGATCTAAAAATCTAATTTTGAAACAATATTAGAAGTATTTTAGATCCAAGCACTAAATATGGTATCTAATTCAAATCCAATATGCACCCAAGGTTCAAAATTGATCCAATCACATCCCTTCACAAGGCCTCAAACCCATCGAGAAAAGGGAGGGTACAAATTTTCATGTCAAAAATCAAAATGTAAAAACATTTAACAATAAAGAAGTGCATGTTACTTTTAAAACTACCAATAGAAGGGCTATGGTGAAAAACACCTGTCAACATTTTGTGTTAAATTTTTAAATATTAAAAAAATTTGATGACTTCTATAAAAAACAATTGTCTCTAGATTTCAAGGCTCTACACATGACTCGTAGATACTTTAGAAAAGGTGTAATACTTGCAATTACCAAAAAAAATTAATACAATAAACATACTAAACATTATAATACTATTAAGCTCAAATCCCAAGTTTCTAGCAAGTTTTGATGCCATCTCAACAAATACTTGAGCACAAATATGGTGTAGGGTTCATATTGAATTTCACTATATTATTCTAGGATGAAACTTACCTTCTAGGATGTCTTATCTTTTCCTTCAAGAGTTCTTAGCTTGCTTGAATTAGCTCATAACTCCCCTGCAACTAAGGATCTTCATCTAGTGACTCTCCATAACACAATTCACCTACTCCAAGCATCTTTAGATATACCTTCCTTTTCTACACACACTCTTTCTCAATTAAAATTAGCATTCATATGAAAGCAATAATGAAATAGATGTACCTTTTTCTTGACCACACTTCCATCATCTTTCCATCATTTCCTTCCATGACTCTTAGCACCATTCCACTCACTTGGTATCCTTCATGCCCAATCACTACATATCCATTGTCTTTTTGACCTATAAGACTAGTCCTAGGTAGGTCTTCTTTTACTCTAAGTACTCCAAATAACATCTAGGCTCTAGGACCACTCTAATTGTCCTTAGAACACTTCCTCCAACTCATTACTAAGTGTCTAAACCCTTCATATAGCCTTATTCTTCCACTTCCTTCTAGTTCTCTTCTTAAGGCCTTATAGCCTTCTAGCCCTCTCAACACACAAATGTCCTTATATATGAATTTCCCATGAAACAACCTTACAAAGCCTAATTGGTGATCCTAATCCCCTTGAAAATGTTCACTAACTTTTAGGGTACCATCCTTTGTAAACTACACCTTCTATTAGGCCTATTTTGACCTATAGGTATAACAGTAGACATTTAGGCTATGATCTTACCTAGAAATGCATAGATACACCTCTGAAATGTCTTCTAGATTCTCTCTACCAAATTAGCTTGTTTAAAAGATTGTCTTAGTCTCTCATTCACACTTTTATCCCTTTCTGGATCCTGTACATGACCTGCCTTACTGCTAAATCTCATATCACTTTCTCCCACTTGCGATTTGAGACCTAAGATTTTGTGAATTTCTAGAACTTGTCTAGCAATAGATGCTCCCAAAATATCATCAATTTTTTCTGGTTATAAAAAAATTTATGGGATGCCCTAGTTAGGGCTCGAGAGGAAATATTTAGGGCTATAAATGAGTGTGGCTAATTTCATGAGCTACCAAAAATTACTATTACTCCTTAAACTCCTACCCTTCTTTTTATCCATTCACATATTGTTAGTTCTTATATTTCTCCCTACTTTCAAAGCTAAGCTCTCGGTCTAGAGACAAGATTTACATACCAGTTTTCTATATTAGCAATAAAACATTAAAACAAGGTCAAATAATCTGCAAATGCAATCATCCTTTTCCCTTCATTGATCATATTCCCTATTACATCTTGATTCTCCTTACTCCATGTTTGATTCTCGATGGATGATCACTTATATCCTTAACTAGTCCACTAAGAGTGGTTTATTCTTCTCCTTAGAGAGCTCAACAATCATCTAAACTTAGAATAGGATGAAAATATATCCAAGACTCTCTCTCCACTTGTTCAACCTCCTATGAAAACTCATTACACATCATGATAAGCCTTAATTAGGCATTAGAACAACTAATTTCCACCTACCTATCTCTATTTACTCTCTCTTGCACACCTAGTTATTACATTTACACACACAGTCATTTTTTTACATTAACTTGACTAAGCAAAGTCACTCATTCTCACTATAACAAATATACTAGGATAGACATGACACTTTATTCTCTTGATGCTCTAGCATCAAAATACCTAAAAGTTAAATTTTTATTCATACCTTTTATGGTTCTAACCTTTTATTGGGATTCATTCACATGTTTTATCTACCATCCTATACTTATTTCCACTTATTTGTTACAGGAGCCACCTTGAGAGACAAAACAGGGATAGGATCAACTTGCACAAAATATATACCCACTTGGGAGCCCGTATAACATGATTTAGAAAACATCCAATGTGTAGAGTGGTAACTAGTTTTGATATGGGTTGATATGGATACCTAAGGTCGAGGAAGATCTTGGAAAAAAGTGTTGAATTGATCTTAAAGAGTGACCTTAATTTGTGACTCATGAATGTAGGGTGTCTATAAGAATTTATGGGAGCTGCTTTGGTGCCAAAGTGTGGGATGAAATCACAATGGTATTGATTCGAGATCGACTAGATCAGTTTCATCTCAATATATAGATAAGCCATGAGGCATGATGATTGGATTATCTCTCTTTTTATGCACTGGAGAGGGATCTCAAGGAAAAGGTAGATGGGGCTTACTTTCAAGAAAAATAAAGGTTGATTCACTTGACGATCTCAACCATTATGACCCTTGGAAAGAAGAACCAAGATAAGTGTCAATTTTCTTCCTAATGCAAAGGCTGATTGGACCTATTCAAGATGGCAGAATACATGGAAGAGGAGAGGATATCATTTTAGAGGTGTAGAATAGGTAGAGATAATATTCTTAATTTATTGAAAGAACCCTCCAATTAATCATTGGTATCTTCTCTCTAACAATTACTCAAAAGTAGTGATGTAGAGGCCAACAACAATTTAATATTTACAATTGTGCTTAAGATAATGTTGCTCAACTATATTCCTAAGGAGTTGAGGAAAAGGGTTGTGAACATATTTAGGGAGGATTACAAAGGGTGTGTGTGTTTAATGGAGTAGTCTAATTTGGTAATACATCATTTGTGTGTAGTAGATTTGAATGCATATTGTGCACGAGGTGAAGCTCTTGCTCTGAAATCTAACCAAGAATATATCAATGTATCTGTTTCACCAAATTGTTGTAGATAATGAAACAGATAAAGGTAAATAGGCTAAGGAGGAATACATGTTGTTACATTGGTTGAAGGTTGAGTGTGTGTGTTTCTGATTTCTAATCCAAATTGATTGTGTGAGCTTCCTTTTGGCTAGGAGGAACTACCTGTAATGCAAAGCAAGACCACAAGATACAGTTAATAACAAAGGTTAGTGGATTTCCTAGCTTAAGCTATATCCATGAAGTGTGATATTTCTTCGATTGTTATCAATCCACTGATATATAACTCAATATAAAATAACTAAACATGCAAATAAAAGAATCTAATGCTAGTGTTTTGATTTAGGTATCTTAGATTACTATCAGTGTCAATCCAATTAAATTCTTAGTAATTAAATTGGTGAAGGTCTTGGGTTAGGTTGTAGGTTGGGTAGGTGGTTTGAGGGTCACAGATAGGGTCTAGGTAAGATCTGGTGCAGTTTGGGTTGATTTTGGATGATTAGGAAGCTTGCTGGTTTAAGATAGTTTACTGAGCACGAGACCAAAATTAGCCGGTGTGACCGATGATGGTTCAAGATGACTGATATTGGTTACTGTGGATAATGGTAGAATGTCAAAAGTGGGTGTCTAGGCTCTCTCTATGTCTGCACAAAGAGTTGGGAATGTCTATGGTGAGGTTGTAGGTGGGGTATCAAGTTTGGGTGAGGTTTTGTGAGTTTTGGAGGCTGTTAGGGGAGGTTTAGTGAAATTTTATAGGAGACACAATAACTAATGTCATTCTGGTGACCAATGCTAGTGAAGAGGAGAAACCAATGACAGTTAAGGTAACCAAAGTGTCAATAGGGGTGAAATGGTAGTAATTAAATAAACCTAGTTTTTGGACTTCTCTGTGATTGCACAGAGAATGGAGGGAGGATGGTTGGGTTTGTAATAAAGTCAGGAAGACTCAGGGATGCCTAAAGATCAAGTACAGAGAGCCGAAGGTTGTGGGTGGTAGGTTGGGTAGATTGGTAAAAGGTGGGAATGGAGGAATGTAGGGAAGAAATAAGATCTAATAACAAAAAGATAAAGAACCTACAATTTAAGTAAGTATAGAAATGATGCAAATCAAATACACTTACTTATATTTGTAGGCCTAGTTGGTGAAGGATGCAAGAGTTGATTCGTGAAGAACTTCACGGTTAGTGTCACGTAAATACTTCTCAAAGTCCTCCCATGAATGCTAATGCCTTTGCACAAGTATCGTGTACTTGTTTGAGCCTATGATTGAGTTTATTTTGTCACTTTTACATTGAGAAGTGTAATGCCCGCTTCAAACTACCACTTGAGACCAAGAAAAAAACTAGGATTAGCTAGGAAAATTATGGAATAATTTTTTTGATTAAGAGTGTTTACAAAGAGGGTTACAAGATCTCAGTTAGCACAAACTAGATTTAGGTTAACAATCAAGACTAACTTGTAGCAATTACTTCTAGCAACTATTATCAACAAGGCACAAGGTCAAAACAAGAGGTTAAATTCATCACTTAGGTTAGGAGAGTGAATTCTCACTCATCTCTGCCCTAATAGGCTTACAGGGTTCAACTTGATTTTTCACACACTTAGAGTCATCAAAACTTTCCTAAATCATGCTCATTAGATAGGAAATTTTCTCACCTTTCCAACCATATAAATAAGTCCTCCTAACTCCTTATAAATCTCAAGTTATGGCCCGGCGGAGTTTTGGGGAGAAATTTTCCCTAGGGAGTCCACGGGCTTAGGGAGAAAATTTTTCCTTTGAGCGGGTTGGCATGGAGTGGGAGGAAAGTTGGGAATTTTCCTCCTTGAGCACAAAAGCATGATTTCCCTTCACATGTCCACGAGCCCAGACGGACACATGTCACTTTCTCGAATGGTGCAAGGAGAAATGGACCGACGGAGTGAATTTGAATTTGGAACATTTTAGGCCAAAAGCCCAAGGGAAAATTTTGTCACACGCCTCCACCAAGGAGAAAATCATGCCACATGTCCAAATTTTATTGGTCGTGGGTCAACAAGGTGGGGGAGAGATTTAGGATTTTAAGCATAAAAGGTTTAAAAGTCAAAAATACTTATGTGGCCCTATGCATCCGTTAGGACATGTGTCAGCACCTTATTAGCTGTGGGGGTGTGGGGCCACGGAGGAAAAAGTGAAAAATTTCCAAAAGAGTCAAAAGACTGAGTTTTAAAATTTATTTTGTGCGCCCTCCAAGCCATGTGTCAGCATGTGATTGGTTGTGGGGCCATGGGGTTGTGGGGAAAATGGAAAATTTTTCCCAATGTCAAATTTTCAAAAAGTTAAGTTTTCAAAGTGAGTCTGCCCTCCGAAGTGCCATGTGGCAAAATCTGATTGGTTGTGAGAGTTGCGGGGCCACAGACTTTTTGGGGAAATTTTTCCAAAGGTTAAATTTTTATTTTTCAAATGGCCATAACTTTTGATAGAAAGGTCAGTTTTGGGAAAACAAGGACTTTCCTTTAAGCTCTCAGAGTCCTCTTTGCATAAAGATCATCAATTTTGGAATTTGATGAAGTTTTGAGGGTTAATTTTGAAAAAAGATCTGCAGGATTTTAATTTGTAAACTGGCATTTTTCCAACTTCTCGATTTGATTAAATTTGGACTCCTCCTTCACTCCACATGTCAAACAGACATGGAGGATTAGTCTAAGGAGGGTCTAGAGTGTTTTAGTGAAGTCAATTTGTCCAATTATTCAAGTTTGCATTTTTCTAGCAATAGATGGGAAAAATGATATGCAAGCTCCGAATTGAATTCTATTAAGTTTTGGAGGTTCATTCTTGACTATTAGAGTGAATTAGAGTTCCTTAGGTCTTCCTAATGTGAATTTCAAAGTTTCATAACTTATTGTTGAGCATAAGTCTGAACTGCTCATTTTTAATAAAACATGGATTGCCAGAATGAAGTTTTAAATCAGTGAACAATTTCTTTTAAGTCTGCATGCCAATTTATCATTTAAAAGTGTGTATAGTATCTAAATTGTGTCATATAATTGCTTATTAAGTATTCTATTCAATTCTAAGTTAGATTACAATTCAAATTTCAATTCAAATATGCATCTTGCAAGGAATACAACACTGTCTATCATTTCCACACATTATTTCTTTTCTTTTCAACAACAATAAATTTTCAATAATAATTCAAATCAATTGTGCAATACACTTGTACAACTTTTCTTTCTATTTGATTTCAACTACAATACATAAAATAACAACACTGTTTCTTATTCTTTTACCAACAGAGTCTCATTCTTGGACAGCAACACAATTTCGGTATACATTACCATACAAATTTAAAAGAACCAATGCCATCCTTTATTGATAATTCAAATAACTTAACAATTTATTTCTTTCTTTGAATTTCAATATGCAATTTACGAACTGTATGACATTCTTTTCCAAAACAGAGAATGGAATAATAACTCTTTACATTTCCCAATGAATCTCAATCTTTCCTTTCCAATGCAAAGTGTCTTCTCATTACAAACAATAATACAATCATCCACTTCAAAGTGGGAAGGTTACAATAATTTTTCTCAAAGGAAGGGACTGTCAGACTGTATTTTCTTCAAGATCCAAAAACAACAGCATGCTGATTTCTTCATCTTTTCATTTGATCACAACAAGGAAGGGGGAAAGGAAACGCTTTCCACCCAACCAAGACATCCAATGGGAAAGGAGAAGCCATCCTTCCCCATTGGCCCCGAGCCCTAACCATATTGAAATAGAGTATGAACATCAATATATGGCAACAAGGAATCTATCACAACAAACAACATTCTTTTCACATGTATAATACAAAAAAATACATAGTCTCAAACAAAGACAATAGTTCACAACTACAATAAGAATCACACACACAACACATGGGCTTGATCAAGCAAGACATCAAGAGCAAGAACTATGGGGAAATTAATTATGCCTCCCTATTTGGAATTGGGCATCCACCTAAATCATACCACCAATAACCATATCAAATCCCATAAACCTTATATCTCCCAACCCCTCCTTATGCCCCCCAAGAGTAAGAAATGCAAGCAGTTTCTTTTCCTAGGTGGATCCCAATCCAAAACTCCCTCCAAAATAGAACAAGTGCCATTGGCAATCCCTTATGCCCCCCATATGCAATCCCCATAGCCTTCTCCTACACCTACCCTAAGCATTCTACCCAACCAGCCAAAGACACAACACATTTACCATTTCATTCATGCAAGAAAAAGGGAAAAAACAACATATTAAAAGGGAAAGATCCTACCTCTCCATAATGGAGATTGTTTCAAAATGAAAGCTCCTTCAATGCTCAAAAATACAGTCCAAAATAGCAACACCAAGCATGCAAATGAATTTCCAACTCCTTCCCAATGCAAGACTCCAACAGCAATAAAAAAATTCGACCCAAGAAGGAAGAGCAAAGTTTCAACAACCATAACCAAGAGAAGAATTCGAATTTTAAAGGAGAGGGAGAGGAGAGGATGATGTGGATTCCAAGTGGGATGCCACATCATTCTTCCTCAACCCCAAAAGGAGAAAGTCAACATCACAACTAAACACAATAAATGGAGATGACAATCAACTTACACACTCAAAATTAACCCATACTTTAACAAGGACTGAATTAAAAGCTTGTAAGGAAAGTGCAATAAAAACTTACACATAGTCAT
This sequence comes from Taxus wallichiana var. yunnanensis, assembly GCA_018340775.1. NCBI lineage: Eukaryota > Viridiplantae > Streptophyta > Pinopsida > Cupressales > Taxaceae > Taxus > Taxus wallichiana. Next base: position 620,242,502 of record CM031239.1, read on the forward strand.
TAAAAATAAAATTAAAAAGGCTAATTTTGAGCCCCAAACCATATTTATGGTTGGTGGACCACAAGCCTCAAAATGCAGCCCTCAAGGAAAAATTCGAGTTCCTTTGAGGATGAAGTGTCCTACACTCCAAAATCTGACTTACACAATCTTTCACATCACTTACATCTTCTTACACATTCTTACAACATGCATTAATATCTATGACTTCATTTATTACATTATTTTGACATAATGATTTATTTATTTAACACATGGTTATATATATATATATATATATATATATATAATATATATATATATATATAAAACATAAACCCAAATCAATTAACAACTAAAGAAAAGGGTAACACATCACCAATAAAATACATGTAAACATTAAAAAAAAAGAAACACATTAAAGTAATACATGAAATCCCTTGGTCAAATTTTAAAGGTGATTCCCCCATAGGAATCCCTAACAAACACAACATACAAACAATTACGCTTTCCATGGTGACCTTGTTGAATTCATCCGAATTCTAATATGGTTAGTCTCGAGTCCTCGACATTGTTGTGATATTTTATCCCGAAAAATAACAATACCTCCTTCAGCCTCATGGCCATATCAGAACATCTAAAATGATATAAACAACATATAAAGATCAAATCCAAATCACAACAACATCAAGAATTCAACATCATCATTTAAATTCAATTTAACTATATCATCATCCAATAAATCTCTATACTAGAACTACTCTTAATATCAAATGTCACATGTCTAAAATCAACATCAATACTATATCCATGTCAATATTATATCATCATCCATATATAATAATGTCTCTAATAATCATCCTGCATGCTATCTGAATCAAGGTCCATAATAATCTATGATCTAACATCTACACATCATACTAAATCAAAACTTAATAATGTCCAAAATGAGATCAACAGTATCAAGATGAGTATCTAAGAAGCCTAAAGGGAAGTGGGCACTACATCCCCCTCCCCTTAGACTTGACTTCCTCCTAGAAGTCACTGGAAAAATGTGGAAATTGCACTTGTAACACAGTAGCATCCTCCCAAGTGGTTGCAGCCTCATTGTATTTGTCCCACTTTGTACCCATACCCGATCAATATCTCTACCTCAAAGGCCCGGGGTCTAGTGATCTATGATACAAAAGGCCTCCACCATCACCTGTAATGATTTATAATCTAACACATGAGAAGGATCTGTAATGTATCTTCTAAGAACAGAAACATGAAACACATCATGTACGTGAGACAAGCTGAGTGGCAATGCTAGACGGTAGGCCAACGGGCTGATACGCTCCAAGATCTCAAAAGGTCCAACAAACCGAGGAGCTAACTTAGAACCTTTTCCATAATGGATCGGGCTCTTATGTGGCCTAACATGAAGGAACACCTTCATACCCACATCAAAATTACGCTCGGTCCTATGTTGGTTAGCGTACTTTTTTCTCGCCTATCTTTTACCTCCCCCCCGTAATCTCTGCCTAATCAACACTACCTGCTCCTCCATGTCCTACAAAAGGGCTGGTCCAAGAGATACTCTATCCTCTAACCTATCCTAGCTAAGGGGTGTCCTGCACTCCCTACCATACAAATCTGAAAAGGAGACATGCCTATAGAACTCGGAAAACTATTATTGTAGGAAAAATATACTGTACAAATACTCCTCCCATCTCACCTGATGATCCATCATGTACATCCTAAGCAGTCCTCAAAATCTGATTCACCCTCTCAATCCATCCATCTGTCTCAGGGTGATAAGTTGTGCTGAAATTAATCTTTGTCTTAAGAACATACATCATGGTAGTCCGTAAATGGGAAGTGTACAAAGGGTTGTGGTCATAAATGATCTTCCACGGAATCCATGTGAACCCGACAATCTCATCCAAGTAAAAACATGCCACTACACTAGCTATATAAGTGGTCTTCACCAGAGAAAAGTGAGCCAATTTTTTTAATCTATCAACCGTGACCATGATGGCATCGAGGTGATATCTCGACATCGTAGCCCCACAATGAAATCCATGGAAATGGTGTCCCATTTCCACTCGATATAGCATGAGGAAAGAGAAGGCCAACTGGATGTTGATGCTCAACCTTCACTTTCTAGCACTCTAAATAGCATGACACAAACTAAGCCACATCCTTATGAAGTCCTCTCCAGGTGGTATAACTGTCTCAACATAGCGTGCATCTTCTTCACCCCGAGATGGGATGAATAGGGTGCATGATGTGCCTCTACCAAGATGTCCTACCTCAAGCCTCCATCTCTGGGAACATATATCCTACCTCTGTGCCTGAGAATACCATCTAGCCTCTAGTGATAAACCATCAAACCTCCCCTCAAGGGGTCTCTGGGACTCAATCTCTGCTCATACTATCATGTAGAAGTTTTCAAGAGGAAGCTACTAAAGAATCCTGCTCCGTAAATCTATGCTCTATGAAGTATCCATAGCCACATGTCTCCATCTACTGAGAGTGTCTACTACCACATTCTCCTTCCCCTTCACATGCTCTATCTCCATGTCATACTCACAAAGCAATTTCATCCAACGCCGTTGTAGAGCGTTTATATTGGGCCGCATGAAGAGTTGGCGAAGACTCAAATGATTTGTTCCGAGTATGAACCTCCGTCCAAGAAAAAAAATGCCTCCATCTAACCAAAGCATGTATAACTTCCACAAGCTCAAGATCATGGGTAGGATAATTAAGCTCATGATCCTTGAGTTTGCGAGACTCAAAAGCTACAACCTTGCCATCCTGCATCAACACACCTCCAAGCCCTGCTAAAAAAGCATCTCGTGCAAACAAAAACTCACCCTATGGATCCGTAACTGCAAGAATGGGTGCTATAGTGAGAAATTCCTTCAAGTTCAAGGCCTTCTAACATTTGTCGACCAAACAAACGTCTTCCCTTTCCACTGAAGGGAAGTGATGGGGTGCGCTATCCGAGAGAAGTCCTAAACAAATCTCCTATAGTAACCTGTTAACCCCATGAAGTTGTGGACCTCTATCATAGTAGTGGGTGTTGGCCAATCCATAATGGCTCTAATATTAGAAGGATTGACTGTTATACCTTCCCAAGAAATAATATGACCCAAATACTATACCTCTGTCTAGAAGAAAGCACACTTCTCCAAGTTCTCATAAAGTGCTGCTCACGAAGACACTGGAGAACCTATCGAAGGTGCCCCTCATGCTCCTCACATGTACATGAGTATATCAAGATTTCATCAAGGAAGATGAGCACAAAGCGGTCTATAAAGGTTCTGAATACCCCATTCATCAAACTCTTAAACACTACAGGGGCATTCGTCAAACCAAAAGGTACCACTGTGAACTCATAGTGCCCATATCTCATGCGGAAGGTGGTCTTATGAATGTCCACCTCTGAAATCCTCAACTGATGGTAGCCCAACTTGAGATCAATCTTAGAGAACACCATGGCTCCCTTCATCTGATCAAATAATCTATCATTACGAGGAAAAGGATAACGATTCTTGATCGTCACTTTGCTCAACTTGCGTAATCAATACACAAATATAATGATCCATCCTTCTTCTTCATGAAAATCACTGGTGCACCCCAAGGGGATACACTAGGATGGATAAGGCCCTTCTCCAAAAGGCCCTCAAGCTGTAACTTGAGCTCACAGAGCTTCGAGGTGGTCATCCGATAAGGTTCCCATGAGATAGGCTCTGCTCCAGGGACTAGATCTATATGGAAATCAATCTCACACGGGGTGGCATCCCCGATAGCTCCCCTATAAATACATCAGAAAACTCTCTCAAGATGGGATGATCATCTAGTGATGGTCCACTAGACCTATCCTCCGATCTCACCGATGTAATAGCATACATCTAACAACCATGTCACACACAACGCCCACGAGCCCGAGAGGACACGTGTCACTTTCCGATTGGTGCACAAAATGATACATTAATGAATAAAAATTATAAAATATGGGAGTAAAAATAGTGTGCACCATAAGCAAAAGGATCTATTAGGATGGAGAAAATTTAGACAAGGCATAAGAAATGTTTAAATGTTCCACACAAAATAAACTTAGCTTCTTAGAGAGAGAGAGAGAATACAATGATGATCCACATAATGTGCTAATAATATCTAATCTAAAACAATGATCAATAAATACACAAACATGTTAAATTTATAAAACTTAATGACTAATAAATATTTATGAACCAATTTTAATTGTCTACAAACAAATATTACATTTTTCAATATTATTTACGTAATTAAGAGTTCTATAAGAGAAACAATCTTCTTAAAATGGTCATCTATATACCAATTTAAATATTGATGAATGTAAATGTATTTCTAAAAATGAGTAGAATTTGGGGAAAAAATAAAGGGGTGGAGGGTTATATATGTACCTTATTCCATACAAAGAGTCTAACAACATAAGAAATATGTGTAATGAGGGACTTAATTATCCTCTTTACTATTCACCATGAGATAATAATAAGGATTATAAAATGGTTGCACCTTTCTCGCAACCAAACTACAATGAACAATGCCAAATTTATTTCTAGTTACTTTTAAGGAGCAAGCCGAGGTGAAACACACAAAAGTCTTATTTTCATTTTTAAATAATATAAATAAGTTTAGTTTAGTTACATATATTAAACTTATGTTTATGAAGGTCAGTAATTATGAATTTATTTTGTTCTTTTTAAGATTTAAAAGAATTAAATGTTTTGATTGACACTTTGCAATAAGATGTATTTGAGTTGTACTCTTAGTTCTCTTGTAGTAATTGTATGAAAATAATTTGATTCACTAGTTTAGATTTTTTCAATATGTCCTAACAAAAACTGAATTTGGTTTTCTTAAATAATATTAGGGAAAATGAAAGTGGGATAAAGAACCCTTAAGATACTAAATTAGATTTTGTGTGATTTAAAACCTTGTGTAAAAGATATGGAAGTGTATATCTCAAAAATATATATATATATTTGTTATGATTGAAATACTTTTTATATCTTAAATTAATACTTGTATGACAAAAGTCATGTAATAAGTAACATTGTAAAATATGCGAAGTGTAGACACTTAAAAATAGTTCATATGTATTTATTAGTTGTTGAATTATATAATATTTACATGTATTGAGTATTTGTCTATTATTAATCTAAACTAGGTGTTATTGGTGTGTTTTTTGACTCCTTATTGTACTCTTCTCTCCTTGACCCCCTCTAAATATCATTTTATCTCTCTTCCTTTACGTTGGTTTTATGCCAAGAGCATCCCCAATGCTTCTAGGCATGTAAAATCATGTTTCACACCCATGGTCTCTTTATATGGCCCCTTTTAGCCCAATTGGACATGTTCCTCTTCTCTTGCCTTTTTCAATTTCTCGTTATTTAATCTTAATTTTAGCACGGATAGTCTAATTTGAACTCAACTTATCTGCTTCACTTGGAATGACTCACTTTCCGGGAATAGAGTTGCTTCTATCCTTTCATTCCTTTTAGAAACAGATGAGGTTAGGGTTAGGAGGAATACCTGTTGAATGTCGAGATGGTGTGCGCGTACCGTAGAGAAAGATCAGGTTGACTGCGAAGAACTCCTTTTTGTCTTGGAAGGACTACCTGCGAATAAGAACACAAGACCACGAGATTTTAATTAGACAATAAATGAGGGAACTACCTTGGGCCAAGGAAATATAAAACTTCCTTTCGAAGGTGGTCAGTTCCCCTGCTAATATGAATTAACACAAAAGACTGCAAAATATCAATTAAATTGTTTCGTTGAACTGGGTAGGGGAAAGGCTGGTTTTCTGGTTTTGATCAGAGGAACCGATGGCGGTTACTGATAGCCGATGCCGGTTATGATAGCCGATCTTTGGTTCTTGATAGCCGATGCCGACATCGATATACCGATGCCGGTGGGTTCTAGGATCTTCTTAGTAGCTATGGTGTTTTGTAAGGCTGGTTTATGGATGATATTAGGAAATGGGATGATTAGAAGCAAAAGAATAACAGTTAGATGCAATGACACGTTGGGTAGTAGATTCAGAGATGGATTTAGGAGGACTGAAATTCACAGAGCATAAGAAATGTTATAACAGAGGACATGCAAGATGTGACTTACTCATTTTGACAAAGATGCAAGTTGATCTCCTTGGTTGTAAACACTTCTCGTATTTCCACTTGTCTCTGCTCTGTCAAGTGAAGATCTGGCCTCTGTTTTTCACTCGCAATGCTCTCTGTTGATCCGAAATCCTTTGGTGATCTCCCAAAAATGAAATTCTGATCCATTTTTTGGTTTGGGAGCCCATTTACAGGGAACCGATGGCGGTTGCGTAACCAACGGTGGTCGAGTAGAACCAAAGATCGGTAAGGAAAAAGTAGGCTATTTTTAGTAAAATAGCCCACCTTCCCCGCTTTTCTCCCGAGAGATCAGGTTGCGGGCTTGGTCAAGTGGCTAGAAGGTCGGCTTTGGGTGCGAGTAAGGAGGCATTAGTTATGGATGTGAGTCTAGACCAAGTCATGGGTCTTAATTAGGTTAGTTTAGGGTTAGGGCTAGGTCATGATGAGGTGGCAAAGTGAGGTGGCGGGTAAGGTGATGTGGATTTATCAATTATAAGGTAATTAATAAATAATTGTGTAAGGTTTAGGTGATGAGGTTAGATTGCGAGGTGAGATGCGGGTCACAAGGGGTCGTAAGACACAAATTTGGTGTCTACATTAGCCCCTTATTGTCGTGTAGCTTGTTTTGTAAAGCTGCACGGACAATAATATGAAGTGGTTACTCCTGTTAAGGGTATAGGTAATCCCCCTCAAATCTATCACAGATTGAGTGAACGAGAAATCAGGGATAGGGTTGATAACGGGTAAATGGGGTAGAGGGGATGGTAAGATGGTGGGGTAGGTTCAAGGAAGCAGACGCATATTGAAATGCCATAGTATGACTAGGGTACATGATTTGACGAGCAAACCAGCAGTGCAGAGGCAAAGGTCGATAGTTTATCCAAACAAGGGTGATATAATCCTGGTATCCAAGGCATAGGAAGTAGCCCCAGGGTATATAACAGGTAAGGTACAGGAACGTTTAGGCATGTTCGGCAGTACCAAAAGGTTGGTTTGGTTGAGATAAATGTCACGGTCTGGTCAGGCAAAGTTGGTTGACAGATCAAGTCAAGGACCCTAATCATGCTAAAACACGAACAGGTGAGCTCGATTGAACAAAAAACTACCGGATGGGTGGATAAAAGTGTATGGTGTTGATTTTGGGTAAGGGATGGAAGTGGTGCGGCCGTGGGTCGGGCCAAGTTGTTGGGTTGCGGCCTTGGGTCGGGCCAGAAGGGTAAAGGGAGGCCTTGGGTCGGGCCAAATAGTGAGGGCGAGGCCTTGGGTCGGGCCAATTGGTAGGTTGAGGCCTTGGGTCGGGCCAAATTGGTAGGGCGAGGCCTTGGGTCGGGCCAAATGGGTAGGGCGAGGCCTTGGGTCGGGCCGAATAGGTAGGTTGAGGCCTTGGGTCGGGCCAAATTGGTAGGGCGAGGCCTTGGGTCGGGCCAAATGGGTAGGGCGAGGCCTTGGGTCGGGCCGAATAGGTAGGTTGAGGCCTTGGGTCGGGCCGAATAGGTAGGTTGAGGCCTTAGGTCGGGCCGGATAGGTAGGTTGAGGCCTTGGGTCGGGCCTAATGGTTAGGGCGAGGCCTTGGGTCGGGCCGAATGGGTAGGTTGAGGCCTTGGGTCGGGCCAAATGGTTAGGGCGAGGCCTTGGGTCGGGCCGGATGGGTAGGTTGAGGCCTTGGGTCGGGCCAAATGGTTAGGGCGAGACCTTGGGTCGGGCCGGATGGGTAGGTTGAGGCCTTGGGTCGGGCCAAATGGTTAGGGCGAGGCCTTGGGTCAGGCCGGACAAGTGAACAAATGGTGTGCAGCAAAGGTGGATAGAGGCGATATTGGTGAAAAAGAGGCAAGGAGTAAATAAGGGCAAAGAATGGGGTGAAAGTTGGGTAGTGAACCGATGTCGATTCTGCATGACCGATATCGGTTAAGGGACCGATACCGGTTCCTTAGGGAAAAATGAAACCAAGGAGACAAGGTTAGCAGTATATATTAATGATAGCGGTAGGGTATTATGCATTACCGAGGCGGAGGGGGAAGATTTCCAAAGGCATTGATGTGTGTTATCTGGGAGATGATAGAAAGGAACGTGACTTTTGCATGGGCACCTGCATATTTGGCGGAGCTATACAGGGGTTTATGGGCTTGTAGGCGAAATCACAGGACGACGCTGGATTGTTCATACTTATTACACTGTTGGGCCTATGAGCACATTGTTTGTGTGCGACCAATAGGCCAATCCCTCCAGGCAGGAGAGACCGGAGTACAGAGGTTGGGATTCAGACGATGGGTCCAGACAGAACAAGAGGCAAGATCTCAGGCCGTGACGGGTGATATTGTGTATTACAGGCAGGTATGGGAGAGGGTGACGGTTGCAGACATCTGTTGGAGGCCTTACGGTAACTATATGGTAACAGAGAGCATGGCTGAGGAGTTAAGGGGTGTAGAGCGAATGCGGTGGATCGCGGGGCACAGGCCAGGTGAATATGAGAGGATTCCTATAGATCGCGTGCGGCGACAATTTGGATTTGTGCAGGATATACCCCTAGCTTATAGACCATATATGAGGATCGACGCAGAGGCAGTACTCTCACCTCCCGGCCCAACACCTCCGAAGGTCTCGAAGAGGTAGCGGCCGATCACGAGGGGTAATGGACGCAGAACGCAGAGAGGCCTATAGATTATGGTGGGTAGCGGAGCTGCGAGGTATACGTGATTGTCCTGACATAGCTGTGATTACAGCAGAGAGGGATCGTCTGCAGCGTTTAGTTCAGCAGCTCCAAACGCAGGTGAATGAGACAAGAGGATTGTTAGCGGTTGCGGAGTCACGGGCGGGGAGACTAGAGGCTGGAGTCCTCCATGTGAGAGGGCGTATTCATATGTTACAGGAGAGATTGGTAGATCAGTGGGCGGTACCAATAGCCGTGGTACCTTTGAGGACAGAGAGGCCCGGCGAGAGGGGTCGATGATCATGATCATCACCTAGTTCGGGATGAGGCGTGAGGGTCTGAGTAAATGTTAGCAAGGTATAAGAATAAATAAGGATGCCGACACAACGTGTCGATGATAGAGAAGATGTATTTGTTTAACATCTAAATAAAACTGAATATGTATGGTGATTTGAGTTATGATAATAATAAGAATGTTTGCGTTGTGACTTTTGGTGTTTTGAAAAAGGATAAAGAGGAATGTGATTAAATAGAAATACACAGAAATATTTATTATACCACACATGATAGATTATGGTAGGGGATGGTCGAGCTAACCTTGGGAGACCCCATGTCTCCGAAGTGCTGCCTACATAGCCCATTGCACAAAGCAAGGAGGGGCCTCAGACCGATGTAGTTCTCCCTTAGGATCAGGGAGAGGCGAATTCAGGCAATTTGGTACGGTTTAGGCAATTGGTTGGTTGGTAAAAATATTAAGATTGGTAAAGGTAAGGTTGATGGTGTTGGTAATGAATTGGTGATGTTGTAAAAAGGTATAAGGGAAGCGAAAGTTAGCCTACCCAAGTAGAAGGGAACCATGTCCTGATTAAGGTCAACACACAATCCTAGATGCGAGGCAAAGTAGAAAGAGTGCTCCGTAGGTGAAAAGAGCTAAACAAACCACACAACGTAGAACGAGCTTGGAGCCCTGTGTACCATACATAGGCGAGAAGTCAATAGGTGAAAAGAGTTGTGTGATCACAATATATCGAGCGTACATTACGTCCCTTGAGTTAAAACAAATGGTGAGGTGAGGTGGATGGTATAGCTGAGGTGCAGAGAACTTATTACAAAGTGAGTGTTCTGACGAAAGAGAACCTACCCTAAATAGACAAGTCCATGACTCAAAAGTCCTTTTGAATGAGGCTTTTATTTTATTGAATGTAGACCGATCGATCTTTGGAAGTCTACAAGGGATATTGATTGTATTATTCTTGAGGTCTTCACGAAGGCGATCGATGCGAGAAGCTTCTACTGAGGTCGATCCATGTATAGCTGTCCTTCGAGGAGCATCTATTTATAGTAGCGAGATATGATTTTAGTGCATAGCTTCCTTCGAGGAGCATCTATAGAGAATAGCAGCAGCAATAATTTGGCATATAGCCGTCCTTCGAGGAGCTGCAATCTATATTTAATTTAGATGACTAGATGTTCTTTTTAGCATGAAGCATCTAGTTTAGTAGGAAGTTTGACTCAAGAAAATCCCATAAGAATACGGCTTATCTTAATACTTTGAAGTCATGGACTAGACTAAAAAGGGGAAGGCATCGTTAAGGGGAGGTGAGAGGTGAGCTTGATTTTATTTCGAGATGTAGGAAACAAGTGCATGTGGTGGTATGGGAGCTCAAGGGACGAGCAGTAGGCGGATAAGAAGTGATATAACACTAATTTCAACAATAGAATGGTCGAAGATGCAAGGCATTAAGGGGCTCAGGCTCAGGTTTACCATTAAGCGAAGCTAAACGATAAGTACCAGATCCATAGGTGTGAGTGATTATATAAGGCCCAATCCAATTGGGAGAAAATTTTCCACGTTTGCTCTTTTCTAGTTTGGTGACATGTTGATTCTCTTTGAGGACAAGATCACCAACCTTAAAAGTACGCTCATGAAGTCACTTATCATAAGCACGTTTGATGCATTTTTGATAGATTTGAAGGTGATCAAGAGTCGTAGAGGCGACATTCGTCAAGAAGCTCCAATTGGGCTAATCGCTTCTCTTGGAAATCGTCATTGTTGAGAATATCCTGAAGAGATATTCTAAGGGAGGGTATTTGTATTTCGAGAGGCAAAACAGCCTCGGTACCGTATACCAAAGAAAAAGGTGTGGCATTAGTGGAGGTACGAATACTAGTGCGATAAGCCCAAAGGGCAAAGGGGATGTGATCGTGCCAATTTCTTCCGGATTCATTGACAACTTTCATGAGGATTTTGGTTAGTGTTTTATTAGAAGATTCAGCCTGACCATTGGCTTGTGGATAGTAGGGTGATGAGAAGCTAAGTTTGATACCAAAGTTGTCACAAAGGTCTTGCAACAACTTGTTTTTAAAAGATTTACCATTATCTGTTATTAGGCGATGAGGAATACCAAAACGACAGATAATGTGATGGTTAATGAATTCGACAATTTTTTCTTTTTTGATTGAAAAGAGTGGAATAGCCTCCACCCATTTTGTGTAATATTCAAGGCTACTGTGATTATCCAATGGTGACGTTGTGAAGAGGTCAGGGGAATCTCACCAATAAGGTCTAAACCCCATTGTGAGAAGGGCCAAAGATCTCGAGCAACCCGGAGCGGGTGGCTAGGAGTATGTTGAAGGTTAGTGTGTTGTTTGACACATAACACAACGCTTAACATATTCGTGGCAGTCGTTATTGAGAGTAGGCCAATAATAACCAAGGTGAAGGATTCGTTTGGCCACGGCAAGGCCGCTAAAATGTCCACCACAAATACCGTCATGGACCTGTTGGATGGTATGAGTGGCCTCCGCGCCAGTTAGACAGCGAAGGAGGATGCCATCAAAGCCACGTTTATAGAGGAGTCCCCCCATGACAACATAACGCGAAACACTTTTAAGAAAAGCACGTTTTCCGTTACTAGTAAGGTCAGGTGGGAGGACAGAGATTGTAAGGTAGTCGTGAAATTGGTGGTACCAGGTATCCTGCGAACTAGTAGACACAGTATTTATCGTACAAACTACCGGGGTTGAATAGGATGGGACAAAAAGTTGTTGGACCACGACGAATAATTCAGAGTCAGTTGGTGCGGCGGGAATTTGCGAGGCTAAGCAAGCCATAGTGTCCGCAAATTTGTTAGTGGAGCGTGGAATGGTTTGTATAGAATAGTGAGTAAATAAGGCTAGAAGTGAATCCACATAGTGTTTGTATTTTTGAAGTTCCTCATTTTTGCATTGGTAGACACCCATAACTTGATTGACTACCAATTGAGAGTCGCCAAAAATGTTGATAGATTTGATGCCTAAGTGTAACGCAACTTGGAGACCCAGAACAAGGGCCTCGTATTCCGCTGTATTATTAGTGCAAGGGAAATCAAGCCGAAATGAAAGAGGCATAGGTTCAGCGTCGAGAGGAATGAGAACAATGCCGGCTCCTCCGCCGCGCTGGCATTTAGATCCATCGAAGAAGAGGGTCATTTGATACAGCTCTTCCCGGAGTGAAAGAGTGGCGATGAGTTCGTCGGGGAAGGTAAAATTGGTAAATTGTTCCCCAGGTAAAGGGGCCTCCGCAAGTTGGTCTGCAAGAGTTTGTCCTTTGATTGACTTCTGTTGTACGAATTCAAGGTCAAGGTCAGCGAGGAGCATAAGCCATCGAGCGATACGTTGGTTTAGATGTGGTTTGGCGTACATATAATGAATGGGGTCTGTGTTGGTGATGACAAAAGTTTTGTGATTCAGGAGGTAATGTCGGAGTTTGGTGGCTACAAATGATAGGGCAAGGCACAATTTTTCTACATGTGTATACCTAGTCTCATAATCCACGAGGGTACGACTTATATAATAAACGGCCTGTTCTCGTCGTGCCGAATCCCGATGTGCGAGCATAGCACCTATAGCATGGTCAGTGGCGGAAAGATAAAGGT